>OX030949.1:91232792-91538932 GCA_943735915.1 Pherbina coryleti
GTAGAAAAACGGTCGCAACTTATTTTTTTCTTAATTTTTTCATATTGAAATAAATTAGACAGATTCGTGTTGGTAAAATTAAACTTATAATCATAATTCATAATATTCATTTAAAATTAGTGTCTATAGAGGAATAACCGCTACAATCTCTCCCTCTGCTGTAGAAATCGTCCCGATGATGCGGCAGGATTCTAAGTATATTTAGATGTTTTTCTTGGCCTTAGTGTTCTGGTTGTTTTGTTATTTTTTTTTGTTTTGATGGATTTTTGCTGGTATGTTTTGAGTTAAATTTATTTAAATTGTTGTTGTGCTGTGTTCTATTTGGGTTCATTAATATTGTTGAAGTATCCGCTGGTTTTGTCTTAGGGTGTCCGCGGTTTCTGATAGGGTAAACTTGTGCATTTATTGGTCCCTGTAATGCGTTAAGGCTGATGCGCGGTACATTCTTACTGGGTTATCTGGTTTGTCGTCTGCCGCTATAATATAACAAGCTGATCTTTTTTTCGCTATTATTTGGCAGGGTCCATCACGTCAAGGCACAAACTTTGACGTTAGCCCTTGTTTTGCTTTGCTTAAAATGTGCGTTGCGACTAGTACGCTATCCCCAATTTTAAAAGTATCTTGTGGTCTTCTTTTCAAATCAGCATACATCTTATTTTTATCTTGCATGCGTTCTTCCGCTTCCTTTGCCGACTTCAGGGTATCTGCGAGCCGTAGCAAATGAGGTGTTATCTGCGGCATTTGCTGTGGTTTTCAAATCGTGGTGAACTTCTGTTGGCAGTATTCATAGCAAATCTTATTGCTGGTAGTCTTAGATGCCATTTTGTATGATCTTGTCCTACACATATAGAAAGCGGAACTTTCAAGTCCCTGTTTTTTCTTTCTACAGGGTTGGACTCGGGGTCATAAACAGGTGTGAAAGTTTGTTGGATTCCAAGACAAAATGTGAGTTTTTGCATCACTTCCGAAATAAACTGGCACCCTTTATCAGAGCGTATTCTCCTTGGAAAAACGTATCTTAACCCTTTCGACCCCAACGTTGCCTGAAAGCAATTTCACATGTTTATCGTCATATAGTTAAAGCTACGAAAAATATTTTTTTCTTAAACTATATATTGTTGATGGGTTAATGTTTTGAGAATCATAAGCAAAACAAATGATGCAAAATTAACTGTTACTTTTCCTCCTATCTTTGGAAAAGTGAAGTGGAATTGTAGCTAATCAGCTTATTGTAAACTGGAGTTATCAGATATACTTAAGTGCACTATTTTCGATAATAATTAAATAATATTGTTTTGTAACATAAATACTGTATTCTACACACATCACATAATATTAACTGGAAAGTAAGTTTGCGTGGTGCGCTTCATACATAAAGTAATGATTTTATAAAACTCACAAGTTGCCTGTGGGCAACTTTGGGCTATAGTGGATATAAAGTATTTTGTTTTGGTTATGAAGCCGCATATGAGAAGTTTGTATAATGAAGAGATTAACAAGATGTAGAAGTTCGATTGGGATCAATCTGAAGATGAGGATAGTGAAGTTAGACTACGTTGACTAATTTAGAAGGTATTGTAGATTCTGTAAGTAGATTGTAGACATTAAAATATAAAAATTCCTGCCGTGGATTTTTCTGTTAAGCTCATTTAAATGAGCGAATATGTCCGCCAGATAAGCAAGTTTTACTATCCATATCTTGCCTATTCTTCTTTTTTAAACACAGAAAAAATTTCTGAACCGTGGGCCTCTAAAAACTTGTGGGTGTCATTTTTTAGCTCGTAAATCAGAGATAACACTTTTCCGCGAGAAAGCTATCGAACTTTGGTATGAAACTGAAGTGACTGATGATCTGCTCTTATTTCCTAACACACAACATTAAACAGATGAGAGTTCAGCGGTCGTGACTGGATGTAATTGACAATTTCAACAACTTTTTGTAGGACCGACAATAATCCACCAGGCAGAGACTTCGTCATCAGTGCTTCTATGTGTAAAAAGCCATGTACATTTTTAATATAAGGGTGTTCCCTTATAATCCCCTAATCCTTATAATCCCTAACAAATCCCCTAATTTTTAGGTGTATTATCTTCACAAAGCCTCGATTTTTTTTTCGCGGCACACCAACTTATGACTGCGGCACTTTGCGGAACAATGTTGAAGAAAGAGGAGAAAACATTGAAGTTGGACTCTTGGAGTATTTTGTTAGAGAAGTAGTTGAACAAATGACTGAAGAAGTGGAAATTGACAGTAATATCGAAAAAAAACGACGTAAAGGTTCTAAGATGGAAATGTAAACCATTTCAACTTTCAAAAAGTGTTTGGAAAATAAGTTTCCTGTCGAGTATTTTACCGACTTGTTCGATACTGAGGTTTTTGATAGAAAGGATCAAACAAATTTTTATCGTCATCAGAAAAACGGTTTTGAAGTAAAATGTACTAGAGAGGAAATATAAGTGGTACATTCGAGTTTTTTACTGATGTCCAAGCACATCAGTTACAAATGCTTGACATCTTTACAATAAGCATTATAATATACTTAAGTATTATGAAAAAACATTGATTAAATTCTAGCTAACATTGCAAATTAACTGTTACAGACCACTTTTACGCCACAAAAATTGTTTTTTGTGATTCTAAACTTAGCAGTACTTAGTAATAAACTCAAATAAAAACATAAATTCTTCATATAAAAAATCCTATTTACTTATGCCACTATGGCCCAAGGTTGCTTACAAGCAACTCTCTCTACGACCCAAACGGAGGGGCGTGAAGACATACAATTTTGCACAAACACTCCTTGAGTAAGTAAATCATGATTCAAATACCAAAATAATTTCTTGAACAACAGGAAAAAATTTGGGGTCGAAGGGGTTAATATTATTTCGTCTAAAGGAGATAACACGCAGTTTTCAGCTGTATCATCTTTCATGGCAAAGAGCTCCGTCCAGCGGCTGCAAATATCTTCCACAATTAAAATCCAATGGTAGCTCTCTGTTGTGCGTGGAAATATTCCAAACAAATCTACTGCAATAATTTCAAAACGCTTGTTACTAGCGACTGTTTGAAGCAAACCAGCTGGTTTCAGGTTCGTCGGCTTGTAGCGTTTGCATTCAATACATGCTTTGACATAATTTGTTATTTCTGCTCTCATACCTGGCCAGTAATAGAGTGGTGTGATTCGGCTTATGGTTCTATCAATGCCATAATGGCCGGCAATTGAATCATTGTGATAATTGGACAAGATTGTGCTGCGCATTGATTTTGGCACGACCAGCTGACCATTTTCAGATTCTTCGTCCCAGCAGAGTCGGTATATGACTCCGGCTATCATAATATATCCCCGACTTGTGTGCCTTAAAACGTTTTCGTCGTTGCTTTCGAATGACTTTATAATGCTTTCAATATCTGGATCTTCCAGTAGAGCATTTCTGAATTCTTCCGCCCCTTTTCTTGGGAAATCAATCTCTATAGCCATGTACTCGCAGCTTACTTCGTCGTGATTTTCGTGAGGGCATGGTGGTCGGGAGAGCGTTTTGCCAACATTCTACAGCTACAACATTCTATCGCACAGGTGTGTAACCAAATTGTATGTTGTACATCTGCAATTGACGCCCAACAAAAAAACTCACATTAATATAATTTTAAAATTGAGGAGAAAACAATTTTGGCGACACCCAAATTATATCCATGAAAATTAGAAGCAGATAAATCAACTCGAATATTATAATTGCTGTTGTAACAGATCGTTGTTGGTCATCGCAGTTGTTGTTTGTGCAGTTAATACCGCAAGTGCCAGCGCAGAAACTGTTACTTATTTAAGCGTGGTTGTTGTTGCTTCTTTTGGGGATCACTTACTGTTCTGATAATTTGTTTCTGATCGACGTCGCCGTTGTTGTTGAGGGAGTATTGCAAAAAATTTGATTTTAGAGTTGTTCTTTCCAAAACCGTGATGTTTTTTAAAAAGAAAATAAAACAAATCTACAGGGAAAAATAAAGTCAAGCAGTTCATAAACGTAAGAAAAAACTTGTCGTTTCTGTAGGCTGCGACGCTGTCATTACCATAGGAAACACTTAAAAACACGAGGTATTTGTAAAAACAACTGAAAATGGGTAGAAGCCAGCGGAATACTTTTCATACAGCGGGATGCGCTTGTCATGAAAACAAAACCTTAATCAGGCGAATACATCAACGAACATAAATTTTACAGACTGGCATTTTAGAGAACTAATGCCCGGAAGGTCTTAGCATGAGACAAAGTATTCGTTCAACTTTTAGCTCTTGCAGTGCTCGTTTTAACGGTGGTAGAAATACCACAAAAAATTAAGACTTTTAACGTAGAATACGTTATACGGGAGTGTTAATCTGGAGCACAAAATTTTGAGAAAATGTTTGTCACTTTCATTATTAGTTTTTAATACTTTATGCATGCATTGAAGAAAATTCAAGTATGGTCGTAACATATTTAATATGTCTTCTTTTGATTTGTATTTAAATAATCATATTGCTACATATAATTTTTTTGATTCTATAAGTAAATCAAAATTTAACTCTTTCAAATTTTGTATTAATTTTCATATGCTTTGTATTTTATGTATTATAAAATCATGTGTAAGAGCAGTACGATTATCTGTGTGTTCATCACAGAACCCGTGTGAGAAAGAGAAGAAGTATAATGACCAAGTAGCGAACGATGTGTACATACACAACATTGATAAGCGAAGCAGAGAAACAAAATTGTGCTTACCCAGTTGGCCACGTCTTTAAGACATCCTCAATGTCTTACAGCTTTAAACAAGAAAACGTTATTCATAAACATTTTTCGTAGTTGTTTAAGAGCTGCGTAACTTAAACGCCGAAATTGGCGTTTAAAGGTTACGTAAATACAACCATGATGTTTGTTTGTCTTTTCTTTTAATATCAAAGACATGCTCCATATGCGCCCTTTGCAGCATTTTTTTATGCGGCGGCCATTGTAAAACCATAGAAATTCTTAATTTTTGTAGAGATTTTTTATACTTCAGACACAAACCTTACAAACCATAGAAAATGAAAAAAATGTTTATGAATAACAATCAAAAATAATAGAAATCAGATTACGCCATCAGAGGCAGAAAAATTTGCACCGTTCTGCGCAAGACGTTAGGTCTTTCGTGACGTAGATAGGAAGACTCTTTCTCTGTTCTTCTCACTGATTTTCTGTTCGTGCAAGAAAAGACGAAAGATAGTGCGAAATAGTTCTGTACGATTTTATTTTTTTCAGCTACAGTTGTTTTTTATGTTTTGCTCAGTGAAAAACAGCTGATTTTGACAATGGGTCGATCATGACGTAGGCAGACATGCGCATGGCATAATCTTGTATTTATTATTTTTGAATAACAATGTTAGCAAGGTTGCATAGAAGCTGCGTAAAGCCTTAAACAGTGCGTAACTAAACAAGCGTTTAAAGGTTGTTTAAGGAAATCTATTGAATAAGGCTGTACTAACGTATTCTACGTCTGACCTATGCGCCCGTGTTATCTAACACAGGCTTGAGCTTTTTTAGCAAAAATAATAGTTTTTAAAGACGAAGAAGATATTTCTGACAGTCACGCTTTTCTAGACGAGAGACTTGACGTACCCCCAGAAAAAAGTAGTCTAGTGGGGTCAAATCGCACGATCTTGGAGATCAGTGGAGTGCGCCAAAACGAGAGATGAATTGCTCACGAAGTTCGTCTCTCAATTTGTTCATGGAATCGGGTGCAGTATGACACGTGGCACCGTCCTGTTGAAACCACATGTCAACTAAGTCTAATTATTCTATTTTGGAAAAAAAAGTCGTAATCATCGAACGGTACCTTGACCCATTGAGCATTACGATTCGGCCATCATCTACTCTAAAGAAGTATGATACAATGATGCCGTCGGCCCATAAGCCGCATCAAGCAGCGCATTTTTCGGGATGCATTGGTAGCTCTTGAACTGTCCCTAGCTGTTCTTCGGACCAAATTCGGCAATTCTGCTTATTCACGTACCCATTGAGTCAGAAGTACGCTCAAGACAATTTTTCGATAAAAAAGCGGATCTTCGTCTAGCTTTTCTAAAGCCAATTCACGCAAATTCGGGGCTTTGACAAGTCGCCCGGCTTGAATTATTGCTCCAGCTGTAATTTGTAAGTCTTCAGACCAAGATTCTATCGTAAAATTTTCCAGATGGTCGAATAACACAGCTCCAATTGCTGTGAACGGCGACGGAGTGACATATCACGATCTTCATTAACACTTGCGGATACCGCAGCAGTTTTCTCCTCGGTACGCACTCTACGGATACGGGTTGGTGGATTGATTTCGAATAGAGTGAAATTGGTGCAAAATTTGGCCACAATGGCTTGAGTAGCCTGCACGGTGGGCCGACTATGACGATTATAAAATGGGCGCAACTTGGACGCGAAACACATTTTTCACACAAGCCGAATTTTGATAGTAAATTTCAATAATTTGCAAACTTTTTTCGGCGGTAAGTCTATTCATGATGAAATAGCAAGTCGAACTGAAGATTTTTGACTTTTATACATGTCACAAATCACCCGTGAACTGTCAAAAGCAATAACTTCGAAAACCAAAAAGCTTAAAAAATCACCCTTTATATGATAGATTTTGTTTTTTTATTTATTTTTAAATATGAAGCAATAAAAATAGGCATAGGTATTTTAACTTTTTGACAATTTTGTTTTATGTAATCGTATTATCCTCTATTAAGCCCAAACTGTTAACTTGCAGGCTTACCACACCCCCCTCTCCCTGCTTTTTTATAGAAACTACCAAATCATGCAACCATCATCGCTCAAGTATAACAACTTGTAATGTTTTTTTTTTTTTTTTGCTGCTTTTCTATTTCTGTTTACTTTGCTAGTTGTTGTCAACAACACATTGTATAGCGATGTTTGACAAATGAGCTGTTCAGTTACATTGGCAACACTTGCAAGTTTTGAAGCACTTGGGAGCGTTTTGTAGTTGGGCGCCAGAGCAAAAGTTGTGAAAAGTTTCATAATTTTTTTTTTTTATTATTATAAAGGCCAGCCAATGTTAAAACTTAGAAGACGAGAAAAAATAAGAAAGGAAAAAAAAAACAACAAGTCTTAACTAGCACAGTCATAAGCTGGGGGAAAATTATTATGGGCACTTCATTAATAATAACAAAGTTAAAAATTTAGCGCTACATTACAATGGAGCGAGTAGCTCAAAAAGTTGCTGCTTAAGGATGTAATCAATCAACGTGGTAGGAAGGAAGGAAGAAAAAAGTGACAGCAACCCTGCCGCGTGGCTTTTCAAGTTCACGTCATCAAGTTAAGAAAAGAAAAGAAAAAAAAAACAAGACAAAAAAATTAAAATATATACAAAAGAAGTAACACTTGAAGCATACTTCCAGGCGTGCAAAACGTGTTGAAGTTGCCATCAAAAGCAGGCTGCTTGCTCACTTGCAAGTTGCAGCTTGTAGCTGTTGTTGTTGTTGTTGAGACTGAAATTGAGACAGTGATAAGAAAATTTCAAATGCTAGCAAATAAAAGACACGCACAAACACGCACACACACAGACATGTGCATATTTTCTTACGTTGCAAACATTATTTTGCTTGGTTTATCATGCCAGTGCATAGCATCCTTTTTCAGCATTCTTAACATCAAAAGTTTTTTCATGCGTACCCTATGTCGTCGTCGTCATACTTTTCAGCTGTCATAAACAGTTTTGAAGTTTTCGCCTCTCTGGTTTCTTGCATTGCTGTGGCTTTTGCATTGCTGTGGTTGTTGCTGTTGGTGATTTATGTGCAACTCCAACTTCAAACTTCATCTGCCGCCTTTGCCTTTCAAATGCATTCGATCTGTTATGAGTAGGCAGTGCAAAAGTTTCGTCATCACATCAAATGCAGCTTTGATTAGATTTGTAGAGTAAGTTTTCGTCTCCTGGCAATAGCACCATATGGAGTTGTCACCCAAATTGCATTATCTTTGCAAGACAAAATTTGAAATTTTAACAAAATTAACAAAATTAACAAGCTGTAACTAAGCAAGTCTGCTCCGTGCTATGCAAGTCATTTATTTATTTGAAAAAAAAAACAAAAACTAAAAGTTTGGTGACATTATACTCTATCATCTAGGCTTGGCTAGATAAGCTTTTTGCTATCAACCTAAAGCTTAGAATTTGTCCTTTTTCTATATGAAAATAACAACTACCCCTCTTTACCTCTGTATCGAATATATTTTAATTTTCTTTATCAGCTCACCAAAATGCTGCACTGCAAGCATTCTTGACTATGTAAAAATAGCATTGCATAGTTTCAGGGCTTAATAAATATTTCTAACCTAATGTTATGTTTATATAGAGAGTTTAGTTAGAGTTTAGTTTGAGTTCAACCGAAGCTGTTCACACAGAGATGCGTAGGCAGAATTGAGTTTATTGCGACATTTCTTTGTGTACACGTATGGGTTCTTCCTTGCACTGCGCAAATCGGAATTTATTTATTTATCGGCCCATACTTATATGAAGACCTCATCTTCTACACTTGCCCAAGTTCTTTTCTTGGCTTTTTTGTTAATTTTTTTTTTCAAATAGTAAATTGCACTATTTAAGAAACAGCTGTTTTTGACATTTCTCTGCACAAAATCGTTCAATACTCTGAACGTACCTTGTTATCTAAGATAAGTTGCATCTGAACATGCCTTTTTATAAGAACATTAGCCTACTTTTAGGCATTTCTCAAATTGAGTTTTGATAAACTGTTTTGATAAACTGTAAAGTGAGTTTTGATAAACTCAAAAAAGCTCAAGCCTGTGTTAGATAACACGGGCGCATAGGTCAGACGTAGAATACGTTAGTCATTAAGACATTGAGGATGTCTTAAAGACGTGGCCAACTGGGTAAGCACAATTTTGTTTCTCTGCTTCGCTTATCAATGTTGTGTATGTACACATCGTTCGCTACTTGGTCATTATACTTCTTCTCTTTCTCACACTGGTTCTGTGATAAACACACAGATAATCGTACTGCTCTTACACATGATGTTATAATACATAAAATACAAAGCATATGAAAATGAATACAAAATTTGAAGGAGTTAAATTTTGATTTACTAATAGAATCAAAAAAATTATATGCCGCAATATGATTATTTAAATACAAATCAAAAGAAGACATATTAAATATGTTACGACCATACTTGAATTTTCTTCAATGCATGCATAAAGTATTAAAAACTTATAATGAAAGTGACAAACATTTTCTCAAAATTTTGTGCTCCAGATCAACACCCCTACCTTACCGTATAACGTATTCTACGTTAAAACAAATAGAGTTATGATAAACTCAGTAAACAAATTGAGTTAAGTTGAGTTTAATTTTGCATAATTAAACTGGCACTCAAGAGTTTATTTTGAGTTCAATGTCAAAATTGAACTTTGTAATGAAAACTCCTACTAAACTCTCTGCATATAAATAGCATAAAGAATAGCGCTAGTCTACACAGTGAGTTAACTTTAATCATAATTTAACAGAAGTTATTTACACAGACACAACACAGAAGAATTGCGTTAATTTTGACATTTTTTTGTTAATATTTGTGTTGTCATTATTTTGATTGCGTTCTGCTTGTGTTTGTGGCTTTGTAATAATTTGTTGAATTAATGAGTTACAAAAATAAGTCAGAGAAATTTGATTTCATTGCTTAAATATTTATCGATTTTCTGAATAAATTTATTGCAATGAAGTTATTGCGTTCGCTAAATAAAATTAATCAACTAATGCTTATGATAAGATGACTCAACTTCATTGGATTGATTGACATTATTTTGAAAAACAAAATAAAAGAATTTTGGCAGAAATCTCTGGGAAGACATCAGATTTTTTCCTCGTCTTGCAAGGATTAAACTTTTGTCAGCCCAACCGTGCATGCATACTTCATTCTCTGCAATTGCCCAACGCCGCACAGTGTTTCGTTTCATACAAGTTAGACGGAGAAAATTATTTTTAGGAAAGAACAAAAAAAGTATTTAAGAAACTTTAGACAAGTGGGTGTGTCAGCTCCCGTACAAAGTAAAACCATTTTACTATATGGTATATACTATATGCTATATCTTAGAAACGAAATATTTACAATATCGAAATCAATTGATCAAATTGATCATAAGAAGCTACGTCAAAGTCCTTTCAAGGGCTGAAATGTCCAGTTATTTATTTTTTTATTTTTATCGAAATCAATAGTAGACGTCGGACACAATCGGACAAGTGGGTGTGGTAGCTCCCATAGAACTTATACACATTTAGCGCTATATCTTAGAAACGAAATAAGCTATAATCGAATCGAATTCAAAAGTAGACGTCAAATATATGTTTATTTAACATAGTTAGTAGTATTTCTTACTTACCCTTACCCTTTTCTTACCCTACACTTGAAAAAACGAACGTTTTTATTTGTTTTTTTATTAAACGTTATAAAATTCAATTATATCTTTAAATTACATATTCAGCCCTATTCTGGCATAATCGTCACAATCAATTGATACTGAAAAATTGTGATCATTTTGAATCGGTCTCTATTGATTCGTATTCAGGTTGAACTGTCACAAGCAAAAAGCTTTAAAAATTCACCACATCATGTTGTAAAGCTTTTTGAATTGGTCACCTTCTTTTTATATCAACTTGCTCATCAGTTGTCACTGGAAAATAAATGTCGACACATTTTTGTGTAACAATGAGCTGCGAGATATGCTGAATTGACCGCGATTCTGATGATTGGCTCATGGAAGTCGAAAAATGATTGCCGACATAGTTAAGATAAGAGCCATTAGCATAAAAATAAATAGTTGCCAAAAACCTCAAGGCAAATAGTATGGACGACCTTCGCTCATCATGTGGTTGGAGTTCCTCAATTAAATTCCAAACACACTGTATTCGGCAGTCGAAATGAATTTGCAAAAACAATTTTGGTGTCCTAGAAGCCGTCTTCTTAAGATATTCCTTTCTTTTTGTTTTAATTGTTTTTTATAAAATTTTATTTGTATGAATTTTTGGCTTGTGACCTTCTTAGCTGCTTGTCACTATTTTGATCACTATTGATACAAAAAGAGCTTTTTAAAAGTGCTCAGAATAGGAATTTGTATCAATTGTGACTTCTGTATCAATTGATACTGAGGTGGCTTTTGTGACTTTGTTAGAATAGAGCTGATTGTTCTTGGAATCTCAAGAATCAGGTGAGTTTAAATATCCGATAAATAACCCTTTAGCTATGTATTTGCAAACAACAGATCAGTCTGCTATAGTAAATTCGATTTTATGTCTTACTTACTTACTTACTTAGAATATAACTTACAAGCAAATTTTTTTAATTTTACAGTTAAAAAAAAGCAATTTTGCGAATTTCAAAGGATTTAATTAATTTTTTTTCAAAAAATAGAATGACACTAAAAACAAATATCACTTGGATCATATATGACCCAAGACCGATAGAAGGTTAAGAAAAGTAAAAAACTGAAAACAGACATCACTTCTTCTATACAAAAAATAGTTTAGGATTTACTTGAAAAAAATAGGTGCGTCATATATGACCCATTGTTCTCACAGGGTTAAGGATAAACAAATCAGTAAACAAACATCAATTAATAATATTGTTGCAACATAACGGTTTCAATATTCACCTACAAAAAAATTTGGGGTGGGTCAATATGACCCAATAGTCGTACAGGGTTAAGGATATCAAAAATCGAAAAACATACATGATTAGAAACTGTTTACCCAACAAAATAATTTTGGCCGCCTAAACCGATGAAATACCCCTATGTGGGACGGCCATAGAGGTTACAATTTGGTACTACACAAAAAATTTAAAATAAATATGATGTCCCGTCTTGAACAACCTAATCACTTTTGATTGTACAAACAGACATAATAAGCTTATGTTAGTAAAAATTTCAAGTCTTAGGCAAAGTACAGACACTTTTAGATTTTCCATTTTATAAAAAAATTAAAAAGAAATTTAGATAAAAGATCTACATTTTTTTAAAATTTAGATATAAATAATGGATAAATTATTTTTAGGTGTACTAAGATACTAACAAACATAATGTTTTGTTTTCAAAAAGTGGTCTACGGTTTCTGTGGAACTCTTCGTAATTCTGTGGAAATTTACACGTAAGAAAGATATGCTTTTCAAAAGCTTAAGTCCAAAATTTCAAATCATTCCGTGCCTTACAACCCGAGTTACAGATTTATTTCCGTCTAATAGGCCAAACAAAACACAGTGAGGCGATTGGTACAAGATAGACGGAAAATATTATTTTGTGGTTTTTTTATAGTTTTCGATGTTTAAGGTATAGGAAAGCATAAAAAAAATTATTTCAGAAATTTTGAACAAGTGGGCGTGGCAGCTGCCATACAACTCCATCGTACTTAGCCCTATATCTAAGAAATGAAATAATCTACGATAACAATCTCAAATGTTGAGATCTAGTATATAATTTCAAAAACGTGTACAAAATTTTGGTGCGATTGGACAAGTGGGCGTGGCAGCTTTCATGCACTTAAAAAAATCTCTGCTTTATCTACAAGCAAAGAAAAAAAAGCTTGAAATCGTTATTTGCAAACGTTTCAACAGTTGTCATAATAATAGTCAGTTGCGAAAAACGCGCCATTTATTTAGTCGCAGAATATAAATTTAAATTTTCATTTCACGCGAGTGAATTTTAAATTGCAGCAATTGAAAAATTTGTTTTTCCCAACTGAATTCTTCGTTTGTTTTTCCCTTCGTTGTATAACACAAAGCTTATAGTTCAGAGTTACTTTTTGGACAAATTGTTACTTTATAAGCAAATTGGTAATTTCGCGCACAGAGATAGCAACAGAGGTACGATGAGTGCAACCCATAAGAAGACGGGCGGACATAGGGAGAAAGATAATTAATATAATAAATAATAACGACCGAAATCGCTTGCGGTATATAAATATAAGGTAAATTTTAAAGTTGATGATCAACTGAACTGAATATTCGTTTGCGGCAAATATAACTTGCAAACGAAGTGTAGTTGGCGTAATTTTTCAGTTGCGGTAAACGAAAAATATCTTTGAGTGTAAGAAATGAGATAAAAAAGTACGACAGCAAAATCAAACGTAGATGTCTGAAATATGATTTCGTAAATGTGTAAGAAATTTCGGAGAAATTGGATAAGTGGGCGTGGCATCTACCATACAAGCTTAACAAATTTTGCACTGTACTTGGACTAATGTTAACAGCAACATTAATAGAACTATCGGTGAATAACTAATCTTGAGAGTTTAAAGTCTTGAGAGTTTTCGGTGGGTCTACAAGTAGGCGTAGTACTCGCAAGTTTGTGAAATGTATTTAAGCCTAAGAATACATATTTAATAACTAAGAAATGGAAAAATCTGCTATAACGAAATTTTAAATTAAAATTTTGTAACTTTAAGAAATTGTTTTATGTTTTCATATTTGAACATTATTAAGAATGGGATTTATTACTTGAATACGATGACAAAGAACCAATTTCGAGATCGAACCATTACTCATTTATAAGAAGAAAGCGAGATTGTCGCACTGCAGTTATTTCTGATCCATCAGCAGGAACAAGAAAAACTAATACGTCCGGATGCAATTTTCGAACATTAGTTGGGGGCTTTTCTCTGTAGGAATCAACCAAAGGGTCAGAACTGATAAGAACCATATTCAATAATTCCGTACTTGTATTTACTCTTGAGCTTTCACGTGTGTTTGTCAAACGAAAAAGTTTACAATCGTTGTTACAAGCCTCTTGTGTCCCTTCGGATAAGTGCCCTATTCAACGATGCATTGTTGCATTATATCTGTAGCATGACAGAGAATTTTATGAACTGTTACCGGCATAAAATACCAGCTATAAAGTTCTATATGTAGCGTCCGTGGCGTAGTTGGTTAAAGTGCCTCTATGTCAACGAACCTGGAGACCCGGTAAACTGTAAGTAATATATGGGAAGTAGAATCTATTTTAAGCCGGCCTAGCAAAAAAGGAATATCATAAAATAAACTAAATGATGGAAAACGAATATAAACAACTTCTAAGGAAAAACTTATAAGCATGCATTTTCTTAAAATTATTTTTTATTTCATTTATAACGTATTTTTCCTAAAAAAAAACTAGAACACCCTCTCGAAATTAGTAAAATTATTACAACAATACATCTATACAATATTTGTGTTGATTTTCATTACTTTTAAATGTGCATTTTTTGAGATACGGGGTCAACAATGGAAGACATTTTCTTCAATTTAAATTTAAACCCAATTTTTAAAACTTCATATGTCCAACAAATATTAAAGCTGTCTCTCCAAATTGGAGGACTATTTTAAATGTGAGTTCAACAATATCTACGTTGATTTATAAAACTTTTGCTTGTGTAAGTTAAGGAACAAAATATTTAATTATAATTGCATTTCATTATTTGCATTGCAAGCAAATAAGTCTTTTCTTTTGGGTTATTTTTAACAATTCTAGATTGCACAATATTTTTCATACTTACTTACTTACTTCATAATTCTCAGAAATAAGTCTTTTCTTTTGGGTTATTTTTAACAATTCTAGATTGCACAATATTTTTCATACTTACTTCATAATTTTCAGAATCATGTTGCAACAAATTTGCAATCGTTGTTTTATTTATTCAAACAATAACATAAATTGCTGACACATTAATTACATGTTTTTCTTTTTGGCTAAATAATAATTGCACACAGAAAAACATAAGCGTGTGCCAGAAGTGCTGACAATGCGTCTGGCGCGATGGTTCGCTAAACTTTGCATGTGTTAGTGACACACGTAAAGCTTACCTTACCTTACCTTAGTTTAGCTAAGCTTAGCTTAGCTTAGTTCAGCTACCGAGTCTTTAGTCTTCATCAACGTGCTTAGTGGTTTGGTTTAACCATTCTCAATTAATAAATAATAGAATAAGTTTACATTAACTACCTTTATAAATAATTTAAATTAATAGTAAAATAAACCACAAATAAAAAACTCTTTTAATAAACTTGTTTTTATTGAAAAGAAAATAAAATAAACCACAAATAAAAAACTCTTTTAATAAACTTGTTTTTATTGAAAAGAAAAGTGTTTGCTAAAAATAAACAAGCAAACGCCTAACTTGTACTATTTGATATGGAGGCACCTAAACATCTTGCTTTTTCAATTATTTGAGTTATGCCATAATTTCATCATTCAAATCATTTTTCAAAAACAAGGCAAAACACCCTCCCAATTTTTTTCAGTGTGTTGTCAATACATGAAATTAAAATAGAAAAAAAAAATTTGAATTTTAAAATGTGCACTTTTGCCGATACAGGGTCCTGAAGTTGTGCCATTTCTCATAAATCCATACTTTCAAAGCAGTAAAACTAAAAATATTTACACATTTTCATTAATTTCTTCAACTTATCTTGTTAAAAAGTAATAGAAGAAGAAACTGTAAAAAAATTTTAGGTCTGGCAACCCTGTAAGTTGTTGAAACAGGGTGATGAAAATCGAAAAAAAATTAATTTTAAGCATAAGTTTGGTGAATTTAAATATTTATTAAAAATAAGCTTACGAATTTAAGTTTTATATAAGAAGTTGCGTCAATTTGTTATCTGTCAAACGGTTTTTAAGTTAAGTCAATATCAATTACAGGAGCGGAGATATAAGTGAAACCGTAAAGTATTAAATCGTGATTTTTGCGCCCGCCAAAAATTCTTCGAGCGCCACCACTGGTTAACGGTTAAAAATAAAAAATTAAAAAAATGTTTTTTGTTACCTAATTTAACACAAAAACAACATATAAGTTTGTCAATTTTTTTCTAGAACATGTTGCGACTTTTTTTTTTAAAATTGGGCGAAAACTGGTGGAATGAGCCTATAACTGGTTCAAAGTAACCGTACAAAGTAACTTTATGAAACTGGTAAAATCTCACGAAATTCCACAAAAATTTAATAAATTACTAAGATAACGGGTTAAATTAATACTCTTACAGATTAATTTTGTCGCGGTAACATTAATCTTGTTACCGTAGAAATTCACCTTTTAGTAACTTGAACACTCTGTTGGTATTCTGCGACCAAGCGTTACCGGTGAATATTGTTACCATTTCTTTAGGTGGTAACAAGCAAAACAGAAGACATTTTTAGCTTGCATTAAAAAAAGTGCTTGTATTTTGAGTAATTAATTTAATTTTAAAATCCTCAAATCGAAATCGAAGCCAATAAAAAAAAAAACGATGTCAAATTCACTGTTGCTGCTTCTTCAGCACTTTTCACTGAAGAAAAATTTATAGCAATTCACTGTGTAATATTAATTTACATAAAATGAACATATAAATTAAATATAGATAACAGATAAATAAAAAGTTGACATAATGCAATTAATTCTATGCATTTCCTTCTCACTTTCCATTGTTCATATTTCACCACACAAAAGAGAGAGCTTCATTTCAATAAGGTGAGTTTACGACTATTGAATGCGTTACCGAGTGCACAGAATACCAATTTCTAAGACCGGTAACGAGTTTCGGTAACAATATTGCTGTTACCGGTAACGCACAGAATCGATCTGTTATTATAGCTCACAGACCTCAAATTATCTCAATGTCAATTCTCAATATCACAATTATAAAAATGGTTAAAACCTGGTTTTGAAATTGAAATAAATAGCAATTTTATGACCATCAAATAGGTTAAAAAACAAGGCAACCAAGTTTTTTTCTAAAAAAAAAGAACTTCAACTAAAATATGTTTGTGACACGTTGATAATATACAGTCTTGTCGACTTCAAATTCAATACATTTCATACAAATCGGTCAGAGCCTGGTTTATACAGAAATTTTTTGGACCATTATACAGTTTAATAAAAAAAATGTAAAAAAAGTTGCGCACCATAGTACACCCAGAGCTTAAAGAAGTCATAATAGTTAATAATAATGATAAACTGGCCATTTCATCCCTTGAAAGGACTTTGACCGCACTTCTTATGATCAAATTGTGTTGTGCGTATTATTAAATGTTTGGACACATTTGATCGAGAACTAGTTCTCAAGAAGCTTTACATGGCATTATTTACTCTCTAAGGTTTGCCATTGTCTGCAGAGAGATGAAGACCGAACAGAAAAATTAATTCAATTGAAAAAACCAGAAAAGAATTGAACCAGGGTTCTGTGGCGTATGGGTCACGCACTGAAATAAAACAACTGTAAACAACACCATAAGCGCACATACACCAAAACGTTGTGAGTACATTTATGCTAAAAAATGTGAAATTTTCGAATGAAACTGTCAAAATTCATCTGAAAATGCTTAGTCTTGCCGAGGCGCAAGACTTAAAAGACAACCCTCGTAACTTTTATCAATATTTAACAGAAATTCTTGACGCAGACATAACACGGTAGAATTGTGTTAACCTTGAAATTTTCTTCAATATTTGTGTTGTTATTATTTGATTCCGTTGTGTCTGACTGATTGCATTGTAATAATTTAATGAATTAATGAATTACAAAATAAGTGCATATTCAGAGAAATTTGATTTTATTGCCTAAACATGTATCGATTTTCTGTATAAATTTATTGAAATGGAATTGTTGTATTCGCTAAACAAAATTAATCAGCTAATGCTGTTGAAGCGATGACTCAACTCCATTGGAATGAATGATATTATTTTGAAAAAGAATATAAATTTGGGCAGACATCTCTCTGAAGGCATGAGAATTATTTTTTCAGCCTTGAACTTACGTAATAATTTTTGCAAGCCGGTCGCAAGCCGGTTTAAAGGAGTTTGTTCTCAGGTAATGGGTTTGCCCCAAGTATAATAGAAATAAGATTACGCGTTCCGCAAATGAAAGAGAGAGAGGGCATGACGTCACCCAGTGTTTTTGTTTACATTAACTGCATGTACACTGAGAAAATTGAACGCCTTAAAATCAAAGAAAAAAAGTTGTTAAAAGACTGTAACCAAAATATCTTTGCTACAAAGAAAAGATCGTTGCACTAATGATTTATTCTTTAACTAAGCAACTACTGCATCTTTGAAACAAAAGACTGAAGTTCTTTGAACCTAAATCAATCAAAAAATATTTGCCGTAAAGATAAATTATTTACTATAACGATTTTATTCTTTGTTAACAAGAATTTATTAACAAAGACAAAAGTACGCAAAATCAACAAATTTTCTTTGTTTTCTTGAAGCTAAGCATCGTTGTTTCAAAGACAAAGTCTATAACTTTAAAGAATTTTTTCTACAAATCATATTTTTCTTAAAAATACACACGCTTATAGTTCGCAGTTACTTTGTGGGCAATATGTAGTATATAAGGCAATTGATGTATTAATATGTATAAGTTGTAATTAGCACTAGATTAAATCGTATAGGTTAAGGGTCAAGGGGAAGGGGGAGGGGTGGGAAGGAGAGTGGAGAAGGGGTGAGTAATAAAAAAAAAAAAAGGCGGACATACAAAGATAGTATTAAAGAAATCGACTTTTTTAAAGACGTACATCTTTGTCACAAGAATTTAAGTCTTTGATATAAAGTATATTTTTCATGGGAATTTAACAATCTTTGTGCCTTTGCCGTAAGGATGTTTTATCTTTGGGCACAATCTAACCAATAAAAGTCTTTGTGGCAAAGTGTATTTTCTTTGGTTTTACGATTTTTTTCTCTGAGTGTATTTATATACGATATACTAAATAAGTTTTTTTTCTTATTTTTATAATATGTATATGGACCTCTTAAACCTACTGCCATAATTAAATTCTGTCGATCTTGAATGGTTTAGGAGATAAAAATCGTGAAAGTTTGAAAAATTTAAATTTTTTCGTATACGAAAATATCAATTTTTTTCTACATAAAAGTAGTTCTTTTTAGTTTACTTTTCAGCAAGTATTTATTTTCAATTTTGTCAAAATTGCCTTAGTGATCGCACAGTTGCATTAATTTTGTTATGTAGAAGTGCTGCGTGACGTCATGCAGTCAATTGAGAAAGAGAGCATTAGACAACGGGACTGCGGAACGCGTAATCTTGTTTCTATCATTCTTGGGTCCACTCTATCCCGAATAAATGAGAGACTACCCAGATCTTGGAGTTGGTCACTCAATCTGGAAAGCAAGTGAGATCGTTGACATACGGTCTTTGTAGCAATAATAACTTAAAAGCGAGAAAAATTTAAAAGTTAGCACAAGGACGATTCCACTGGCACATTGACATTTCTAAATGGATGAATAAAATTGTTGTATTGAAGGATGCAGTTATAGTGTCTTTACAATAACCGTGAGATTGATTGAGTTCGCTGCATGGTGGAGTTACTAGGTGTTGTCTTAAAGTTCATTTTGTAAATGGTTGTTATAGCGACGACCACGGTAATGAATGATGGCGTTTGGTGCTCTGGTGTGGAGTAGTTGATGAGGGTGATGGCACGTCAGCATCATCGGCCCTTATTTCTTATGTCACTCGCCCAATCCGCGTCAGAAAAGCCTTCCAAATGACCATGGGAATAGTGCTTAAACTCAAGCTTGTAGTTGCTGGTACCTGTCATGTACCTTAATACTCTCTTTAGCGCAACCCAATGCGCTTTTCCGGGATTGTTGTTAAATCTGGATAACACCTCTACTGCAAAAGATAAGTCAGGTCGACTTACTTAGCCGCATATATTATGCTTCCAATCACCTCTTGATATGGAATATCTTCCATATATTCCCTCTCGTAATCGCATTGTGGACACAACTCTTTTGAAAGTCTTTGATTTATATCCAAAGGTGTAGAAACTGCATTTGAATCGTCCATATTATATTATTTCAAAAGATCCTTGATGTAGCTTGTGAACTCCAAGCACATATTTTGCTTCGCGAATATCTTTCATTTTGTAGTTTTTGGTCAAGTCTCTTTTTGGCTTCTTCTTGCTTTGGTTGTTGGTAAAAATCAGAACATACTCCACATAGATGGCCACGTAAGTTATTTCTTCGTCTTTCACTTTGAAGTAAATGCATGGATCAATTCTAGATTGTGGTAGTCCGAGACTTTAAGGTTTTGTCAAGATTTTTGTTCCTTATTCTGCTTGCTTGTTTAAGACCATAAAGAGATTCCTTTAAAAGACAAACTTTACCTTTGTGTTCAACAAATCCATCAGGGACCTTCATGTAGATTTCTTCTTCTAGTTCACTCTGCAGGAAAGCTGTCACCACGTCCATTTGATCTATGTTAAGATCAAACCTTACTGCAAGACTGAGAAGCAACCGTATAAATCCATATCGCACAACTGGGGAGAACGTCTCTTCGTAGTCGATCACATAGCGTTGTAAGTACCCTTTGACAACAAGCCTTGCCTTGTACCTTTCTACGTAACCTTCTCCATCCCGTTTTGTTTTGAATGTTCACTTGCAATTAATCGGTTTCTTTACTTTTGACAAGTCTACGAGTTCCCACGTATTATTTTCTTCAAGTGCGTTGAACTCCTCTTCCATAGCCGCCTTCCACTCACATTTTTTTGTACTAGCCATTACTTCTTGAATCGTTTTTGAATCTTCATCTAATGCAATGTAGAACACGTAACCATTTCTCACAACAGGTTTCTTCGACCTTGATGATATTCTTAGCTCCTTTTGGAGTGCGCGATTCTAACATCAACATATTCTTCTGCTACCCATGATTCGCCTCCTGAGTAGACATTTTATTCACTTGATGACAATTCCTTCTCCACTGGAAAATTTTCTTTGCTATTTGATGCACTTTCTATTGAATTATCGCTATTTTCCCCCACTGAATCGCATCCGGGAAAAATATTGTAGTAAGAACTATTGTCGTCTGTTGAGTCATTGGAACAGTTGCTTTCAAAAAATACAGCATCTTCATTTGTGACCACTTTCTTCTTCAAGGAGTCGTAAGACCGATATGATTTTGATTGAGCACTGTATCCTACGAAGGTCACTTCCTTGCTTTTTGCGTCGAATTTCAGCCTTTTCTCTTAAGGGAAGTGAATCAACGCTTTACATCCAAAAACTTTGAGATGTTTGATGCTGGGCTTTTTTCTGGACCAAGTTTCTTCAGGAGCAATATTTTCTAGTGCTTTGTATGGTGTACAAGTCACTAAGTACACTGATGTATTTGCTGTTTCTGCCCAAAATATCTTCTTTAACCCTGCTTCTAGGAGTAATCATCGTGTTTTTTCTATAATCGTCCTATTCATACGCTTCGAGAAACCATTTTGTTTCTCGATTCCACTGCTTGAAAGAATTTTTTTCATCTTCCTGTTGCAATACTCTGTTCCGTATTATTTGTTTACCACTATATGTTGGTCTCATATTATTTTTGAAGTTTCTTATAGATAAAACATATGTACCGCTTTGGTTCAGTGTACCATGGCAAAATCTAGCAATTTGCTTTGATTAAATTTTGTGTCCTCAACTAAAAACTAATGTTTTCAGTAAGGTTAACTCCTTTAATAATTCTTTGCCTCATTCAAAGCTTCAAGTTGTTCGTGTTATTCTTGCAAAGTCATTCATCTCATCAGTGTCTACGGCGCTATCTTCTTAATAAAATTCTTTTTTAACTGCTTTATAACAAACTGAGCGCAGTAAAGCAGTCTAGTGAACAATAGAAAAATGTAAAAAACAAAAAAAAGAAAAAAAAAAAAACAAAGTCACAGACACCACCTACTTCCGCCATAATGGCTCATTCAACAATGACTTCCGCATAACTGCACTCAATTCAACATTGTTGTAAAACAACCTAATGGACAAAAAGCACAACAACCCTTTTTTTTGCTCTACAGAATGTTTATAGCCGTGCTTGTTAGTCCTAGACTGTACGTAGTAATGAACGTGACATTGATGGAATCGGGTAGCTTTTAGCAGGATGATGCGCGCCTGTCTTGATATCTATCAGCCCAAGTCACTCTGTAGCAAGGCAGTCTGTCGCGTTCGCGACCTTTTGATTTGATTCTTCATTAATGAACATGATTTTATGGGCTTGAGGATAGAAATTCTATAAAAATTTAAGCACAACGGTATTCTTACACATAACGTTGTGTGTGTAGCGATTTGATGACTGCATTCATCAAAGGGAGATTCTATAAAAATTATTCGCTCCTGCTGATGGAGTGTTTAAGAGCGTGAATAAATGAGCCATAAACACTTTATATTGTTCAGGTTCGAGAGTTGTAGATACTAGCAGGTGTTAATTTTTCCAGGAAAAATGTATTTAAACCAGTAAAGATTTCATTTTAATAGTTTTCAGATGAAGTACTTTTTTGCTTTTTTAATTACAGTATGAAAATGGGAAACTTAAATATAATACTGCTGTCCTAACTAAGAAAGTCACATCTCCATTTTAGTAGTTTTGTAGTTTAGTAGTTTTTTACACTAGAATTGGTAGATATAACCATTTTACTTAACTTTTTCAGTCTTTTCCAGTTTGAAATCGAAATTCTTAGCTTAACACAAAAATCAGAAAATTATTCACGGTTCCAAATCAACCCTTATCTCAATTTTGGAATTTTGGCGTTTGAGACTTTCTTTTTTAGGACGGCAGAATAATTCATATGATTTTTTGTAATCATCTCTGGATAATGAAAACCTGAACTGCTAGATACTGTTAAGGGAAGGGTTCCCTCATTTTGGACTAAAAAATCGATTTTTTTTTTTTGCAAAAAATGAAAGCCACATATGTGTAGAATATGTTTTTAAATGGATTTTTCGATCCGACGAATATTTTTCGAATGGCAACGTCTTGAAGACACCTATCTCACGCGCGCTACGTCTAAACTAAACTTTTAAAAAAACTTCAAACGCGCTTATCTCGAAACCACGTTTTCCGATCTAACTAAAACTCTCAGGCCTGATCTATTGATCCGATTCTCCTTATCTAAGAACTGTTTGGAAGTGCATGCTTTTTTGTACGCCGTGAACTAACATCAAAAAAACAAGCAAAATTTGAACTTTTAGTTCTAATGTTCATTATTCAATGAAATTTAAATGGATAATAACAATTTTAGTTCCAATCATAGAAAATATCATTATCTTTAAGTAATAATAACAATTTTTAGGACACCATGTTGCGCAGGGGCCCACGGAAATGTGCATTTTGTAGCCGCCATTTTGAATTTTTTCAACTTTTTCACTTTTTTAAATTCTCTGATAATAAACTAATATAATCATCAAAACCAAAAGTTCGTACGCCTTTTCATTGTCCTACAACAAAAATACAAACTTTGCCTTATTTTTGTCCATAATGAGGGAACCCTTCCCTTAAGGTGTCTTATTTGTATAGAGATGTCCTCATCTCTAAAGACGAGGTTTCTTCCTCTTTAAGCTATTATTGCTTTATATTAGGGGTGGGCAAAGTTACACGTATGGCCATTTTGCCCATACGTGCATTTTGGTTGCACGCTGCTTGCTTCACGGGCGACAGCACTGATTCATAAATTCGACGGTAAAGGAAACGAGGGACACGCACAAATATAATGAGATAGAGCGTAAGAAGAGCGTAATATAGATTATTATATAGAATTGTGCTCATTGCGCTCAGAGCAGTTCATAATCAATGTTGCATGCCATTTATATAAAAAAAGGGCGTTTTATAATTTTAATATTTAATATTTTGAATTTAATCATGTTTATATTTTGATATCGTCTTGTGGTCAACACTTGCTTTTAAGTAGTTACGCGCAAAATAAAAGTATACATTTGTTATGGTGATTCAGTTCTAAAAAAATATTAGTTAAGAATATGTTAGGAGACAGATGTAGACTTATAATGGTTGCATGCTCTTGCGAAACCCTTATAAATATGAAAAGAAGTTGTTTCTGCAAAGCGATTTTATAGCTGCTGGTAGTAATTTAAAAAAAAAACCCACTTTTAATAAGCAATCCTCTTAATATGCTAAATATGCAACAGGACTTACTTTTCGCAACAGGATGCTCTCGCTCTTACGGTTTCTATAAAGCACACTGAAAACAAAATAGTGCTAAATTGGTTTTTGCAGAAATCGTATGGGTATTAGAGACTTTTTCTTTGCTCTGATTTATACTGCGAAATGAAATAAATGTGTAGTGGACGGATTATAAAAATTAAACACACTGACAGATGGATAAAGTGAAATACAGATAAGCAAACGGACATGTAAGAAGCTGAAAACAATCCATTTTCAATTTTGGTTTGTATATCTCGGCGAAAAGTGCACAACATTTTATAATGGGACGGCGATAGGTTAATGGGAAAATGATAAATGAAAATAAAAAAAACAAGGAATGTCATACAATCTTAGATTTGATTTTTTGAAACAAAGAAATTGTTATAGGTCTTGAATGATTTTAACAAAAAATAAAAAAAATTAAATCTGACTTCATGGTCGATGATTTATAATTAGTCGTATTTAAAAAAGATACAGCAGTTTCGACTATGTCGTAACACAAGACGTTGAATTATTCAATTCGCTTTTGATGACATCTTTTTTAAAAAATATTTAGCAAAATATTTATTCCATACACCTGAGCATATGACCTTTAAAAGAGTGCCAGAGAGGGTTAATATGTATGACCGACCCCCATTACTTTTGCAAAAGGAACATTTTTGCCTTTAACACCTATTCCCTCCGACCACTCCTTAGGGGGGCACCCATACAAATTTAATGGTTTTTGTGCCGGAATGGGTTAATATGTACGACCGACCCCCATTACTTTTGCAAAAGGAACATTTTTGCCTTTGACACCTATTCCCTCCGACCACTCTTAGGGGGGTACCCATACAAATTTTATGGTTTTTGTGCCGGAATGGGTTAATATGTATGACCGACCCCCATTACTTTTGCAAAAGGAACATTTTTGCCTTTGACACCTATTCCCTCCGACCACTCCTTAGGGGGACTCCCATACAAATTTTATGGTTTTTGTGCCGGAAAAGGTTAATATGTATCACCGACCCCCATTACTTTTGCAAAAGGAACATTTTTGCTTTCGACACCTATTTCCTCCGACCACTCCTTAGGGGGGCTCCTATACAAATTTTATGGTTTTTGTTTATTTATTTCATACACCTGAGCATATGACATTTAAAAGAGTGCCGGAAAGGGTTAATATTATCACCAACCCCCATTACTTTTGCAAAAGGAACATTTTTGCCTTTGACACCTATTCCCTCCGACCACTCCTTAGGGGGACATCCATACAAATGTAATGGTTTTTATGCCGGAATGGGTTAATATGTATAACCGACCCCATTACATTTGCAAAAGGAACATTTTTGCCTTTGACACCTATTCCCTCCAACCACTCCTTAGAGGGACTCCCATACAAATTTTATGGTTTTTGTGCCGGAAAGGATTAATATGCATCACCGACCCCCATTACTTTTGCAAAAGGAACATTTTTGCCTTTGACACCTATTCCCTCCAACCACTCCTTAGAGGGACTCCCATACAAATTTTATGGTTTTTGTGCCGGAAAGGATTAATATGCATCACCGACCCCCATTACTTTTGCAAAAGGAACATTTTTGCTTTGGACACCTATTTCCTCCGACCACTCCTTAGGGGGGCTCCTATACAAATTTTATGGTTTTTGTTTATTTATTTCATACACCTGAGCATATGACCTTTAAAAGAGTGCCGGAAAGGGTTAATATGTATCACCGAGCCCCATTACTTTTGCAAAAGGAACATTTTTGCCTTTGACACCTATTCCCTCCGACCACTCCTTAGGAGGGCTCCCATAATAATTTTATGGTTTTGTCGATAAAACCGGAAACTGTCGATAAATAGGTAGCAAGTTTAAGCAAACAAAAACATAAAATTTTGGCTTTATATTTCATGTAATTGTGTAAAATTTATATTAGTTAGGGAGCTCTAACATGAATTTTTGTCACATTGAGGATCAAGCAGACCAACAAGTGTTAACATCAACATTGTACGATCAGTACTTTAGGCCCACCAAAGGCTCAAAAAGTGATATAAATACCGACACCTGATCACTATCAACCACCCTACTTACCTCCGAGAATGACGTATTCTACGTCAAAAAAAAAATGTATAAACAAAAAAATACTGCAATAAAAAATGATACAGTTTGATGCAGAAGCATCAAACATTTGCATGCATGAAATTTTGTACAGTGTACAATTTTTCGTCATCTATTCAAGGAAAAGGTCAGCGCAAATTTCGACTGCTTGACGTTCGCTTGAACACTGATTGTTCTGTACGTGATATGAATACATATTTTTCTGCATTAACGCAATCTCAAGTGCGCTCTTGTGATTGCATATTGTGAGAGGATTACGGAGAGGATTTTCTATTCCGCAAACCGATTCACTTCCAAATTCATCGTGAAATTGATTTCGCACGCTGCTTGCCCGCTGCTTACACGCAGTCGCAGCACGTGCAAGAATTGTGCCCACCCCTGCTTTATATGATAATTTTGATAAAAAAATAACACACCAGGGTCCGTTTTTTTAATTTTCGTAGCGCCATGGAATAGTTTGAGTGTGTATTCTCTTTGGACCTTAAGCCACCAACCAGACAAAGAGTAGTTCCAAGTGAAGAAAACATAGCCGGTCAGTGTCGGAGAAGACCCAGAAATGTCGACTCGGCGCTGATCATCTAAATTGAGAATTACCAGAGAGTCAACCAATCCAGGAGAATTTTGCGGTTGAATTTTGGACTATAACCGTATAAAAGGTGCCAACGCATGAATTGAAGACGAATTGGGCGCTGGAAATTTCAGCCGGAGATCCAAATTTTGACCAAAAAATTCTCACGGACCGGGCTCTTTTTGGCTCAGCGGCTCTGTCAACAAGCAAAATTACCACTATTTGAGTGACCACAATCGAAAAGTTATCGACTATCAATGCATTCACAAAGATTGACTATTTGATACGCTTTATGGCACGTCGGCAATAAAAAAAAAAAAAAAATAAATAACTGGCCATTTCAGCCCTTGAAAGGACTTTGACCTAGCTTCTTATGATCAATTGTGTTGTGCGTGTTATTAAGTTTGTACACAATTGACCGAGAAATGGACCTACATGCTTAACGCCGACTCCGAACGGCGATGAACGAAATGTTCTTATTCTCAAGAAGCTTTACATGGCATTTTTATTACTCTCTGAGGTTTGCCATTGTCTGCAGAGAGGTGGCGGCCGTACAGAAAAATTATTTTAATTCAAATAATTTTCTGTCGCTGCTGGGGTTCGAACCTGGGTCTCCAAAGTTCTTTGACATAGCGGCCACGCACTTTAACCAACTACGCCACGGACGCCACGTCGGCAATATCGGACCTTATTTATTTCGAAATGAGGAAAGACACCCATTACCGTCAATGGTTCTCGCAATAGAGCGATGTTACCCGACTTTCTGTGGCCAAAGCTTGACAAAATCGATGTATTCAAGCTGTGGTTCCAACAAGACGCCGTTACATGCCATATAAGCAACGCAACGCTCAAAGTGGTGAAGGAGAAATTTGGCGAATGGGTCATCTCACAGCGTGCGTTCATCACTTAGATGCGGTGATCATGCGACTTGGCACTCCTTGATTATTTTTTTTGGGGCTACTTCAAGTCCTTAGCCTACGCTTACAAGCCAACCACTTTGGATAAGCACCAGGCGTACATTCGAGATGCTATTGCATGCTGCATACACTGCCAACGAAGCCGAGATCACTTGGCAGTGATGTGCTTTTCCATATACAGACTGGGCCATCTAGTGGTTTCTGTTTTAATCATAGGTTATTTTGACACTAACAGCTGTTTCCCGCTCGAAATATTGACATAAAGTCAGTATCATATCTACAAGGAAAGAAATGAGTCGCTTTACGCTTGAACTTCTTTGGGAAATATTGGAAACGTATTTCCAAAGTGAGTGCTGTGCAGACCAAACAGTGCGTTATTTAAAAATGGCGATAAGTCATCTTTTCTGACGAGGCGCATTTTCATCTCGGCGGCTACATTAACAAACTAAATTGCCGATGAATTGACGATGCATCCACAGAGAGTGACCGTTTGGCGCGGATTGTGGAGTGTTGGCATCATTGAACCATTTTTCTTCGAAAATGAGGATGGGAAAAAAGTTTCGGTCAACGGTGGAAGTTACAGAGCCATGTTTACCGACTTTTTTTTACTGAAATTGAGACATGAATTTGGACGACTTCTGGTTCATGCATGATGACACAGCCCATGCCACAATCGATCTTTTGCGCACCAAATTCCCAAATCATGTTATCAGTCGTCTTGGCGACGTCAATTGGCCACCTCGGAGCTGCGATTTGACCCCTTTGGATTTTGTTTTTTGTGCGGAACCATGAAGAATCGATGTTATGCCAACAATGCGGAAACGATTCAAGCACTTAAGGCCAATATCATCCAAGTGAGCTACAGCCATCAACAAGATCTTGGAAAATTGGACTATTATATTATTATATTTTTATTATTGGATTATTATAAACAAAAATAAAGCTGGTGACTGATTTGAAATGAATAAAATTGTCTATTTTATAAATTTCACAACTTGATGATAAAAACGGAAATATTGGATACAGTAAGATCAATACTCAGAACTGGTACTACTATAGCATTTATCTTTTAATAAAAATTATTTTTACTATTAAATGTGTGACACTCTCATAGCAAATGAGCTTTATAATATCAAAACGTAATAAATGGAATATGACGAAATAACCGACCAAAACAAAAATAGAGGAAACGATTCAATACTAATGTTGAATTGAAAAAAACACGTTTTCGCCTGCACCTCTAAAAGGGACTGGTTGCTAGTACGCATGCGGCATTTCAATAAAAATTTAAGTAACCGCATAGTCAAACAAAAGTATTATTAATTGCTTTTTAATTATAATTACATAGTATAATGCCATAATATATAAAAACTTAAATAAAAACCTCAAAGTCGGCTGAGTTTGCTTGTATTGCATAAGGCGCAGTTTTAGAGCGCAATATAAATGGAAGTCAATACTTGAAATGCATACAAAATCAGAGATTAGTATAAACAATATGGATTATTATTCTATTGAGGATCTGAATACTGCGACAGCAGCTGGAAACTGAAAAGTATTGCGTATTAAGAATTTTTATATTTTAAGATCGCATCGCTATTTTGTTTCTACTCGTATACGCGGAGAGAAAAATCAAGCATTCTATGTTTGAATCAAACAAATAGAATTTTTCAATTCAAGTATAATTTTGCTTAAATTCAGCAAATTTAAAACACATGATATTAAGAAAAAAAAAAAACAAAATTACTTAATTCAAGAAAAATTTGCTTAAAACTGCAGAATATAATTTCTATATTCAAGACTAATATTTGCATGAAGTGAGAAAAATTTGTTTGATTCAAGAAACAATTTGCTGAAAACTAGCTCTTATTATAGTGCAAATCCTTCAGCAAAGATGTAGAATAACCGATAATAAAAAAACTAATTGAATATACTAAATACATCTTGAAGACGCTTCCATGTTTCCAAATAAAGTAACAGATAAGACACTGCGCCTTCGAACCATGCCATAGCTTGTCAATCCGCACCATCTTAAACATGTTGTGAATTATAAGCATGCCAATATAAGTTGAAGTGAGAAAAATTTGCTTGATTCAAGTTAATAATTTGCTGACTCAAGTCTTGTTCCAGGTTCTACAATCCAGTATTTTATTATTGTTTCACGCAATCATTTATTTTACTCAATTTTTGATATAAATGCTCATTATAAATCTATTTTTCTTAACTTTAGTATTTATTGATTCATTTGAGCAGCGAAGGCTCAATTTTAAATTTTCTGAGATCAAGAGAAATATTTGCTTAATAGTAGAATATTACTCCGTATATAGAAGGATTTAAGGTTCTATATTTTTAAATATAAACGGTAACTTGGGAAGTTTTCAAATTTTTTATATTTTATTTGTATAGCATGAAAAAAAGAACAACTTGATGAATCAAATTTTATGACGTGCTAGTTTTTTGTTTTTCAGTAGGACATTTTATATTTTCTTTTTTTAATAAAATTTTCCATTGAATAATTTAAAGGGAAACAAGCAAACAAACGGAGCATAGCCTAACTTTTTAGTAGACCATGTTTTTATTTTGACATTGCACTTTATATAATAAAACATAAATGTTTGCAATACACACTAGGCTGTCCCAAAAAAAAAGAGATTTTTTTCCGAAATAATACGATACGATATAAATCTCATGAGATTCTCATACGATTATTTTTTCTCATACGAAAGCCGTTTCGTTCACGGATGCGGCGATTCGGCCCCAGATTTTTAAGGAAAGTCGGACTAGCGCGACCTCTAAACCTTTTCCAAAAAATCTCAAAAATACTTGATTCCATAAGCTTTCAAACAAAGGTTGAGCAACTATGAAATCCGAAAAAAAAGTTTCATTTGGGACACCCTAATACACACCCGACTAAGAGCAGAAACATACAAACTAGAACTTTTTTGTAGCATGCTAGTTTTTTCTTCAAGCTTTTTATTTTTTACTGCCTTATATGAAATTATCCACCAAGCAATTTCTTAGATTTAGAGGTAGAGGTAGAGGTAGAGGTAGAGGTAGAGGTATAGGTAGAGGCAGAGGCAGAGGTAGAGGTAGAGGTAGAGGTAGATGTAGAGATAGAGGTAGAGGTAGAGGTAGATGTAGAGAAAGAGGTAGAGGTAGAGGTAGAGGTAGAGATAGAGGTAGAGGTAGAGGTAGAGGTAGAGGTAGAGGTAGAGGTAGAGGTAGAGGTAGAGGTAGAGGTAGAGGTAGAGGTAGAGGTAGAGGTAGAGGTAGAGGTAGAGGTAGAGGTAGAGGTAGAGGTAGAGGTAGAGGTAGAGGTAGAGGTAGAGGTAGAGGTAGAGGTAGAGGTAGAGGTAGAGGTAGAGGTAGAGGTAGAGGTAGAGGTAGAGGTAGAGATAGAGGTAGAGGTAGAGGAAACTGAGATTGAGAATAAATTGAGATTGAGATTAAGATCAGGATTATGAAAGAGATTGACGTAAATAATATAGATATGTATATAATATAGAGGTTGAAATTAATATCGAGCTTGAGATTAAGATTGAGATTAAGACTAAGAATTAATATTTAAATTAAGATTCTAATTTAAATTTTAATTTCAATTTCTAATACTGAGATAGAAATTGAGAATAGGATTATGAATAAGATTGAGGTAAATAATATAGATGGGTATATAATGTAGAGGTTGAAAATAATATCGTGTTTGAGATTAATATTAAGATTAAGATTGAGATTTTGATTGAGATTGAGACTGAAATTGAGGTTGAGGATGAGATTGAGATTTAGATCGAGATTGAGATTAAAATTGAGATTAAGATTGAGATTGAGACTAAGATATAGATTGAGATTAAGATTAAGATTGTGATTTACATTGAAATTTAGATTGAGATAGAGATCAAGATTAAGATCAAGATTAAGATTAAGATTAAGATTAAGATTAGATTAAGATTAAGATTAAGATTAAGATTAAGATTAAGATTAAGATTAAGATTCAGATGGAGATTGGGATTAAGATTGAGATTAAGTTTGAGATTTAGATTGAGATTAAGATTGAGATTGAGATTGAAATTTAGGTTGAGATTGAGATTAAGATTAAGATCAAGATTAAGTTTGAGATTTAAATTGAGATTTATATTGAGACTAAGATTGAGATTGAGATTGAGAATAGGATTATGAATTAGATTGAGGTAAATATATAGAGAGGTTTATAATATAGAGGTTCGAATTAATATCGTGTTTGAGATTAAGATTAAGATGAAGATTTAGATTTAGATTTAAATTCAGATTTAGATTTAGATTTAGATTTAGATTTAGATTTAGATTTAGTTTTAGATTTAGATTTATACTTAGATTTAGATTTATGTATAGATTGAGATTGCGGATGAGATTAATATTGAGATTGGTATTGAGATTGTGATTGAGGTTGTGGATAAGATTTAGATTGAGATTGACATTGAGATTGAGATAAAAGCTGAGATTGAGATTGAAGTTGAAAGTGAAATTGAAATTGAAATAGGAATTGAAATTGATGTTGAGATTGAGATGGAGAATTAGGACTAGAGATTGAGATTGCGATTTAGGCTAAGATTTTGAGTTTGAGATTGAGTTTATCGTTGAGATAAAGTCTGAGTTTAAGATTTAGGTTGATATTGAGATTGAAATTTAAATTGAGATTAAAATAGAAATTGAGGTTGAAATAGAGATTGATTTTGAGATTAAGATTGAGATTCTGACTGAGTTTAAGTTTGAGTTTATAATCGTTGTTGTTATTATTATTTTTTTTTTTGTTGTTAATAAACTTTCATTTCAATGATGTCTGCGGATTACATATAAAAAGTACTGAATAAAAAATGTTATAGTTTGAAAATTAATTCCCCTAAGCTGCTTCAAAATCTTTTTGTTGTTGTTGTTGTGTCGTTTTGTAGAATTTTCGGATGTAACGTTTATTAAAACAAATGCGTCTACAATTTTTTTAATACTTTTTTCTAGTCAAAGACGATTAAAACAAAAAACATTATTAAGCTTGTTGTTCAGTACTTGAACGTAAAAAAACAAACAAATCATTCTTTTTTATATTCATGCCTGTCACGCGAGTCTAAAAACGCGATAAGTGCAGAATAAAAGTAGCCAAAAGTCAAAGAAATAAAAAAAGTGAAAATTATGCGGAATGTTTTGTTTTTGTTTATGTTTGATTTGCAGGTTAAAAGCAAGCATTTAAGCGTTACTTCTTGCTGGCTTGTTAATTTTGCATGCAACTCTTGATGTGAACACATTTGTGCTAATAGCTGTAATTAAATTAAAAAAAAAAAAAATTAAAAACACAACAGCAACAATTCAAAAAGTTACATGTAATTAAAACTGCAGTAGAGTCAAGCATAAGTTAGGAAAAAATATAGCAGAAGTAATAAAAAAATAAACTAACACTAAACGCTTCAGGAAACAAGCTGGAGACTTTTATATTAATCGGGCTTTGCAGAATGTGAAGCATGCGCGTAGCTTCTTATGCTTATATGTATATATAATTAGATAACAGCTGTTGTTGTTGGGTTTGCTAACTTGTGCATGAATTACTACCGTAAGCGTGTCATTGACTATTTATGTTTTTTTTTAAGCATTTTGTTTGTTTTGACATTTAATTGTTTTGACACATTTTCAGCAATGAATTTCCACATGTTTAAGGCGTTGATTTAACTACAGAAAACCACTAAATAATTGATGAAATGAAGCTTAACGGGTATTATTTCAGGTTAACATTAGAAACAAAGCCCGCTACTTTTACATATATTGCTCGAAATCCAAGTCTCTGTGACTTTTATGAGCAGTCATTTACATAATGCATCAAGTAGCCGAGTCACCTTTGATATATGAAGCAATTAAGTGAATTTATGAAAATGAAGAGCAATTAAATCGCATGATATTTTGTTTTTATTCAACTTTATTGAAAACTAACGCTCACACGCCCTTGGCTCGCTTAAGATAGAAAGGACACAACTAACCCAAATAAATTGTGGGCAAAAGTTTTTGTTTTATGTACATTGGCTGACAACCTAAACATGATTAATCACACAAATAACTACCGCTATTATAAAAGGTTACCATGGCATAGCGTTAGGTCAGGTCATCAGGAAATTAAATTTTGCACCAAACTGAAATCTGAGCTGCTCGTAAATTTCTGTGGGTGTCAAAGCAGCGAGCAACACTTAAAAAGTTCATAGTTGATAGCTCTTCCGACGCTTATCAGCAGCAGCTAGTCAAATATTAAAATAAATTTGTAGAAAAAATATATATAAAAAAAAAATATATATATGTATGTTAACATTGAACAGAAGTTTGTTAGTTTGTTGCGCTTGTGTGTTTATTTTGTTAATATTTGTTGCTGCTACTTTTTTGACGTTTAGTTGGCGTTTGAAAAATGATGCTACTACAACATGCGATTTTTTTATTTTTTAACGGGCTGCTACTTAACAGCAGTATGAAGAACGGTAGTTAGGGAAGTTTAAGTGTTTTTTGTTGTTTTTTTAGGTGTTTTTTTTTTTGGCAACTATTGAAATTTTTTCTTCAAAAGTGCTTCAATGTTGTTGAGTGATTTTTGCAGTCAACTCAAAGTTGTCTATGTCAACATCATAAACTACATCAGTAGCAGCAGCTACATCAAGAAGAATGTCAACATGGAGATGCTTATGTTTGCAGCAGCAGCAGTTACTGCTGCTTCTTGTTGCTAAGCATCCAATGTTGCTTTAAAAAAATCGTTGAAGATCTTCCGAATATTCACCCAAGAGAGTGATTTTTTTTTTACCGATTGACCTCTTTTTTATACTTTGCATAAGATTTAATATGAAAAAGCTGAAGAGTAGAAATACACAAAGTGCTTAATACTTAAGCATGCTTCTTTTTTCTCTCATGATATTTTTATTGCTTAGAATAAAAATTGATATAAAAAATTGTACTTTAGCACCAAAAGAAAAGATGGCGGTTTTGTTTTTTCGCGCAATTTTTTCATTACCAAACATCAAATTAATGTAGCTAACAACAAAGTAAATAATAAACTTTGATTAGAGAAAACACAACGAGCTGAACTTTTTTCTAGCGTTATAGTTTGTTTAGTAGACTTTTATTAATACACGCTATAAAATTATGCTGCAATAACTTTGGGAGCTAAATTTTTTCTATCATGCTACTGTTTTAACGTTTCTAGTATATAATTTTTATAGCTGCGTAAAAATATACATTTAGAAATTTCGGATAGAAACACTTACTTAAAAAGCATAACTTTCGTTTTATAGCAAAATGGTTCACGAGGAAATTCACGTGAGACAGAGAACCAGAAACATATCATCATTCACATAATGTTCCTTTTTGAAGAGTTCACCCTTAAAGATGCTAACTTGAGAGTAGAATTTAAATTAAAAAAAAAAAAACAAAAAAATCAAATTATGTTTTAAATTCTTAATTTCAAATTTAATTTCAATTTATTAAGCAGAATACGTTAGCATATAAAAATAATGTTTTTTTACTGCACATAAAGTAGATTTACATAAAATATAACAACAACAATAGTTGGTAGATTGATTAAACCTATTTTTTAACAATTATTATTTATTTTATTTATAAAGTTATTTAAGTAAATTCCAAAAATACTACCGAAAATTTCAATATTTGCATATTAACAGAAAAAACTATCTCACACTAAACGAATTTGCCAGAATTTACCATTGCCATTAAGAACTTGACAACTTTTTTTTAAAATAAACCGCTAACCATTTGAGATATTTCAAAAACTATATTGAATATAGTTGGCTTGAATAACAATCAAAACATTTATGGAATGCGACTTCTTTCATATGGCCACCGCGGGCACGTATGCAGCGGTCGATTCGTTGGACACAATTTTCGATGACTCGGCCACACATTTCGGCCGAAACGGCCGCTACTTCGAGTTCAATGTTGGATCTGAGCTCTTCCAACGTCGTCGGCTTGATGGTATAGACCAGTGGTGTTCACACGCATACTACTTCAATTTTCAACTTTTGTACTTGTGTTAGTAGCTCTCTCACTCTCTGCACTGACAAAAATTGTTGTGCAGGTATTAAGCAAGAATTGTGTTATAATTATCATTGACATCATCATTATCTTTATCAGTATCATTATCATTTTCACTATCATTATCATTGTCACTATTATTATCATTATTATTATTATAATTCTGCAAATAACGCATTTTCATATGCCTCAAACATTTCGTGCAGTGCAAAACACACGACCAAGTGGCGCGAAACTTATTGGTTGAAGTTTCAGCGCCAACTGATTGAGAGAACTTCGTGCATTCGATCGTGTACGTGTTTCGATTAAGTTTCGAATAAAGTTTTCGAGTCTCACCACGCGTGGTACTGGGTGAACATCACTGGTATAGACCAATGATTTGACGTAACCCCAAAGAAAATAGTCTAGAAGCGTTAAATTGCACGAACGAGGCGGCCAATCGACTGGTACATTTCTTGAGATTAAACGCTCATCAATCTTACTCTTCAATAAATCGATTGTAACGTGTGCTGCGTGGCTTTGTGGTACCGTCCTGTTAGACCAAATATGCCCACGTAGTGGCCCGTATGGCCCGCGTGGCCATTCATTCAAATTTTTTTCTATCTAAATTTTGTCTTTGCGATGAGCTAAAATCAAAGAACGCCTGTAAAAAACAACAACACAAACCGCACTCGTTTAATGTTCAGCACATTTTCCAGCGAACTTTATAAAAACATATGCATGCAAACCCAAAATAAAGAAACGCACACTCGGTGATGTCGATGCTGAAGCTGATCGTCCCGTTACTTGTGTGTCGAGTAATTTTTGATGATATGTGATTTTGTTGCATTGTAATTGTTTTTTGTTTTGTTTGATTTTTTCCAAACGCAACGATAAGCCACATTTTGTGTTTTTTTTATTTTGTTTTTTGAAGTTTGCCCCACTGTGTTAGACGCACATTTCGTCCAAGTCCATATCTTCCAGATCGTGCCAAAAACAGTCGGTAATTATGGCACGACAACGATGGCCATTCACAGTAACGTTGCGATCATGATCGTCGATGAAAAAATATGGTCCAATGACGCCGCCGGCATGCAAACTGCACCAAACAGTTATTTTTTGTGGATGAAGTGATGATTCATGAAGCACATGTGGATTTTCACACGACCAATAATGCTTATTGACGAACCCATTGAGCCAAAAATGATCTTCGTCACTGAAGATGATTTTGCGATGAAATTCATCATCTTGGCGCATCTTTACCAGAGCCCAATTGGAGAACGTATGTAGCTTCAAATGGTTCATCGGCTTCAATTCTTGAGTCAGCTTGATCTTGTAAGAGTGTAAAACAAGATCCTTACCTTAAAATTAGCTATAAAGTGGTCTGGGCGATGCCCAATTCTTGAGAACGCCGTGGAATTGACTGTTTTGTATCATTTGCTACGGACGCCTGAACGGCAGCGATATTTTCGACACTTCGACCAACCCGTTGTCTCACTGGCACGGCAACATCACACAATGAATATGTAGACTCAAATTTTTGTACTGAACTTGTTATTGTCTGTCTACTAGGGCGAGAATAACGACCGAAAATTGCAGTTAACGCTCTCAAAGTTGCGATCACCGACTCCGAATTTCGGTAGTAAATTTTTATAATTTGCAGACGTTATTCGTTCGTGTACTTTACCACTTTATTGAGTTTACTGAATAAATTGACAGTGACAGCTCGATGATTAGGGAAAGGGTGCATTCAGAACTTTAATTCAAAGTTGTCAAGTCCCTATTGGAAACCCTGTATAAACACAGTCGTCAAATATCCTTACTAGAAAAACTACCTGTAGCGAATTAAAAAAACGCGTTTTACATATCTAGTTGCTTCCTAACTAAATTAATTCCTTCATTCTTTATCTCAAACAGAAAAACTAACGATAAGCAGAACACGACAAGCAATCGGTTTTTATATGGAATGAAGTAGTGCTGATTGTTTCTCTTTTGCCGTTCGTGCCTTGTTTCGCGATACAGCATGATGGGGTTAGTTCATTTTTATATACGTGTAAGTATCAGCGATATACTCATTAAACAAGAAGAAAATTACTCTTTTTTTTATAGTGAATGACAACACGAGATGAGAGTGGTGGATCGTGCAAAACAATATGGTGCATAAAGTGTCTTTTGGACTCGTTGTACACGCAAAGAAATTTTTCGTTTACTGCAACTGAAAAATTCACCAACTACACTTCGTTTGTGGCGTCCGAGGCGTAGTTGGTTAAAGTGCGTGGCCTCTATGTCAACGAACCTGGAGACCCAGGTTCGAACCCCAACAGCGACAGAAAATTATTTTAATTAAAATTATTTTTCTGTACGGCCGCCACCTCTCTGCAGACAATGGCAAGACTCAGAGAGTAATAAAAATGCCATGTAAAGCTTCTTGAGAACAAGAACATTCCGTTCGTAGCCGTTCGGAGTCGGCGTTAAGCCTGTAGGTCCGGTTCTCGGTCAATTGTGTACAAACTTAATAACACGCACAACACAATTGATCATAAGAAGCTAGGTCAAAGTCCTTTCAAGGGCTGAAATGGCCAGTTATTTATTTTATTTTTACACTTCGTTTGCGAGTTGTATTTGCCGCAAATGAATATTCAGTTGTCATCAACTTAAAAATACATCATATATACACTAAGGGAAATAATGCATATTAACATTATCCACGCCTGAGTATCAATTTTATTTAAATATTTACGTGGATAAATCAAATATTTTCCCTACAACTCGTTTTTTCCCCGTATTTGAATTTTATTTATACCACAAACGTACACACATATTCCATACAAGCAAGCAGCAACAGCATCGCACACTTACACACATACTCCGACAAGCAGCAACAGCATCGCACTCTGTTTCTGCAGTTTATTTTTTGCATTTGCAGTTCTTATAGTTCTCATAGTTCTCATTTAGTTATTGTTTCAGGAGTAATATATTATGCATGTTTGGCAAAGAAATTAAATTATGTAGGGTGGAGTGACAACTCGGTATTTTCAGGAATATCTTGGACCGATTGTCATTTACCTGCATAATTTGCTTCTGCCTAAACAATTTTGTACATTACTTTTTCGTTCTGTAATTTATACTATGTTTAACTGTCAAAAATAGTATAAATTAGAGAACGAAAAAAGTGAAGCGATAATAAATTATACAGGCAATGGCATTTGATGAACGCAATATGAAGAAAATAATACCATAAAACCATTAATAACATATTCAATTTAAATATGTTTTTTTTTAATTTCAATATTTTTATTCAAATTTTCTTTAAATGCGATAGTTTATTTTCAAATAGTAAATATTTGAAAGATATTTTAAAAAAATTCGTGCATAATTTTAATATATTTTTTATTAATTCTGTTTAAATATTTAAATATTTAATTTAATTAAAAAAGTATTCAAATAAATTTTAAATATTTACGTAGTCGATTTATTCAAATGCGTTATTGGTGCAAAAATGACTCGCTTTTTGGATAAATTAAAAAAGTTTTTGGATAAATTTAATATTTTTTTCCCTTAGTGTATATATAAATATATACCGCAAGCTATTTCGGTCATTATTATTTATTATATTTATTATATTTCTTCTTATGTCCGTGCGTCCTCTTATGAATTACACTCATCGCACCTCTATTGCTATCTCCTTCCACGTATTAAGCAAATTACCAATTTGTTTCTTTGGTAACAAATTGACCAAAAAGTAACTCTGAACTATTAGCGTTGTATTTATACAACGAAGGAAAAAACAAACAAACAAAATATGTAGTTATTTTTTTCGGGACACTTCTAGTTTGGTCTCCATAGGATTTTGCAATTTTAAGGAGTACACAAAAATATGAGAAGCCATTAAGAAAGTGGGTGGGGTTTTTTAAAAGGGGCCAAATTGTTGTACAGCGGAATTAATTCGGATGAAGATTGTTTGCAATTGAATAGTTTGAACGAATCCATCACACAGAACTGTTCGGGGCTCGTCAAATGTAAAATAGTTGCAATGATGCGCGACTACAATCCAATTTCTAGCAGTAGGCACCCAATAGCATTGAAGTAGGCTTGGGTAGTTCATTAACGAACTAGTTCAATTGAACGATTCCCACTCATGAACTATGTGAACTAGTTAAGTGTTTCTCATTCTTTTAGTTTTCAGTTCATTTTAGTTCAATTGATATCACAGCGAGTAGGAACAAAACGAACGATGGCAAAAATAACTAAATTTACCAAGCTATGGTTTGAGTCCTTGGTTTAAGACTTTTTGTGTCTGCACTAATAGAAATTTTGGATTTGATAGCTATCACATATTCATGCCAAGTTTGTTTCATTTTATATACCTGGACATGAACGAGTAAACGAAACGAACTAAAAGACCAATCGATCTAAAAAAACCCAACGAACTAAAGGAACGAACGAACTAAAAGAACTAACGAACTAAGAGAACAAATGAAGTAAAGCATGCAACGAACAAAAAGAACGAACGAACTAAAAAAACTAAATGAACGAACTAGTTCATTACATACGATTGAATTAAAAAGAGTGATCTTTGTGGTGAACTATAATGCCCAAGCCTACATTGAAGCTTAAATGGGATATCTTGCTACACCTAGCGTTTATGCCTGACCTGTGTCCTTCAGAATTTCACCTGTATCGTTCTCCAGTAAACTTTTTGCGAGACATGCTACTCGTTTCAGATGAGACCGTAAATTAGCACTTTGTTCCGTTTTTCGCCGATAAAGACAGCCAGATATTATTTCTAAGACCAAAAATCATGATACTCACCGAAAAATGGCAAAAAGTTATCAAACAATAAACAATATATAATTGATTGATCAAAGTTCTTCATAAAAATAAAAAAAAAATTTTAAATATTGTTATTAAAACGTGACTTTTCTGACAGCCCAATATTTTTCAAACATATAAGTTCGTTTTTATTTTTCTTAGTAATTAAAATAATCAGAAAGTCGTATTTTTCAGGAATTTTAAGAGATGTAGGACCTTAATCAAAAAAGCAGTTTTTAATATTTCTTAAGTTTCACAGATTTTGAAAAATGTTTTTGACCCACTGTAAAATTGAATTCGTTTTGAGTTCATATTAAACTGTTGCTATCTAGTTCATTTTGCACCCCTTCGTTTCATAACTTGACGACGAGTTTTTAACCCAAATTAACTCAATTGAGTTTGAATTCCACATTTGTTGATGACCGGCATCAAACGTCGACTGGTGTGCATTACATTTGATCAAATTCAATTCAAGCAAACATGCAAATTTATAGACATGTGTCTAGTGCTCACAGCTCACAACTAAACCAGCTCGCCTTCAGACTACAGAGCAATAAAAATAAGTAATTTTATATAGTGTTGTATTAAACTTTATTTTATCTCTTTATTTTGTAATAAAAATAAAAAAATTAAAATTAAGTACAAAAAAAAAAAACTAAAATAAAAATCAAAAGTATAAACTACGATCTACAAATGACCCCTAAACTCAAACCCACTCCCCCTATATGGGTTATAAACCTGCTCTGGTAAAAAGCTGTACACATTATGACGAACTATTAATTTCTTGCTGCTGGCACATTAAATACTGCTCATTAAACACTGCTCATTAAACACAGTCAGCTGTTGAACGACGCATTCAACACATTCAACGCATTGTATTTTAATTTTTATGAACACTATAGTTAATATAACCGTTTTATAAGCGTTTTATTACAACAACAAATACGCAATTGTGCTCATTTCTATATGAAATGCAGTTAAGGGTTAAGACATTGTTTACTGTCTGCTGCTATAGCCGCGTTGCTAAGGTCAAGTTCAAGCTTGCATTCGTTTTTCTTGACTCATTGTATTTTTTATTTACTTATTTATGTTTTTTTTTTTTTTTTTTTTTTTTTTTTTTTTCTAAATTCTTAATTGTTTTGTAAATCATGTAAGTTGTTGTGTTTGTAAACGTAAGCGAAACGCTTGAGTTGAGGGTTAAATCGTATGTCTGCTTAAAACTTGTAACGACGGAAACATGATTTATAGCGCTTTGAATTGAATTCAAGAATATCTCGAATATCAAGTTTTTGGGCAGAAAACACGCTGAAGTTAATGAATGAATTATATATCTTTAAGCAAAGACGAACTTCAGTTTAATAAAGCCCATTATGTAAAATTTAAAAATTCGAGTTTATAGAATAGACCTTGAAAAAAAAAAAAATACACTGAGGCAAAATTACATTAAAATTTAAAGAAAAAACTTAAAAACTTAAAGTAAATGTGCACAATAATCAGCCGGCGAAAAATTCTTTACAATTAAACGCAAATGTTTTAAGTCAAATTTGTACAGAAAGTAACATTTATTTTAATGACATGTCTTTTAATTACATCATAAAAAAAAATTCTTTTAAATCTTAAGGAAATTCTTTAAATCCCAGTTTTAAAGTAAGTTATGTTCATTTTAATGTCAAGCCATTCAATTTAACAGAGAAAGAAAATTATTTTAAATGAAAAGTAATTGCTTTCAATTTTATGTTAAAAGTAAGTACTGTTTATTTTAAAATCATGTCTATTAACCTATTTCTGAAAGAAAATCCTTTGAATAAAAAAATTCCATTTAAATAAAAACGCCATTTATTTTGTGATATAAGGATAAATTTATTGTTTAAATACACTTAAATCTAACATAAGTTTTACCATTGTTCAGAGTGTGGATTTGCATTGGACGTGTGTCGAAACACTTAATTGGTAATAATTCATAAAAGTAAACACATAAAACACATATCATAGATCATTTTATAACAACTTTCATTATTAGAATTGTTTATTTCACGCACATATTTTGTAGAATTTATTTGTTTTCACATTCGTTTCACTTTTGTTGCACGAAAAGTGTTTTTGACAGATGCTAGTTTCCTTGTAGCTGAGAAAATCAATACTTATCAATGCTACCTGTATAATTGTATCATGCCATTGCAGTAGCAGTCTAACGGGATGACTTGCCATGCGTGGAGAGTTTGTTGGTATGAGTTATAGAGAAAATGTATGGTTGACAAAGACCCGGTAAGCACAGTTAAAATGTTAGTTTTTCACATTTTGCTTTGCTTTTGTAATGTCCCGTTAAAAGAATTAAATAAATAGTTAATTATTAAATAAACGTCCAAAATTTTAGCTTTATTACAACGCGATACAGAAATACGTATACAGAAAAACGTATACAAACTACTACTTTTACGCAACCACACACTTTTTTTATTATAATTTTTGCACTTTAAACTTTTTCACTTCTTTTAATATTCTTAATGTTTTTCTTTTGTTTATATTTTTTATTGCACTTACTTTTTAAATCTTCTAATATTCCCGGCATTCCGAACTGCAAAAGCAGATTTTTTAAGCGGCTTTCGTCATCCATTTCGATATAGCTTTTAATGCACTCACTCACCACAGAATAACAAAGACTAATTAATCTCAATTGACACTAAGCTCTTGACAGCTAAAAAAAAAATGGGAGGAATCTAATCGCAACGAGTGTTATTACATACATTCGTATATCATCGGCAAGCAACGAACTCGGTTTGTAGCTTCAAAAAGGAAATTAAAAGAACATTACTTTTAGTTTTCTTTTACAGCAGAGAATATTCCTTTCAAATTGCTGTAAAAGGTAAAATACATTAAATTTAAAAGTAAATGCAGTAATTTTTTTTCTCGGTGTATAAACATTCGAGCAAATTTTACTCGAAATCATGTGCGTTCTGAGATGTATGTGCGCAACAACATTAAAAAGTTCCTAGAGACTGGCCAAGAGACAGTGCAAGATGTGAAGACACCGAAACGACTTTGCCCTTTACGTTCGACATATCGATGCAGTGAAGGAAAATGTTGAAAACGACCCAAACACCACAATTTGTCACCTTGCAGCGAGTATATACAAAAGATTTGACTCTACATGCGTACAAGGTTCAATTGACTCAAGCACTGCAGATGGCCGACTACCACATCGCGGTACAGTCTCTGATTGGGTCTTGAAAAATATAAATGACGTTGACGGTGATTTTTGCAATAAAATCGCTTTTTTTCTCACGAAGCTCATTTGCGCATTGGTGACTTCAGTAAACGTTGATAAGCAAAATTGTATGGATAGGGTCATACTTTTCCGTAAATCACAAAAGACAATAGTCATAATCAGCTATGGGCAGAGAGCGCTCTGCGAGCGTTGAGTATAAGAATTGAGAGCAAAGACTTATGTAGCAACACAAAACGCAACAACAAATCAAAGACAAACAACAAACTCAAAAAACAACACAGAAGCTTTAAATGTAGTGGTGCCCATACCCGGTCATGATAAACAATTTTGTGTGGTCAGAGATGGAGTAAACGAACACTGACTTTAAGAAAAATTCTTAAAAGAACTCTCCAACTTATATAAATTTTACACAATAACATGAAACATAAATAAACCCAACATTTATTTTAGGATTACTTTAAAGGTAATAAATAAAATATTGAAGAATAATTAACATTTGTTGGCTTTATTTGCAAAGTCCGGGTCAATATTGAACAAAAGGTAAATTACTGTTGAAATTCTTATCTGAAATATCTTCAGCAGCATTAAGGAATTCCGGTATTGATATGGCATTTGTAAGATATATTGATAATATAAGCTGTGACAAATATATATGCTTCTATTCCTATCATTTTAATAAAAGTGTTAAATAATTTCATTAGATTTTAGTTGACCTTTGTAATTTATTTTGTTGTTTTCTTCGGGCTCAATGTCCAATTCATCAGAAAACTCGGCTCAACAGAAAACTCTTTGTTTGTGTTTTTAAAAATCATGTTTATTTTGTTTCAATATTTCGATTCCAACCGAGAATCATCATCAGGATGAAATCAAACAAGAAAAACTTTTTTTACTGAGTTTACATTGAAATGTCTAACTTTTTAAGCTCCAAAACATTTTACATTAAAAATTTAAAATTAACATTTAAAACTTAAATTTTATAAAACATTCAAACATTAAAAACTTTAAAACATTTAAAAGACAAAAATTATTCAAAATAAACTTGCTATAAAAATGCGACCACTTCCTTCTGCATAAAACTTCAACGTTTTAGTTTTTCTAGTGGTTTCGGTTCTAGAGGAATTGGTTCTAAGAGTCTTCTGAATTGCAGATAGTTTTTAAATAATTTATCATCACTTTTCCTTTACATAGATTTTCTAAACATTATCATCCCTTTAAGCTCTATCACTTAGACTCTCTTTTTACTCAGACGAAATTATCAAAAGCCCAAATTTTTACAAAAGTCTGAAAGTTGCAGATAAAAAGTATGCAGTTAGGGGAAAAGGGCACTAAAATTATATAACAGTTATATACTCAATGAAGATATGATGTATTTCCTCTCAGCAATTCAAAATAAAGTTCAATTCCTGCATATACAATAGTTTCCTACAAAGCAACTTTTGCAACACGATAAACTAGAAATAATTATAATATTTACCATATTTATCATCAACAGCTTCATAAGGTGGTGAGGCATAATCCAGCGTAGTCGATGTGGAATCACTATCATCGGACAGTAGTGAAGAACGACCACCACTTCCACCGCCCACTCCACTCATTGCGGGTACAACATTAGCAAATGTCAATGTTGTTGCCGGCATTATCGGTTGATCCTGCTGCTCAACGGAAGTAGCCACAGTGGGTGCAAAAAATTCAGTCTCATCATGTTCAGCACTGTCTGTAGAGGAAACTAAGCTGACTTCATTATCTACATTGCTAACACCATCGACATCATTAACAGCGTCATCGTTCAAACCATAATCGTAGACATTGACTAGCTTTTCTCTAGAAGTAGAGGGTGGAGAAGCAACGGAGGTAGCGGTAAACTCTGTGCTGCTGGCCGGCAATTGGAATGTCGCGAAATCGACAGCTGAGATCGTTGCTGGCAAAGCAGTGGAAGCGGCTGCAGTTGGAATTTCCGTTGGATAAGCTGCACCAAGATTAGCATTGACAATGCCGCTAAGCAGCAACAGCTTGAGCAGCAGTCGCAAGATGGTATATTTTGTGCGTGCGACTACGAACATTTTGGTGTGTGTGTGTGTGTGTGTTTTCGTAGAAATAAATTTGTGACTTGATTGGAGATTCGATGTTTTTATTTTTCTTTCGTTTAGTTTTTTTCGTTAGAATAGACTTCGTCTAATGCTAACAAATGCAAGAATTTGTGCTTAAGTTTTTGAGCTTTTAGTCCACTGTGCTTACGCGACGTTCGAGGACGCAGAAAAGCTTTTTATGCGCTTTATCTTAAGAACGTATCATATTGTACGAGTTTTTCAGGCGCAACATACGAGTTGCTTTTAATGCGCGAATTGAACACTTTTTGGTATTTTAGGAGTAATAAGTTCACTTTGTTGTCACTACTATATTATTGATGGCATTTTTTTAGCGTATCATGCTTCTTATTTTTGTAGCTATTTAAAAATATTTTAAAATTATTATTATTATTGCTAAGCACAACACAGCGTTAAGCGAAAGGCATGCACACGCTTTGATACGCGACGACTGAGGTCTCAGACTAAGCTGGGGCTCAGTCAGAGACCGCTTATGCGGTATCACTAAGTTCGTATTGTGCGCCATTGTTTAGAGTCACTTAATATAGCGTGAGTCATTGGCATGTATTTCTTTTTGAAGTTTTTTCTTTCTCTCAACTTTATTTTGTGCGATTTTCTTATTTTTAACAAATTCTTCTTTTGATGTTTGATGAGCAAAATAAAGAATAAAAAAAAAAAAAAAAAATACGGTCTGTTTGTATTTTTTAAGTGCTTCTTTGGTTTATTTTTGTTAATTTTTTTTTTTTTTGATGTTTTTATTGGAATTTCGTGCGAGTTCGAACGGGTTCAACCGAAGGGTTACCAATGAGCCATCAATGTCTTAGTCAGTCAGGCTGTGACGGCTAGGCGGCTATTTAGCGATTAACTTAAACAAGCTTTTTTTTTTATTGAATTTTAATATTAACATGTTTGTAAAAATATTTATTTTTTTTGTAAAATACAGCAGCTACAGTTGTTATTGCATATGGGTTCAATTGGATGCGTAATAAAAATCTATATGGTTTGATGGCAACAACGCTTCGGTTATAATTTTTCCAGACAATAAAACCGGCAAAGCAAGGTTTTAAAGTTTTAACATTTGTCAGATTTTAGTGTTGGAGATCAAAACATTGTTGTGGGCTTACTTAAGGATTTCGAATCGAAAGCGAATTGGTTATAGCTCTATCAACATCTGGATCTCTAGAGTTATCTTATTGATGAATATAAAATCGAAAACTCAAAGAATGTTCATGAAAAGCTAATGTAGAAGGAATAAGCTAGCAAAATGGTGGCGGAACTAGTATCGTGATTCTAAAAAAATAATTGTAAAAGGATGGAAGATAAGGTCATTATAGAGTTCTAGAGGATGATATGGTCGTGGACTCGAATAATATATGGTTATACTATCATCCAATAATTACTTCGCCAGTACTATCAACGAAAAAAACAACCCAAGCGAACCAACCAAAATATAAAATTTGCCTTCAGAAGTACTTTGAACGAAGTATCGAGGTGAATAATATTTTCACACACAAAATCGGAGAGGTTACGAGTCTGAGCTTCGCCTCAGGATCATTAGGAGGGCTTATATGCGTGCATGGTATAATAATACAAGGTGGCATTGACAACTGCTTACTTTCTCTTCTACAAGAAAACATCTCCTGTCAAAAACAGCTTTTTGTGAAAACGCATCTGCAGCTGCTGAGGTTGTTGTTTTTTTTCACTTCAACGTTCTCAAAATTGTTTGTGTTTTCAATGGCGGATTGTGAGCGCTCTTTTTTTGAGTATATTTTTTGACAGGAGATGGTTTCTCAAGCAACTGTCAATACTACCTTGTATTATTATACCTTGATATGCGGGTATGCGCGCCACTACATTTAAAGCTTCTGTGTTGTTTTTGTGTTTGTCTTTTGTCTTTGATTTGTTGTTGCTTTTTGTGTTGCTATATAAGCCTTTGCTCTCAATTCTTGCTCTCAACGGTCCCAGAGCGCTCTCTGCCCATATCTGCTTATATGAGATCATGCTCTCAAGACCATGGTTGAATAAATAAGGTTGTCGCACGGGTGAGAGCGAGTTCCCATAAATGTCAAATCGAATTGATAACATGTAAAGCCGATGAAGTTGTTATTGTTGCTTTGCATTGATTTTGACAATTATGGGTATTGACAAGAGAGTACGATCAGCCCCGAGATTAACCTTACTTATTCAACCATGCTCAGGACCTAATAAATTCCTTCGCAAGAGCTTGTTGCGAAGCAAGCAATACAAACGCCTCCACCGAATTATAAAACTTCGTTTCTGAAGTACTTTGAAGACAACTGTTTATTTTCTCTTCCACAAGAAAACATCTCCTGTCAAAAACAGCTTTTTGTGGAAATGCATCTGCAGCTGCTGTGGTTGTTGTTTTTTTTTCACTTCGACGTTTTCAACATTGCTTGTGTTTTCAATGGCGGATTGTGAGCGCTCTTTTTTTGAGTATATTTTTTGACAGGAGATGTTTTCCCAAGCAACTGTCAATGCTACCTTGTATTAGTATACCATGCATCGCTCACATGTTGAGAGAGAGAGAGAGAGAAAGATGAGATGAGAATCTTTGCCTAAGAAGCATTTGTGAGGCTTATGTGAGGTTATACTCTCAAAATCTCAATAAATTTCTTTGCAAGAGCTTGTAGGAAAGAAAGCAACACAAGCTCGTAGACCAAAATGTGAAAAACTTTAGAAGTCGAAGTATAAAATATCCAACTTGAATTCACAAGTATCTTAGAAGTTATGTATATCGAATTGGAAACCTCTTAGAATATCGATCATAAATATAACCTTCTGGAAGTCAAATTGTTGGTTAGGTTCGCTTTATTTCGTATGTTGTACAAAGTTCTAACAATTATAAAATGTTTTGAAAAAATTTAAGACTATATCATCAAAAATACTACTTTCTCTAACATTAAAATGTGATCAATACAAAATGATGAAAGTAAAATGACGAGTACTTAAAATAACTTATTAAAGTGCTGAGCAATTCGGAAAGCCCAAGTCTTTAACAATTGTTTAGAAAAAAAAAGTATTTAATATAATAAGAATACTGAAGTAAAAAGTTCAAAAAGGTTTATTACGAATCCTTCAAAAAGATTCAAAAGCTTCAAAAAAGTTCAAAAAGGTTCAAAAAGGTTTACTACGAATCCTGCGAACTGACCAATTTATCAATACAAACTATGAAGTAAACGCAAAGAAAAAAAAAAAAACAAAAACGTTTATCGCTAGTTTGCCTCAAACGAACTTCGTTTGTCGTGCTTGAAATCGTTATTTGGAAACGTTTCAACAATTGCCATAATAATAGTCAGTTGCGAGAAATGCGTAATTTAATTGCAGGAAATTAATTTCGTTGGCATCAGCTTGAGGAATTGAAAAATTTGTTTTTCCCAACTGAAAATGTAGCTTGTTTTTTCCTTCGTTGTATAAACACAACGCTTATAGTTCAGTGTTACTTTTTGGATAAATTGTTACTATATTACAACTGAATATTCGTTTGCAGCAAATACAACTCGCAAACGAAGTGTAATTGGTGAATTTTTCAGTTGCGGTAAGCGAAAAATTTCTTTGCGTGTAGTATGATACCTACGAAGATAGCGTGAACTTTAATTCATTTTCAACAGTAACTAACTTAAACAAGTTTAAGAAAACTCCATTTACATTCGGTAATTTTTGACCTCTGTTACATATAGACTTTTCAGTCGGCTTTTAAGTCCTTTTAAGTTTTAGCTTTGTCAACATAAACACGGTATTTCGCTTAGCCTTACAAGTCCCACAATAGCCCCAGCTATCGAGGAAGAAGTAGCCGGGAATGGACATAATCGCTGAACAAAATTTTTGTTTCAAAAATCTCTCATTCACGGCCTGCTGTTGCAGCACCCATTGGATGTAAGGAATGAAATGAATGGTTTACTTAAATTGTTGCATGAGTTGGGTTTTAAACTATTTATTTCGATGTTAAATATGTCCATAATAAGTCTAAGACTTATTGCCGAAAGCGTCAAGGCATTAACAAATGCGGTCAAGAACAGTTTATTCACACGCAGTAGCGACATTTTCACCACACCGTACACGCAAAGAAAAAAAAGCATTTATCGTTTGGCGCAAACGAAATTCGTTTGTCGTGCTTTGCAAACGTAATATAATAAATAATAATAATAACCGAAATAGCTTGCGGTATATATATGCATATAGGATATATTTTTAAGTTGATGACAACTGAATATTCGTTTGCGGCAAATACGACGCGCAAACAAAGTGTAGTTGTAGTTTTAGTTCACGTAAAATTTCTTTGCGTGTAGATTACGATGATCCACAGGCTACACATCAGTGAAGATATAACAGTTTCTACAAATTTCTCCAATATATTTTCATTCTCTTGCACAGTAGGATGATGATGATGCCTGTCATAATCACCTCACTATGGAGATCTTTAACTTTTGTGATATGTCGGTATTAACAATTAGAGAAACCATCCTACTTTTTTAAAACCATAAAATGGTTTAATAGCCGTATATACTTTTATCATTTGGGAAATATGCCAAGTATTGTATTTATAAAGATGAAGTTTTATATTTTATGGCCAAATACCCAATAGTTCATGCTTGGAGTATACCCAATAGTCAAGCTTAAAGTTAAAAAAGCCATTTGGTACAATACTGGGATTATTTTATTCAAAGAGAACATTGAATATAAAGAGCACCTACAAGAGATGTAGCATTTGTTTTTTAAATAAAACAAACAATTCTTTGAAAGGCTCTTCAATTTTTATTGAATTATAAATAAGACACATGAAGATTATGTGTGAATTACAATGTCTTTCAAAAATACTAAGCCACCAGCTGTTGAAAAATGCGTATTTGCAACTCTACACCTCTTACTGATAAACTCTTTATAAAGTTAACAACTAAATAAAAAAAAATAACTGGCCATTTCAGCCCTTGAAAGGACTTTGACCTAGCTTCTTATGATCAATTGTGTTGTGCGTGTTATTAAGTTTGTACACAATTGACCGAGAACCGGACCTACATGTTTAACGCCGACTCCGAACGGCGATGAACGGAATGTTCTTGTTCTCAAGAAGCTTTACATGGCATTTTGATTACTCTCTGAGGTTTGCCATTGTCTGCAGAGAGGTGGCGGCCGTACAGAAAAATTATTTTAATTCAAATAATTTTCTGTCGCTGCTGGGGTTCGAACCTGGGTCTCCAAAGTTCTTTGACATAGCGGCCACGCTTTAACCAACTACGCCACGGACGCCACAAAGTTAACAACTATCAATCGGAAATCATTAACATTTGCCATATTTGACATGAGTGTGAATGCATTCTTAAACAATAGCTGAAGGGCAATAATTTCAAATACTCTTACACTCTAGCACAAGTTTAAGTTGCTTTCACCACATAATTGTTTGAACCATTGAACATTTCATAAAAATCAAGTGCTTCAAATCTAAATGTTGCATTCTTAGTTCTTCAAATTTCAACACAAGCCATTTGCAGTTGTGTAAGTGTTAAAAAAACCATTAACAAATACTACATAAACTACAATGTTTATCAAAATACTTGACTAGATTCCATTGATGCTTAAGTAGATTCTATCGTTTCAATCTTCAGCTCCCTCAACACATGTCAAGTATTTCATTCTCAATCGTTGAATTCAATGAGCATGAAATCGAAATCGGCAGCTCATCTGCGCCATACTCGTATGTAATGCTGCAACATAAACAAGTATCAATGTCAGTTTGACAGATGAAAGCCATAAAATCGATATTTATTGCAATCGGGAATGAGTTTTCGAAGTGCATATTTAATTGATGTAGCTTTGTATGATTGTATGTTTTAAATATACATATCTGCATATCAAGAAAATTTGCAACTAGTTTTTTTGTTTAATTATTTATTGAAATATTTACAGCGCTAAACAAGGCACTATTAAACGCGTCACTTGGCGCCATTTAAATTGTTTAAGCCCGCATTTAACTTGAGAACAGCCAAGTCTGAAGGTAGCCTCATTTTATTTTTCAATCATGCCGAGAAGGTTTTCCATAGGCGGTGGCCCATAAACAAACACATAAATATTTAATGTCAAGAAACTGTCACATTAAATGTATGTTGATGCATTTAGTTCGAGTTAAGTTCTGATGTGTCATGTCAACAACAATAAAAACAACACCAACAAGAACAACCACAATACCACCAACATAATAAGAGCAGCAACAGTAAAAACCGCAACAATAATGAAAATAATAAACAAGAGTTCTTCAATTGGTGGCTCAATCAGCTGTCAATAGTCGCTTAATTGTCAATTAATGCAACTGTCGTTTTCACTCGCTTTCGTCGCGCGTTTCCTATGACTGCATTAGATGAGGAAAACGATACAATCTCATATGCAAAAGCAGTTCAGTGACATTAAACATATTTCTCTTCACTTCACTCTTCTGCTGTATTACTGCCGACGACAAATTGTTTCTATCGCATTTTATGACATGTCAGCTGGATTTCTGTCACTTTGACGTACATAACATAAATTGATGATTTTTAAAGCCATAATTTGAGGTTGCCAATAAAAATTTAACATAATTGTCAAATCAGCAACGCAAAAAAAGAAGAAGAGCGGGAATAAGCGGCATACAGTATTGCCAGTTGGTGGTTTTGACACTTGATTTAAATATGAGAGGTTTGGCTAAAGAAGGTACTTTGTGATCAAGCACTAAATTTAATTTTAATTTTTGTTTAATTTTAATTTAATTTAACTTTTTTTAAGTTAAGTTTAAGGAACAGCACGGAATTATAAACAATATGGTCCAAAGATTTAAATCTTTCATTAAAAAATAGGCGCTTTTTATAAGCCCAACATTAACTTCGAATTATTACACGTAATTAAAATTCAGGACGATTCAACAAAATATTGAACATAGAACATTTTTTTGTTAGTTAGTAATTTTTTATTTCCCCTACTTCAGCTGCTAGCAGAATTCAGTAAAAAAGGAGGGATAAACTTAGTGGTTAAATCCAGCCAGCCAGATTGGTTCAATTCCAGCGTGTCCAAAATAATGTTATGAAAGGGAAGATGGTTTCAGGTAACGGGTTTGTTCTACTCTGAAAGTAATGCCTTCCTTGAGTCTTGAATTGATTGTAAATTCTTTGGAGCAGGTAGGTCTCTGAACTTAATCTATCATAAATAGCCTAATGCCTGGGAATAGTTATCGACTCAGATTAGACGATCAGAAGGACGATCCTCACAAGGCAACGCGTGAGGGTCAGGGGGGCGATCTTCACATGGCAACATGTCTGACTGCCTCAACTTGGCAAGGCCAGCATTATCCATGTCGAAATCGTCTCAAGCCGACTCAAACCTCTCCTCCCTGGTGTCCTCTAGAAACGTCAAACTGGTAACCGTTAGTTTGACTGCTAATCTGAGTGGCGGGCTACCGGTCTTTAAAGGGTTGTGCGTGGGGTTTGAAGCCCACCACGTAAAAAAATATTTCAATAAAAACTGTTACAGAAAAGATACGAATGATCCTCAAATATGATGACAACTAGCGAAAAGGAAAAACTGACAATGATTTACGGATATGCCGAACTATATTGGATCTTCCGAACTATTGGGTTATTGGGATAATGCCTCTATCCAACTAATAGATATCTTAGAAAGATACAAGGCTGATATCACTGAAATCCAAGAAATGCGATAAAAGGGACAGGGTTGCTCACGGCAAGCATCCTGTGATATCTACTACAGCGGCCATGCAGAGAAGCACGAATTTGGATGCGGATTCGTGGTTGGCAAGAGACTACGGCATCATGTCCTGCGATTCACACCTGTGAACGAACGACTTGCCATAATCCGTGTCAAGGCAAGATTCTTCAACATAAGCCTGGTTTGTGCGCACGCTCCGATAGAAGATATGGACGATGAGACCAAAGACAGCTTCTACGAGCGCCTAGAAGCAATACCTCCGCAACCAAATTGATCACGTTTTGATTGACGGAAGGCACTCTTCCAGTGTTTTAGATTTACACACGATCCGTGGTGCCAAAATAGACTCGGATCTTTATCTTATCGCAGCCAAGATCCGTACACGTCTGTGCGCAATCAAGAATGCGCACAATCCAGCACAGAGAAAGCTAGACGTTGAAAAGCTGTAATCAAAACGAACAGCCGAAGACTTCGCTACTCGACTCTCATACCTGCTTGAAGAAAGCACTCCTTCGATCGACGATATATGCGCGCAGTGGAATCATATTTCCCACTCTATGCGTATGGCTGCAGAAGAGGTGATTGGCTATCACCGCCCTCGCCGAAACCAGTGGCACAACCAGGAGTGTCGCGACGCCACTGCAAAAAAAGACGCCGCCTACAAAGACACTCTTTAGTCGGTTGTAACGCTTGCTACTAAGGAGCGATACAAAGAGAAGAGGAGGGAAGAGAGACGCATTTTCAGGCGAATAAAAAGAGAAGCGGAAAAGCGAGAGTGCGAGTAGATTGAGATGTATGGTGACAGGAATGAGGTCCGAAAATTTTTCGAGAAAATACGACGCCTGGCCGATGGTTTCAAGACCGGGGCCTCTTCCTGCAAAGATGAAAATGGGAATCTAGTGACAGATATCTAGAGTACACTGATGATGTGGATGGAACACTTCTCTAGGCTTCTGAATGGTGGCGACGACAACAATCCCGCCAATAGAGATGATATCCCGGAAATCCCAATTGTGGACGACAACGTTGAAGTTCTACTGCCCGACCATAGTGAAGTCTTTAAAGCTATAGCTCGGCTTAAAAACAACAAAGCCGCAGGAGCCGATGGCTTACCTGCTGAGCTCTTCAAAAATGGAGGCGAAGCTCTATTTAAATGCATTCATGAGCTTCTATGCAGAATATGGTCGGAAGAATACATTCCAAACGATTGGAACTTCAGTGTGCTCTGCCCAATCCACAGGAAAGGCGATCTCACCATTTGCGAGAACTACCGTGGGATAAGCCTTCTTAATATCGTATATAAGGTCCTGTTGAGCGTATTATGTGAAAGACTTAACCCATCGTAAACCTGCTGATTGGACCTTATCAGTGTGGCTTCAGATCTGGCAAATCCACCATAGACCAGATATTTACGCTACGACAACTCTTGGAGAAGACCCTAGAAAAACAAATCGACACACATCATCTTTTTGTCGATTACAATGCCGCCTTCGACAGTCAAATGAGGAATCATCTATATTCCACCATGTCTGAATTTGGTATTCCTGCAAAGCTTATCCGTTTTTGCAGAATGACACTGAGCAACTAAACAGCACAGTTAACATCGGGAAGGATTTCACTCCTCCATTCGATACCAAACGAGGTTTCAGACAAGGTGATTCCTTATAATGCGACTTTTTCAACCTAATGATGGAGAATATCATCTGAGCTGCTTATTTGAGACGTAGTGGCACGATATTCTACAAAAGTATTATGCTGCTGGCGTATGCTGATGATATCGATATCATTGGCCATAATACGCGCGAAGTCAGGGCAGCATTCTCCAAAATAGCGAAAGAGTTGAGTCAAAGGGGTCTTAAGTGAATGCAGATAAGGCAAAATAACTAGTGTTAACAAATAAACCGTCGCAGCGTCTTAGATAACACAACACAGGTTGTTAAGGACTTTGTGTCGGGATGGGGATCTCCAACCGTATAAAACCCATCTGACTCAGGAATTTAAAGCAAACGATCATAGCAAACGCCGTGTGTTCACTCTTTGAGCTCTCGAGAAGTTGGAAGTTAACCTAAGTTTTGTCAATAAAAGTACCTTTAGCGACGGGGTCCATTTTTTGATGAATGGATTTGCAAAACACGAGGGCGTTAGCTTGAACATCCTACACTACATACTTAATGCCATACATATATTCTTTCAAATACAAAAAATTAGTGAATACCTCTTACATTGAGTGAATATCTCACATTGAGTGTGGCGGTCGGGGTCGAATGCGTTGACGTGCGTAGACTGTTCTATACCAACTTTACGAACAGTGAGATCGCTGGCTCGAATCCCATCCAACACGCCTGTAATCAAGGAATTAACACCAAAGAGTTTTATTCCTTGAATTTGTAAGAGCTCGCCATAGGGCTCGTAGTAAAGAGAACATGGCAGGTGGCTACATTAAACTACAAAAGGGGATATTATCTATATCAATATGTGACTGGTATTGAAGGAAGCTTTGATTTTTAGGATGTAGAGTTCGATTTTTATTTTCACAAACAGAGAAATTTAGTTGAAGTATTGGTCCTTTTCCAGTTATGTTTGAATTGTAAATTTCATAGTTATAGTTGAATTAATAATTCCAAAATAATTCATTCCATTCAGGTTCTTAACTTATATGTTTGCACGCAAAGAAATTTTTCGTTTACCGCAACTGAAAAATTCGCCAACTACACTTCGTTTGCGAGTTGTATTTGCCGCAAACGAATATTAAGTTATCATCAACTTAAAAATATATCTTATATACAAATATATACCGCAGCCTATTTTGTTCATTATTATTTACTATAATAATTGTCTTTCTCCCTATGTCAGTTTGTCTTCTTAATTTGCTATCTCTGTTCGCGTATTACCCATTTGCTTATATAGTAACTATTTGTCCAAAAAGTTACTCTGAACTATAAGCGTTGTGTTTAAATAACGAAGGGAAAAGCAAACGAAGACGACCTTCTCGCAACTGACTATTATTATGACAACTGTTGAAACGTTTGCAAATAACGATTTCAAGCACGACAAACGAAGTTCGTTTGCGGCAAATTGGCGATAAACGTTTTTTTCTATGCGTGTGCTAATTCTTGCTTGTACTTCAACAACTCTAGTTACAGACCCCATGTTTGGCAGCAGAAATTTTGACAGAGAATAGTGTCCGTGCTATTAAGGCATGACTTTGCGTTTTACGTTACATTTGTCCAATTGACATTACTTTACATTTCTCCAATGAGTGTTCCAAAGAAGCAGTTTTTCCAACAATACTCTTAAGGGGTTGACATCATCCGAAGTAAAAAGGTTATTTTTTATCAAGAGGTAAAATAGTATTGTCTGTCATAATTGTGCTTTTCTTAGAAGTTCAGCTTAAGGGAATGTCAAAATTTTTGACGAAAGAATGACAAAGTTGTTTGACCATTCTTCACCAGACATTCGAAAAAGAGATGGTCATTGATCCAGAATCCATCCTTGATTTCTAAAATTCCCTTCTCACTCCCTACTCACTAGATACCCTACTCACTAGATACAAACTCATGATGATAATAAGTTTATTTATCTTTCCCAGACAATAGAGAAAGAGGAGGTTATTGACCCAGAATCTGGCCTAGCGATGATAGTGAGAAGTGATCTGTACTTATGCCCTCAATTAAAGAAGAGAAAACTGGATATCAATTCATTTGCACATTTGGGCAGGGGCTTCAAGATCTAATTTGGAGCTTCTGGACCGAATTCAACGACGTGCGATATATCTGATAGGGGATGAAAACATTTCGTCTTCTCTCAACTCTCTTGGGCATCGACGCAATGTTGGTTGCCTAAGCCTTATGTAGAGGTACTACCATGGGAAGTGTTCAAGGGAGATACATGACTTGACGCCATCAACTCGTGTGTTTTCCCGGTCCACTCGGGCAGCTCATCAAGCCCACCCCTTTACCATTGCCTTGATGCCCAATAGAACCTCTCATTACCGGGATAATTCGTTCTTTAGTCGTACAGCAAAATTGTGGAACAATCTCCCTGCGAGCGTGTTCCCCGACAGTTTCGAGCTGTGTAAATTTAAAACAAATCTTCACGGATACTACTCTATCTTTCCACCCTCCAACTAACTATCACCCGTCTTCCGAATTAACACAATGCTTTCGCATTCATAGGGGGCGTCCCCTGAGCGTTGGTTTAGTCTAAAAAAAAAAAAAAAAAGACTTATCTAAAATCTTGACACGAAAAACAAAACCACGAGTTCAAGAGTTATACAGTGTAAATAATATATAGAATACAAGAGTCATATTCACTCTTTTCAAAAAAATCATCTCAATCATATAAGTCCACTATACCAATTAGTCTAAGTTCTTCAAAGTCTTCTGACAATTATGTGACCAATTAGACGCCAAAGAGTGTTCTAAAGATGACTTTATATTTTGCCAGTACAATGCTGGTCTTTATTATGGAGGTGTCTTAATTTGCAGTAAACAATGTCAGTATGTCATAAACTTTTTGGGATATGTTTTTTATTTTCGTTGTTGTTGTTGTTGTTGTTGTTGTTGTTGTTGTTTTTGTTTGACAAATTCTCTCTTCTTTCTTTGCTACTTTTATCTTCTTAAATTCAATTTGTTTACTACTTGTTTTTTTTTTATTGTTATTTGTTGACACATTTACTATTTGTTTTGTGTTTGTTTTTTTGTTATTGTTGTTGTTGCTGCTTTAGGTATTTGGCTTTCAATATTTGTAAACAATATATATTTACTTTTTGTTATTTTCTTTGTTGTTGCTTCTTAATGAATACGCTATATTGTGTTATTATGTAAATTTTATGTACAGTTTCTTTTAGCTGGTTTTTATTTACACACACACATATATAATTTTTATTTTCCTTGTATTTGCATATATGTGTATGCGTGTGTGTGTCTGAGTTTCTTTAGCATTATTCAGCGTGTTCCAATATGTTAATTTTATTGCTTTCAATAACTTTTCGCTTTGCTTGTGATTGAGAAGAACATGCCTTTTATTTCATATAATTTTATTTTATAAAATACAAGAAAATTACCAGAGTTTCCCAACAAATTACCAATAAATTTGAAAACTCTGCTGAAGGGTATTCAACATATTCAGTGTTGTTAAATTAGTTTTGAATTTCCCAGCCTACCATTAGGCGTACGAAATAAAGGCTCTAGCGGCTTGTAACTGTGGGAAATGTGAGAAGACCTTATAACAGATAATTTCTGTTTTGTAATTTTATTAAATATTCATTGAAAAATAAAGCCTGCCTTTAAAATAAGCATTCGCATGAAATTTAACTTTTTTAGTGCTGTTTAAAAGTGAAATTTATTTTAGAAATATTTACTATATAAAAGACTTTTTGAAGAGTGCAATTGCTGAATGTAATAAAGAGTTTACACTTTATTGAGAGAGTCCAAAAAGAATTGTAGAGTTTTAAGAAAAAATGTGCAGGTTCTAAGAAAAGGTTTTAAGAAAAAATGCAAATTGGCCATTTCAACCCTTGAATGGACTTTAACCGAGTTTCTTATTATGAAATTGTGTTTTGCGAGTTATCGCATTTCTGTACACAAATGATCGAGAACTGAACCGACATGTTTTATGCCGACTACGAACGGCTATAATACGCATGATCTCAAGAAGCTTCACGTAACATTATTCGGTCTCTGAGGCTTGCCATTGTCTGCAAAGAGGTGAGGGTCGATCAGAAAAATGAATTTCAATTGTATAATATGTTCATGTCAGCTGGGATTCGAACCTTGCCTCAAATGATCGAAGTAGACGATCTCAACCAAAGTGAATATAAACCCAATTATAGTTTAACAACAAGATTACAAGAGTAATTTAAAGAAATATCACTCTGACAAGGGTAACAGATATAAGAAAGAATACATTGTTTTTTGGGACTCTTTTGAATCATTATTCTCAGCAAACTCAAGCTTGTTTGACTTTTATTTGTATGTATACCCCCGCTTTTTGTCGAAGTTTAAATAATTAATTTGTCGAAATTAAATTAACCCTCTAGAAGCCGATTTCTTGAAAATAAAAAAATTACTTGGAATATTTTTTCTAGGAGAATTATGACCTAAATAAATAAATAAATAAATAACTGGCCATTTCAGCCCATGAAAGGACTTTGACCTAGCTTCTTATGATCAATTGTGTTTTGCGTGTTATTAAGTTTGTACACAATTGACCGAGAAATGGACCTACAGGCTTAACGCCGACTCCGAACGGCGATGAACAGAATTGTTCTTATTCTCAATTAGCTTTTCATGGCATTTTGATTTCTCTCTGAGGTTTGCCATTGTCTGCAGAGAGGTGGCGTCCGTACAGAAAAATTATTTTAATTCAAATAATTTTCTGTCGCTGCTGGGGTTCGAACCTGGGTCTCCAAGTTCGTTGACATAGCGGCCACGCACTTTAACCAACTACGCCACGGACGCCGAATTATTATTATGACCTATTAAACTTAAAAATATCATCCGAAAGCAATTTTCTTGTTTAGTTAAGAAGACGGGTAAAAAGTAAAGAGTGCAACAGGGCTTTGTTGCGGGTTAAGGTTAAAAAAAAAACAGTCAGGTAAGAACATTTCTTATGCGAATTTTTTATTTAAATTTTATTTAGAAACAAAAAAGTTGATAATTACACTTCAAATGGTATAAAGAATTTTGTATAATTTGATTAAAATTATAATAGTTTAATATAATTAAATTTAATTTAATTTCATATACTTAAATTGAATCTTATTTTATTAAGTTTAATTTAATTTAATTTAATTTATTAAATTTAATTTAATTTAATATAATTTAATTTAATGTAATTTAATTTTTTTAAATTAATGTAGTTAATTTAATTAACTTAATTAATTTAATTAATTTAATTAATTTAATTAATTTAATTAATTTAAATAATTTAATTTATTTAATTAATTTAATTAATTTAATTAATTTAATTAATTTAATTAATTTAATTAATTTAATTAATTTAATTAATTTAATTAATTTAATTAATTTAATTAATTTAATTAATTTAATTAATTTAATTAATTTAATTAATTTAATTAATTTAAGTAATTTAATTAAATTAATTAATTTAATTAATTTAATTAGTTTTATTTAATTTTATTTAGTTTATTTTAGTTTTATTTGGTTTATTTTAGTTTTATTTAATTAAATTTAATATAATATAATTTTCTTTAATTTAATTTAATAAAAATTAATTTAATTTTATTCTATTTTATTTTATTTTCTTCAATTTATTTTAATTTTATTTTATTTTATTTTAGTTGATTTTATTTTAATTTATTAAATTTTATTTTATTTTATTTGATTTTACTTAATTTTATTTTAATTTATTTTATTTTATTTAATTTTATTTAATTTTATTTAATTTTATTTAATTTTATTTAATTTTATTTAATTTTATTTAATTTTATTTAATTTTATTTAATTTTATTTAATTTTATTTTATTTTATGTTATTTTATTTTATTTTATTTTATATTATTTAATTTTTTTTAATTTTATTTAATTTATTTTAATTTCATTTTATTTTATTTTATTTTATTTTATTTTATTGTATTTTATTTTATATGACTGTTTTTTATTTTACTTTATATTACTGTTTTTTATTTTGTTTTATTTTACTTTATTTTATTTAAAAAATGATTTTATATTATTTTATCTTATTTTATTTTATTTTTTGTAAGACCATTAACATTTATTTAAATATATTTATTATTTTAATGAAATGTTATAATATTTAATTTAATTTATTAAATAGTTAAAAGAAATTAATGTCCCAAAATATTTTATTTAATTTAATTTAATTAATAAAATTTATATAAATTAATTAAATTTTATTCTATTGTAGTTTATTTAATTTTATTTTATTTATTGAATTTTATTTTCTTTTATTTTATTTTTTATTTTATTTTATTTTACTATGTTTTATTTAATTTTATTTTGTCTTAAATTTCATTTTATTTTATTTACTTTAATTTAATTTCATTTATTAATTAAATTTTATTTTATTTTATTTTATTTTATTTTACTTTATTTCTTATTATTATATTGTATACTATTTTGATTTTATTTCATTTAATTATATTTTATTTTATTTTATTTTATTTTATTTAGTTGTATTTTATTTTGTTTTATTTTATATTATTTTATTTTAGTTTATAACATTTAATTTAATTTGAATATATTTCATTTTAATTTATTTAATTTTAGTGAATTAATTGTATTTAATATAATTAAATTTCATTTAATTGAATTTAATTTTAGTTTAATTTAGTTTAAATTTTTCTAATTTTATTTAATTTAATTTAATTTAATTTTATTTAATTTTATTTAATTTTATTTAATTTTATGTAATTTTATTCAATTTTGTTTAATTTTGTTTAGTTTGATTTAATTTGATTTAATTTGATTCAATTTGATTTAGTTTGATTTAATTTTATTTAATTTAATTTAATTTTATTTTATATTATATTATTTTATTTTATTGAATTTAATTTAAATTAATTTAAAGTTATTTTATTTAATTTAGTTTAATGTAATTTATTTTAATTTAATTTTATTATATTTTATTTTATTTTAATTACATTAATTTATTTTAATTTAATTTAGTATAATTTAATTCAATTTAATTCAATTAACTTTAATTTAATTTGATTTAATTTAATTTAGTTTAGTTTAATTTAATTTATTTATTTTAATTTAATTTAATTTAATTTAATTTAATTTAGTTTAACTTAATTTAATTAAATTTAATTTATCCCTTCATTCTTTATCACGAAAAAGTACACCAACGAGAGGCAAGACACGATAAGCATTAGATTTTTGAATGCAAGAAAGTATTTCTGATCGTTTCTTTTTTGTCGTTCGTGATGGGGTTAATTTTATTTAGATTTATTTAATTTAATTTAATTTAATTTAATATAATTTAATTTAATTTAATTCAATTTAATTCAATTTAATTTAATTTAATTTAATTTAATTTAATTTTATTTAATTTAATTTAATTTAATTTAATTTATTTCAATTAAATTTAATTTAATTTAGTTTGATTTGATTTTATTTTATTTTATTTTAGTTTATTTTTTTTATTATTACGTTACGGTATTACGTACTATTAAATCGTGTCCTTTGACTGGCAAAATTGAGTGAACATTGGACAAGGGGCGTGACACGGCCCATATATTACAAATGTATGGTATCGAATAGCTTTGGAACTAAATGCCGCATCACAATGAAACTCTGTATGGAGTTGCCACTTGGTAATGTCCATATAATGAAAATTTGGCATGAGCAAAGTATAAGGGGGTGTGGCTCTACCCATACAATTAAAATTTTTGATATCGAATAGCTTTGGAAGTAAAAGTCATAGAACGTTTAAACTCAGAATTGAGTTAGTATTTGTTGATGTCCTTTTACTAGATAACTGGGACGGGAAATGGAAAAGGAGGTGTGGTTCCGCCCATAAAAGCCAAATTTTTGATATCGAATAGCTTTGAAAGTTAAAGTTATAGTACTTACATTGATACTCAAAATGGAGTAACTATTTGGTGATGTCCTGCTACTGGGGAATTGTAACGGGATGTGGAGAATGACAGTGGTGTCAGACTATGGGTCTAAGAAAAGTTTTGAATATACTTATTATGTGCCCATATAGTTGCTGGGTGTCGCTAAGGTTTATTTAAAAATCCTGGACCAACTGTAAAACATAGTACAGCATAAAAAAAATATGGTAGACACATTATTGTGACACAAAATAATGCACAACAGTTCATTACGATATAAGCTATAGAAGAAAAAAAAACAAAAAAAAAAAACAAAAACAAATTTAATAACATGCAGGTCACATGTTCCCAGTTATTCTAGCCACACCCAAGTTGATTTTTAGTGGAAAAAGACATAACTGTTGATGTTACATAGAAAGTTATAAAAGCATGTTATGGGCGAAAAGGCAAAAAGAGGACTTAAAGGCTTTGAACTGCTACAAGGTAAAGAAAGTTGTCCAATAAAATAATTCCAGAAATCATTCAATTTTTAACTTAAGAACGAAGAAATAGTTCAAATTGGCAGTCATTATCCTGCTGCGCCAGAGGTCAGTGCACCCAGAGTCTATTGTCGTTGTTGTTGTCGTACTTTCAACACATATACACAGCAGGCAGAGAGTGCAAAATAAATGTTCGCGCATATACTGCGGAAAAAGGATTTCATTAAAAACTAAACGAGTCGCGAAAACATTTCTTGAGGAATTTTCACACATACACTAGAAAAACAAAAAAAAGGACATCCCACAGCAATAAAGTTTAGCTACACTTAGCACAGTCAAGAATAGCAACATGCAAGGATGTTAATAATTTTCGTTATACTGCAATTAAGACTAGTAGGTAGTTGTTGGTTGGAAATTATGTCAAAGGTCATGAATCCCTAGAGTACGCGTTACACAAACTACGTATTAAAGGATATGGTCGTGACAAGAAAGACACGAACGCGCTACGAGCGAATGCAAGGATATTATGAAAAAGTAAAAAAAAAAGAGAAGAGATAGACAGAGAGGGAGTGGGAGAGGTAGAGATATAGAGAAAGAGAGCAGGCCGTAATCATGTACTGACGCTCTTGTTGCTCAAATGTCAAATTCTAGGCGTGTTGTCAGAAATAATTTTCTGTTAATTTTGATAAAATTTATTTAAATTGCGTTTAATTCAAAGGCACCAAAATAAACACATTTAAAAAGCAAAAGCAAAACAACACTTAAAATGCGGCGAATTATTTAAGTCACCATGTGTCGCATGCCAGAAAGAGACAACATGTTCAATCTTCCACTTAAGCAGCTGCAAAGCCAAAGCACCAGAGCAACGGATAATTGTCAGATACTTTTTGCACACCAGAAAGAGATAGCGCTAGGTGGCAACACAATGCTTTAATATTCGCTCGCTTGCATATTTTTAGTTGACAGCTTAGTATTTATTGATTATTTCAAAGGTACACAAAAAAGACCAGGCTGCCGAACGACCAGTAACTACGAGCGACGACCCCGTATGTTGTTCCAGCCCAGTGAGACATGCATGCATGTGTGTCTGTCCGTGTTTCTTTTTTGCCGACTAATTTTTCGTTTGTTGTTGTTTTAGTTTTCAGTTTTTTTAAATCTTTTCCAATTGTTTAACAAGCATCAAAAGAAGAATTTAGTTGGAGTCTTTTGAATTTTTGGCCCTATACACACAAAAATTGTTTTTTTTTCTGTTCCGAGCTGCCCTGCCTTGCGGCCCTGCTGGCTGCTTCTTTTCGTTTTTGCTATAGTTGCATTGCAGCTGTAGACTGCTGTTTTTTTTTCTTCTTCAGACAATTTTTTCGCTATCAACACAATTAACTTTAGTTTTCACCTTTTCTTCTCCGCCTTCACACTATTCACAGTATCAATATGTTTATCTTATAGATTCACTTCGTTTATCTTAAGTTTATGTCTATTATATTTAATCGGATACAATTTTGTGCACAATTTTCAGCAAAGAAAGAACTACCCGACGAACGTACCGTTTTTTAAACCATCATTTCTCACAGCGCATGAAACTCGAACAAAGGCAGCGAATTCGGCGAGACGAGATTTTCGTCTAATGTCAGATATATTTGTTGTTTTTATTTTTTCTGTGGGACTCATGTTGTTATTGTTGTTGTTGTTGCTTATGCTGGCGCTGTGTTTTGTATCTCTGCGATGCTTCATTTTATATGAAGCGAATAAGAAGTGCGGCGAGGCGAATTGTATTCGATTTGTTTACAACTGAACGAAAGTGTACTCGGCAACTTTTGTGGTATTTCCAGCGCCGTTGATGAGAGCTGTGTTTAATATACCTACTAAAATACTCAGCTGCGACTGCTATTAAAGAATTTTTCATTGTTTCTGCTGGTCTGCGTTTATAGTTTTAAGAGGACTTTCTTATGAATTTTTTTAAAAGATTAAAGATTTTTTTTTTTACAAAGAGACTATTACATTATAAATAATATTCTTATTGGGCATAATTAAATATAAATTTAAATATATACAATTTTCATTCACCCCTATTTGAACAAAAGAGAGGGTAGTTTTTTTAAGTTTTAGAGGCTTATTGTCTAGTTTTTCTTATACATAATCAAAAATTTTGTAGTTTATTTATAAAATTTTCGAAATATGTAAAAAAATGATTTTTTGAAAATTATTTATGAGAAAGAAACTATAATAAAAGTTTTATAGTTCGAAAAGATATAACGATTTGAACTTTTTTCTTAATCTCAACAAAAGGTTAGGATAGAGTGGAATTTTTTAAACGTTTTATGAGTTATATCGCTTTTATAAACAAGGCTGTTCAATAAGTGTTAGATAAATTCATTTTTATTATTTAGCAGGCTCTCCTTTTAGCTTCAAACACTTAGTCCAGCGATATTTCAACATTTAAATACTTTTTGTTTAGTGCGGCTTATCCAACTCTTCAAAATACGTATCGTTTTCGAATTCAAGTTCTCATTTGGTGTTTGTTCTGTAAGCCATCTTCTGAGATTGGGAAAAAGAAATAGGTCACTAGGGGCCATATCTAGAGTAGTAGTTCGTTAATTTTTAAAATGTTTTCAAAGACTTTGTCGTGCACTGTCCTGCAATATCTTGTAAAAATTACTTTTTCTTCTATGAATGTGGTAGTTTTGATTAAAAGTTGATCTACCGTGAGGATCCCAAAAAACACTGTCCAAAACCCTTCCAGCCGATTGTTGTATCTTTATCCAATGCAGAGAACTTTAATTTGTCCCAACCTATTGTTTTGCATGTTGTATCTATTTAGGTGTATAGTGTTGAATCCTTGCTTCATCACAGATCACTTAGGGACGCGCGAACACGGCTTAACATTACTCTGAATCATGAGGTCGTTGCCATTTTTGGTCAACACGTCAACCATCTTGCAATCAGCTTTTTTATAAGCAAACTATCATAAAATATATTCCTTTACTACTGTACGTACTGTTTATCATGATCTGTTTGTAGCCTTGAACTGTCTCACTGACTTTCACTTTCGTGTTGTCTTTAACGATATCGTGGATTCTTGTCTTTTTTTTTCAACCAACTCGCAATGGGAGGGGGGGGGAGGCTAAAGTGTTAAATATTATTTCTTAATAGTCAAAAGATCAAAGTCACAACTCTCACCTTCATAGATAGTTGAAAAAATTATTAAAAACAGACAAGTTTAAAGTTCGATTAATTGAACATCGGTCAAAATGGGTTAATATTTGAAACAACTTTTGCTTGTAAATGGTCCAAGTTAAAAAATATCGAAATATCGCTGGCTGAGCTCAGAAATGTTGGCTGTATTTCCCAGTGAATGATTTGGAAATGAGGCAAAATATTCTCCCAAAATTTTATTTGAACTAAGTACATCGAATTTAGATATTAACCCTTTGACGACGAAGAATGAATCCTTAAAAAATTTAAAAAAATTATTGCGGATTCGTACTCAAAAGACCGACATTTCTCAAGAAAAGTGTAGACAAAATTTTAATTTTTCTATCCCTTCTATGAGAAAAGTCATGGGACATATGTGTCCCATTCGGCGTCAGCGGTCGATATTTGTTAACAAGTGGATTGAACAAAATATAGCATTTTGTCATAACAAAAAGTAAACAAAAGCATGCGCGATCATGCCACACAGTTAATAAGCTCCTTCTCCAGTCGAAAAGCTGATATATGCTCGATTCCTCGATCAAGACTGGCACTTTTGCAACAGGCACAAATTTATTTGTTCTATTTTCGATTTAATTTTTATTACCTTTAACACACCGCTTTCTGGTCCTCCCTCTATTCTGGTTGTATAAAGTCCAGCCAATTCTGGAACTGCCACCAGTTTTGATAGTTTGTTAGTCGACCTACTAGTTTTATGCCGACTCCGAATGGCTAATATGTATGTTCCTCAAGAAGCTTTTACATGGCATTATTTACTCTCTAAGGTTTGCCATTGTCTGCAGAGAGGTGACGGCCGAACAAGAAAATTAATTCAATTGAAAGAACTTTCTGTGTCAGGAGGAAATTGAACTAGGGTTCTATGGCGTATGGGTCATGCACAGCTATGGGCAGAGAGCGCTCTGGGAGCGTTGAGAGCAAAAAACGCAACAACAAATCAAAGACAAAATACAAACACGGAAACATCACAAAAGCTTTAAATGTAGTGGTCCCCATACCCGGTAATGCACTCTACTCACTACATATGTATAATTTCCGAAGTTATTATTATTATTATTTATTGTTATTTATTTATTGTATGACAACAGTGCTCACAAGAATAAAAGTCTTGTTTCTAATGAAGGTTTTATTATTTTAATGACGTCAGTTTGTATGGGGGATTAAAGTGGTTTTCATTCAATTTATTCAAATTTCAAACTGGTTGTAAGATTTCCATATCAAAACTTATATTTATTGTAAAATATTTCATCAATTCATTAGTTTTTGTGGAATTCATGAAGGTTTTACTATTTTCTTGATGTTACATTGTATGGAAAATAGGCGAAGTTTTTTGATTTCATTCTGACAAATTTCCGATTTGAAGTGCAGATTTGGAATCAAAGTTTTCAAATATGTGCAAGTTTTGAAATATTGAGTTTTTAAAGATTTTAAAATAGGTCATTCAATTCTGTTTTGGAATCCATCGAAAGGAAGCAACCCTGAAGATTTAAACCCTAAAGACAAGACCGTGTGACAACTTCAAAGCAAAGTTTGGCCATGTTAAAACGCAATAAGAAAGACTTTTTGCTCCGTTTCGTAATCGACAAAACATGGATCCAACACAAGACAAGAGAGACCAAAGAACAGTCAAGTGGAGTTGTCCTGACGAATCCGAACAAGGAAAAAGTGGGTTAATCGGCAAACAAAGTAATGGTGATAGTTAGTTTTTAGAATGTAGGCGGAGTCGTTATTCATACCAATGCCGTTTAAAAGGGCAAAACGATCACCGAATTATGTTTTGCTGAGCTGTTGGATCAATTCGACGCCGATTTAAAGCCAAAGCGGCCGCATTTGGCAAAGAAAAAGGTGTTTTACCAACGGTATATCACATTGGAATCGCATTCGCAATGGCGAAATTGCATGAGTCGCGCTGCGAATTGCTTCGACATCCATCATATTCTTCAGATTTAGTTCTCTACGTGTTTTATCTATTACCAAATTGAAGAACTGGCTAGGCGGAAAAATATTTGGTTCCAACGATGAAAATCGTTCGGAAGTGACCGAATAATTTGAAAAACATTGGACGCAGTTTATCGATCTGCAATAGTTTCTGACCAAGAAAATCACGTTTGTTTCATTTCTCAGGTACATTTCACCTGCCTTTGTATATATATATAGTAGGCGTGTTATTCCCAATATTTGAGATAAGCTACAGTGAAACATGTTTTGTCAATAACTCTACCAGAGTGCATATTTGGGGAAATTTTTAATTTGGTTTGCAAGAGCTATATTTTATCTTACTTTTTTCCGAACAATGTGCATTGGAATACTTACTGGAACATGGTGAAAAATTAGTTTGAAAAGCAGCCTTTAATTAAGGAAAATGCTACATACGGGAGGGAGGATACAGTGGAACATTCAATAGTAATAGTAAAGAAGCGCAAGTTTAAGTGTGGAAAATGATGAACATTCTGTGAACAACTTTTGTTGGATTAAGATCGTTATGGAAGGCCCATACAGTCGATTTCTTTTTTGTTTCGGACTCATCTATCTATCTATCTATTTATCTTCTATCTATCTTCTATATATATAAAAATAAGTTGCATCGTGTATGAAATTGATGTTCTCTGTAATGCGTGAACCGTGATTTTGTTTCTGGATTTCCCATGAAAGGTGACGTCAATACAAAGGTTTTTTTTGTATAAATGGTCTTTGTATGTGTATTGGTTCATGAATTATAAGCATTTTAGTGAACTTATACAACAATACAGATGTGAAAAAATACAGGTGCGCACATATGGTGTATATGGGGAAATATTTGCAAGGGTAATTGGAAATAAATGGAATGTTGGAATAATTTGGCAAGTCTCACTTTAGTTTGCATTTACGCAAAAAATATAGGCATAGTACAAATTTTCCATATCCCTTTTATTCCATACCCCCTTTACCGCCTACAAATCAATAAAAATGCTATATTTAAGACTTTTTTGGTCGTATTAGACTAAAATTTGGTAAATTAGTGTGTATGGTTACTGTCGGCAACAATACTAAAACTGGGCATGGTCTAACTATATATATACGCCCACTTTTTAGAAATAATAATTATTAAATATTGTGCATGTTTTGATAGTGAAACTTGATATACAGATGCTATGGGCCCAAGAGTCAATTTATTTAGTCTATTACTATATATTTGAGCGAACATTAGACAAGGGGGAATTTGGCAACACAGGCAAAATTTATGATATTGAATTGCTTTGGAACTAAATGTCGTATAACAATGAAGGTCTTTCTACTGAAAAACTGGCACGGGCATTCGAAAACGGAGCGTGGCTCCACCCATATAAGCCAAATTTACGATACAGAATAGCTACAGAAGTAAAAGTCACAGAACATTGAAACTCAGAATGTAGATACCATTTGGTGATGTCCTTCTACTAGGAAAGGTGACATGCATTGGACAAGGGGGTGTGTCTCCACCCATACAAGCCAAATTTATGACACAGAAAAGCTATGGAAGTAAAAGACAAAGAACATAGAAGTAAGAATGAAGTTACTACTTGGTAATATCCTGCTACTGGGAAATGAAAAATGCAAAAAATGTACAATAGAGAACGATGTTATAGACTCCAAAACTACTGAGCCGATTGAGCTCAAATTTGCCCAGTAACTATGGGGTCATTCATAAATTACGTTACCAATTTAGTAGAGAGAGAGGTTTTAAAATTTACTACGATAAGTAACGAATGGGGGGAGGGGGACTCAGATATAATAATGTGACCAAAAATAAAAAAAAAACTCGAAAAAATTGAAAATTATACAAACCAACATTTCAAACCATTTTCATTCTTACATCTTCATGTTTGACCGTTTAAATCAGTGGGGCTCAAGAAATTTTAAGCGCGGGCCAGTGCTTAAAAAAACAAACACAAAATGGTGCTCATCGTTACTTTTGACAAAAAATCAAAAAAAAAACAAAACAAAAACAATTACAATGCAATAAAATTACATATCATGAAGTACACTGCCAGTCTTAATTTCTATTACAATAACAATGCTTGCATGAAAAATTAATCGACACACAAGTAACGGGACAATCAGCTTCAGCATCGACATCATCGAGTGTGCGTTTTTTATTTTGGCTTTGCATGCATTTGTTTTTATAAAGTTCGCTGGAAAATATGCTGAACACTGAACGAGTGAGGTTTGTGTTGTTGTTTTTTGCATGCGTTCTTTGAATTTGGCTCATCGCAAAGACAAAACTAAGATAGAAAAAAATTTGTATGAAGGGCCACGCGGGCCATATGGGCCACTACGTGGGCATGATTGGTCTAAATTGACTGTTAACTATTGGCAAGTGTAGTAAGGATATCATTTTTCTTTGCTTGCTTTTCAACAGTTATTTTTTCTATTTTCGAATATTTTTTAATCAACTAATATTTTATTTCATACTAGCCTTTTCCCGGCGCGCGTTGCTGCACCCTGCAACTATATGGGAACATAATAGGTGTATTAAAAACTTTTCTTAGACTCATAGTTTGACACCACTATCATTTTCCACTGCCTGTTACAGTTTCCCAGTAGTTTTAATGTTCACAGAAAATGATTTTTATTAATAGATAAGCATTTGAAAATCAGCATGGTTTTTGTCTAAAAATATATTAATTGCGATAACTTTTGATCGGAAAGAGATATTGGTATAATTTTTTCAGATAAATTATTCTAAAAAGAATAAAAACAACTTTTGAAAAAAATTAATTTCTTTAAAAAATCACTGGGCGTATGGTCATGTTTTTAGATGACAGAAACAGTTAATAAATGTTTTTGTAAAATTGGAAGAATTTTTGCTATAAACCGCTATGTCATGTAAAAGGTAGTCGAAAATGCAATTTTGAGTTTTTATTATTTTAACAACAAAAACAACTTTTGTGTCATTTTTTGAGTAAAAATCCAAAATTTTGAACGTTTTTTAAAAGAAATATTAAAAATATATCCGCTAAAATAACGGTACCCTTTAAATTGTTTTTATTAAGTGCTTGAATTGAGTTTATCAACGAAAAAAATTTGAATGAAATATATTTAAAAACAACGGAGTTATTTGCATCGCAAGTAAAAAATACGAATTTCTGATAGTTTTTTTATTATTCTATGGAAACGATGTTATTAGAAAAACACGTTGTACCAAAAGTTTGTCCAATTTTAAAGATATGTGAATGTTTTTGATGTCAAAATAACAGGATTTTCTTAAAATTAATAAGTCGAGCATTTTCGCTTGAAAAAAATACGCTAGTAGTTAGATTTGTGTTACTTGTAAAGGGGCGGAAGAGGCGTGGTCAAAACTTAGTATGCCCTAACCTAAGTTAGGATTCAAGTAATATGTGAGCCGAATTTGAGTTAAATCCGTTCCGCCGTTAAGATTTGTATTGTAGTCAAACAAACAGAAAATGATTTTTATTAATATAGATACTACGTTACTTTATGGGGGTGGAGGGGAGTGTTTTTGAAATGCACTACGAAGAGTACAGGAGGGGGGTAAAAAAATTGAAAATCGGTCACGTAGTTAATGAACGACCACTATGTTTTGAGTACGAGATGGCTTAGAATAATAACGATGAAGGCATTGCAATATTTTCCGGTACTTATCTAGATAAGGTGCAGCAAAGCACACCGGGAAAAAGCTAGTCATATATATTAATATGCAAAAATCTTTATTAGTTCGTAAACTTTTTAATACTTATAATAAGAAAAGGGAATGAAACTTATATCATTCGAAAGGTACTGTACCACAGATGTGCCGAAAAACAAAAATACAAAAAAAAAATATATATATATGTATATATATTATGTGATTATTGCATTTAAAAATAGACGGTATGCATTCTCATACCCATGGCTGTAGTTTAAATTCTTCTCCCTTACAAGATTTGCAAGCAATTGTTGCTGATCTCTCTCTGTTTCTCTGTTTCTATTTGTTCAACGTATACCATATTATTTGGAAAAAGTGGCGTCCGCGGCGTAGTTGGTTAAAGTGCGTGGCCTCTATGTCAACGAACCTGGAGACCAGGGTTTAAATCCCAGCAGCGGCAGAAAATTATTTGAATTAAAATAACTTTTCTGTACGGTCGCCACCTCTCTTCAGACAATGGCAAACCTCAGAGAGTAATTAAAATGCCATGTAAAGCTTCTTGAGAACAAGAACATTCCGTTCATCGCCGTTCGGAGTCGGCGTTAAACCTGTAGGTCCGGTTCTCGGTCAATTGTGTACAAACTTAATAACACGAACAACACAATTGATCATAAGAAGCTAGGTGAAAGTCCTTTCAAGGGCTGAAATTACCAGTTATTTATTTTTTTATTTACATTATTTGGAAAAACAAAAATTGAAGCTGTGTGGCATTGTTGGTTTTGTTACTTTTTCTAAATTTCTCTCTTTTCGATAGCCTCGTGAGAAAAATAGACAAAATAATCATGCCGACATGAGATCGCGCAGAGAGCCGCTACAATATCCAAAATGCATCAATCATGCAATGGAGTTGCATAGACTTATTACTTAGAGCAGTAGTTCCCAAAGTATGGGTCGCGACCCACCAGTGGGTCGCGAGAAAATATTGAGTGGGCCCAGAAATGTGGGACGGATTAAAACCTTGTTTATCTGCACACAACCGAAAACGCAAATACTACCTCTGTGTTTTCCTCCTCATCGATATTGCCAACTGGTATTACCAATATTTATGTCCTCTATTTCTAAAGCAGCCAATAGGTGAGTCGCAAATTTTTAAGTTTTTGTTAGATGGGTCGGAATCCAGTAAACTTTGGGAACCACTGACTTAGAGGGTATATGAAGCACGATATATGTGATAAAATTAAGGATTTTTGGTCATAAAAAAAAATTGTACGCGTAGGTAGCGTAAAAATGCAATATTGTTGCATGCTGTTTTTACGCGCTGAGTAGAACTGCCACGAAAAATTTAATTTTGCAACAGTAAAAGTGGTTCTATAAACTATTTACGAGAGTTACGTCACCTTAATACAGTAAAAATGAACAATAATAAAAAACGTTGCATGCAAGTTTGCAGTTATGTGGGAAAAATTCCATTCGTGGTAATTTTTAATTGCCCTTAGGAATTTTTTTTGTTGGGATTTCCCGGTATTTTTTAATTCAGCGTGGTAGTTTTTAATTAGCTTCGGAATTCAGTGTGGTATTTTGTAATTCCCGTGGGATTTGGGAATTTTTTTCTTAAAATAATTTTTTTTCACATTTATTGAGCGGAAACTTCATATGAAGGCATTGCCATTATACGCATCAAACGCTCTTTTTATACAACGATTTTATGTCGTAAGTTACGTATGTAAAATCCCTTAAATTTTTGTTGCATATGGAATTAATTGAGGTATTTTTTAATGCGTATGGGATTTTTTTTGGGAATTTTAAATGCATATGGGATTTTAGGTGGTATTTTTAAAAAGCGTGGTATTTTTGTGGTAATTTTTAATGATTATGGGATTTTTTGTGGTATTTTTTAATTGTGGTGGGAATTTTTTTGTTTACTTATGCCGTGGTAATTGTGGTGGTATTTAATTTATGGTACTGTGGGAAAAAGGTAATTTCCGTGGAAACTGTTCCGAATTTTAACTGGCAACCTTGGTTACGTGGAATTATAACTTTGCCACTGTAGGCACTACGGTAAATTTTATGAAACGAAATAAAAATAAAAAAAATTAATGCCGTCATAAGGCCTCTCAGGGAACCCCTTAAAGTAACCTGAATGCTACAAATGCAATAGCAAAGGAAAGTATAAAAATAAATATAAATAAAAATTATAATGAGAACAAGTATTAGGACAACAAGGATTTGTTTAAGCATAAGAGCAAGAATTAGACAAGGGATGAGAGCAAGGATTTGACCAAAGATTAGGGCCAGAAATAAGATAAGGAGTAGCAAAAAAAAAAAATTTTAATAAAGATTAGAGTATGGAATAAGACAAGGATTAGTACAAAAATTGGAAAGATGACTTCGACAAGGTGTAAGACAAGGTTAAGGACAAAGATTGATACATACCTAAAACAATGTTTGGGAAAAGATTCTGTAAAGTATACGGACAAGAAATAGGACAAAGGATAGAACAAGGATTTGAACATATCAATAATAAAATTTAGGACAAAGAACTAGAAAGTAAAGGGAACAAGAATTAAGAAAGGAATTAAACAAGAATAAGGTCAGGAATTTGGACATGGATTAAATGAAGAGTTTGGACAGGAAGAAGGACCATTATTATAAGAACAAAAATAATAATAAGGATAAGAATAAAAACAAGTTTTGGGAACAAAAAATGGACAAAAATGAAGACAAAAATAAAGACAAGGATAATGACATACTGTCACATCAAATTCTACGGATGTGCACACGATGCAGCCAACTTATTTTTAACTTTTCCAAACTCATTTTTTCTACACTTCTTTATACCAAACGTCGTGAGCCTTTTTTTATCGTTTGTCAAATTATGTGGGATCCAACGCGAACAAATCTTTATTAACCCTCTCATGCTCAATGTTACCTATAGGCCTATTCTTATAAGCTTCTTCTTATAGGTTCTTATAAGCTTCTAAGTCCCGCTATTTTCATTTTTTATTGACCTGCGGTTTTTGGCATTATGTAGCCTTATGGGTATGGGCACCACTACATTTAAAGCTTCTGTGTTATTTCTGTGTTTGTCTTTGTCTTTGATTTGTTGTTTTGTTTTGTGTAGCTACAAAAGCCTTTGCTCTCAATTCTTACTCTCAACGCTCCCAGAGCGCTCTCTGCCCGTAGCTGCTTATGTGCTGTGCAAACTAAAAGCTATTTGTTCTATTGTAAGCTCCTACGTTTTCCTTAAAGTGAAATTGTCAAAACCAAGATCAAGATCGTTTCACGAAAAAATTGTTTTTACAAAAAGTGTTTAAAAACATTGAAATGATTTGTTTGTTATAAAACCAAGTAAACAAACTAAATAAATAAAGGTAAGAAATTTATTTAAAAAATAAAAACATGAAAGAAGTGTTTAGTTTGACCAACCACCCCCACTGTTACCTATATCCTAACATCCTGTAACAAAAGAACCACGACACCAAGGACTTTGAAATTATTTTCAGTTCATTTTGAGTCAAGTCTAAACATATTTGTACTCAAAAATTTCGTAGCCCTGCCCATTTTAATTCGGGCATGAAAGGGTTAACGGCAAATGATCATGCAAAATCTTATTGATGCTTGTCATACTAATACTCAAAGATGTCTCAATCTCACGGAATGTCACATGACGATCTTTCTTTGTGAGTTCACACACATAATCGATGTTTTCTGGCACAGCAACCGATTTTGGGCGACCTTCACTGAATTCATCCTGGAGCGAACGTTGTATACGATTAAATTCATTTGAACAGTTTTTGCAGAGCTGCAGGATGGTGCTTTATCACCCTTTTAATAGTTAAGTTCATCGATGTATTCTTGTCTTGGTAATCCACGTCGAAAGTTATGAAAAATAATCACACAAAAATGTTCACGAGTTAATTTCATACTTTGATCGAGTTGAATTTTTCAAGTTATTTAAGCAACACAAATCGCGCTCAAATGTACAAATTTTCTAAAGAATGGTATATTCAACAATGAGCCTGATTCTTGTTGTCACGTCACTTGAAAAGTGATATCTTTGTTGTCACGTGGCATGAGGTGAGGGAACATTTGAAATGAAACTTAATATATCATTAAACACATCTCAGAATGTTAAATAAATGACAGCTGTGTAAAAAAAAAACAAAGTCACAAATAAAATAAGCTTTAATAATATATAACTAGCCTTTTCCTAGCATTTTCCACTGCCCGTTACAGTTTCCCAGTAGCAGGAGATCACCAAATAGTAACTCCATTTTGAGTTTGTATGTAGGTACTGCTACTTTTACTTTCAAAGCTATTCGATAATACAAATTTTAATTGTATGGGCGGAGCCACACCCACTTATATCCCAGTTTTCTAGTAGATGGACATTACCCAGTTTAAGTACAGCTGCCGACAGTGAGCATACAAACTAAATTATCAAAATGTAGCCAAATCGACGAAAACCGTAGAAAATATAGCATTTTTATTGATTTGTGGGCGGTTAAAGGGGGTCTTACAGAAATTTAAACCATCTTGTACTTGAAAAAAATGTACTGCCAAAATTTCAGCTCTATCGGCTCAGTAATTTTGAAGTTTCCAGCCATCGCACAGACAGCGTTTTGCTCTTTGTATATATAGATTATTGGCTATAACTTTTGATTGGTAAGAGATACTAAGATAATTTTTTCTAAAAAATTAATTTTTTAGCTTGTTTATTTTTTCAAAAATATAAAAACACAATATTGGAAAAAAAATTTTGTTCGAAAAAATAAAAAAAGACCTTGTTTTTTGAATCACAGAAATGGTTTTTAATTTTTGCGTAAAATTGAAACAATTTTTGCTTATAAATGTTGTAATTTTTAAATGGAGTTGAAAATTTGCGAATTTGAATTTAAATTATTTTTACAACAAAAACAAATTTTGAGCCTTATTTTGAGGAAAACTCCAAAATTTCAGACCTTTTTTGAAAAAAATATTTAAAATATATATACTCAACTAAAGGTATTTTTGCAATAAGGTTTTTATAGTACTTTGATAAAGCTTTAAGACAAAAAAAAATCTAACAAAGTATATAAAAAAGCAGCGTAGATATTTGAATCGAAAGTCACAAAATTAAATTTCTGATTGTGTTTTTCTCATTTTTGAGCACAATGTTTCATTAAATATATCGTTGTAGTAGAATTTTTCATAGTTTTCAGGATATGTTCATGTTTTTGATGTCAAAATAACGGAAATTTTTTAATTTTACTAAATTTAAGAAATATTTTATATTTTGTAAATATTTGCATATGTAACAACTAAAAATATGCGATTTTGTAAAAAATGTGTACTACAGCACCATCTGGTGTCCAAGGTGGTTAAAAAAAGATACTGTCAAAAAGCTCATCGTAACCGATAACTACTATATACCAATTTTTATTCTAATCGCATGAGCGGTTTGGGAGTTTTAGGTGGTTTCGCAAAAAATTTGTACAGCAGCGCCCTCTGGTGTTCAAGATAGGTAAAAAAAAGTTACAGAAAAACACTCAACCTACATAAAAACGACTGTATACCACTTTTCATTCTAATTGCATAAGCGGTTTGTGAGTTGTCGGCAGTTTTGTAAAAAATTTGTACTACAGCGCCCTCTGGTGTTCAAGGTGGATAAAAAATGATAGCCCACAAACACGCATCGTACGAAAAAACTTCTATACACAAATTTTCATGCTAATCGGATGAGTAGTTTAGGAGTCGATTGCATAGTTACATACGACATTTAGTTCCAAAGCAATTCGATATCATAAATTTGGCCTGTGTGGCCAAATTCCCCCTTGTCTAATGTTCGCTCAAATATATAGTAACTGCCTCTTGGGCCCATAGCATCTACATATCAAATTTCACTATCAAAACATGTACAACTCAGGAATAATAATGATTTCTAAAAAATGGGCGTATATATATAGTTAGATCACGCCCAGTTTTAATATGGTTGCCGACAGTAACCATACGAACTTATTTATCAAATTTTATTCTAATACGATCAAAACCGTCTTAAGTATAGCATTTTTATTGATTTGTGGGTGGTAAAAGGGGGTATGGAAAATTTTTACAATACCTATATTTTTCGCGCAAATGCAAACTAAAGTGAGACTTGCCAAATTGTTCCAATATTCCATTTATTTCCAATTTCCCTTGCAAATATTTCCCATATACACCATATGTGCGCACCTGTATTTTTTCACACCTGTATTGTTGATAATTTCACTAAAATGCCTATAATTTATGAATCAATACACATACAAAGACCATTCATGCAAAAAAACCTTCGTATTGACGTCACCTTTCATGGGAAATTTCCAGAAACAAAATCGGTTCACGCATTACAGAGAACATCAATTTCATACACAATGCAACTTATTTTTATATATGTATATAAGAAGATATATAGATAGATAGATGAGTTCTTTTGTTTTTTGGTTATCGGATTCTGATAGATCAGATAGTGCGGATTATGGTGAAAACCTAAGGATTAAGAGAATAAAAAATAGTTTATTCATGCAGCAATTATATACACATTTCAAGCCCTTGACTATAGATAAGTTTTTGATCATGAATATGAACATGAACATCTCTTCGAATTGCCTTCCTGGTAGTTATTTTTAAGCTAAAAAGAATGAGTTTCCAAACAATTTCCATCAATAAGCTAGAATTTTTGTTAATTTACATTTTTTCGGCTCCATCTCACTTAAAAAAAATGACGACGCCTAAAATGTCACTTCAATGCGACACTGGACGGCTTACAGTGACAACTATAGTATAACGAAAAAAAATATTTGGCTGTGTTTAGTCACGCATGTGACGCAGGTCGTTGTTCAGTGACTTCTAGAATATGGTTTAGAGTCGCAGTGACTTGTGCCACCTCACTCCGCCAACTAGAATAGAGGCAAATATGAAGTTTTCAATGGAAACGTCGGATGGTAAGTGTGGCCACTTACTATTGCCAAGGCCAGAACTATATATAAATAGCAACCCCCATACGAGTTCCTCATGTTTGCCGATGCAACAAAATTAAACTTATATTTCTCTGAGTCAATCTTCATCACTTTTGTGAATATATTAAGTTTGATAAAATTTAATTTGTTGTTGTTTACTTGCGCACTTTTAATTTGATTATTAAAAAAAAAAAAAAATAAAATAAAATTGAATTGCCAGATAAATGTCATTTCGACCTACTTATGATGACCATGGCTCTAAAATATTTTATTTAAAACTACCGTAATATAAGTTTTAATTGACAACGTATAAATTTGAAACTTTATGTCGTATCCGTACGTCCTGGTAGTGAGGTAAAAACATAAAAACATTGAGTACAAAAACAAATTTGAGCCATTGAATTACCATAATTTACCCTCAAATAATGGTCTTTAGGTACTTAGGATGAAAAATTTTCGAATTTATAGAAGAAACTGTGTAAATTTACAACGGCAAACAATAAATCAATTCAACTTTATGCAACTTTATAGACCAATAAAAATATGTTGTCCTCGTTAGTTCAAAATGGCTTAGAGTGTTATACATACATAAGTCATTTTAACTGTTTGATTGGAAAAGTTTTGCATAGAGCTGGGTAAACAAAAATATTTTGGTGGTTCACACTAAAACAAAAAAAAAAAAAAAAAAAAAAAAATAAAAATAATAATTCATTGAAATCAAGGTATTTGATAAAGTAGCTAAAACTTAAGCTGGCTGCTAAAGTAAATATAGATACAGAGATAAGACGCCTCAAGGTAGGCTAAGAGAATCTAGTTAGAAGTGAATAGCTTTATTTTTATGACGACTACAGGCGCCAAGACTAAGTGTGTTCAAGGCAAGCCTGTCTGCCAACTAAGTAACAAGAACAACAACAAAATTATAGGTAATTAGGACATGTTTATGGCAGGACTTTGCAATGAATGGTGGCTGTGGTCATATTCAAGATATTGTCGGGCAATAAAGAAAAGCAAAAACAACAAAAAGGCTGGTGCAGTAAAAATTATTGGTCTGCCTGCAGAGGTATTTCGACAAACAAACAATGTAGCATGTTTGGAATGTTGGTTGTTGTTGTTATTTGTTGTTGTTGTTGTTGTTTTTCCTTGTAATGCTAAACATAAGCAGTCATGGCAAATATTTTAAGACATTCTTTATGGATCCTCGTAGAGTGAGGACAATTTTTGTGGCTAGTGATGGATGTGTTTTTCCCCCTCCATTTAATGATCATTAAGATGACGTAGTTCAAGTTGAGAAAAAGAGTGTTTTTTTATGCTTAAATACTGAGCATTTCGAAATAATTTAAAATACTTTCAAACCCACACACAACACACACACACTCCCCTATAACTCATGCGCACGCAAAACATATAAAAATCTTTATGACAGGTGTTATGTTTTCACCTCGCTTGTCTAGCAGCTATTTTATTGATTGCGCAGAAACATACACGTATTTTTCGCGCCATTATTTAAATACGGGGTGTACCGGATGCAAGGCACACACGCACCAAACACCAATCAACCCAAACAACGTTATTGCTACGTTGTAGGTGTGTGAGTTCGGTTCAAGGCTATTAAAAGCACGTTTATCTTAACATTTTCGTCAGGGTGAATAAATTTTATCACCTTGGGCTGCTGCTGGTAAAGATTTCTTGCTTTATTAGAAAATTCCAAACACTTGAAATGTGAGGGTGTTGGTGTGGGTGTGGACATCTTAAGTATGAGTGTGCTACGTTGCGTATGTTCGGGGCATTTGTGTTTGTTTGTGTGTGTGTGTGTGTGTGTGCTCTTGGATGGCCTTGTAATAAACTGATAAGTTGCTTAAATAAAAATAAAAGCTCACAAAAAATAAAAACAATTTAATGTTGGTTACTTTTATGGCTTTATCTGCAACAGCAACAACAGCAGCAGCAGCTGTAAGCGTTTTCATGTTGTTGTACGTTTTTTTTTTCGTTTTGCTTACAACCCACATTTATTTTTTTTTTTTTTTTCGTTTTCATTTCAGAAATGTTTTATCTGCAACAATATTGTATGAAATCATTGAAGTAATGATAAAAAGATAACAAGGTTTGAGAAAATTGAGAAAATGATAAAGAGGATGAGAAATATATTTATATCGCTTCTGTTGCGGACAGCTTACAGAATTTTTTTGTTGCTTTTTGTCATAGTTGACGCAAATGTTAACTGTCAGTACGTGTTGTCAATTTGTTGTTGTATAATTGTTGCTCATGTCATGGTTTTAAAAAAATGCAAGTCATCGCTAATGATTACGGGATTAACTGTGTATGACAAGACAGTGACAGCGGAGTAGTGGTGAGTTAATTGCATTGAATCCTTGACATAGGGGGGTACAAATCCTGATATAACTACGTGTTTTTTCGGTATCCAAACTAGCAATGAAAAGATGATTATTGCAGGCCTCAGTAGAAATATTCTCATTTTTACGTGTATTCCGCAGAGATCTTATCTTTACGTGAATGTACGCACGGCCTTTTTGTCACCTCAGAGCTTGGGAACCGCCAAACCAATTTTGACAGTTGTTTCACGTTTAAATTTTTATGAATATATAGTTAAAATAGAATAACTTTCAACATTTTGTCATTAATTATGGCGGCCGTGGCCAACAGAGAACAGCTTGATTGCATTCAAATGACATTGCGATTGTATCCTCAATATACGAGCACCGAATGTGCCTTCTGTATTAAAATTAATGCGCGAATACATGCACCAATCGCTGCAGATACGAATACCATAGAGTACGAGCACTCGCGATTACGAATACCTACGACACAAGAATACCCAACGAAGCGAGACATGACAACATTCGTCAAAAGCAGTGAATATCCATGCTTTTATATCCATTCGCACAAAGAAAAACAAAACGGTTAATATTTAAACAAAGAGAAACAAACAAACCAAAGCGCTGCTAGAGAACGGCAGAGAAGTATCAAATCAACCAAAATACATGCAGCTCCTAACACTCGAGTGTTAAGCGAAGCATCCGAATGTATGCATTGTCTGGATGCTGCCTTTGTATATATTCGCAATCGTTACAAACTGTGCTTAGCACCAATCGTTGTTAACGAACTCGGGCGGTATGTGTGCATTAATTTTTGTGTGCGATTGTGGCTGACGACGATTGTTATTCGAGTGGCAAAAAATGACGATTGGGCTTGTGCAAACCTCTGGTGGCCAAGTGTGTTAAGAAGTGCGTGAACCACTCGATGTCAATTCGAGACTAGGTTCGAAGCCCAGCTGAAACAGAAAATTTTCTAATTGAAATTAATTTCCCTGATCGGCCGTCACCTCTCTGCAGACGATGCCAAACCTGAGAGTACAAAATGCTATGTAAAGCTTCTTGAGAACATGCACATTAGCCGTTCAGAGTCGACATAAAACTAGTAGGTCCAGTTCTCGGTAAATTGTGTAAAAAAAAGAGTTGGCTGCGTCGTGGACCAGCGGTGGTTTTGACGTGACGCTGTTTTTTTATACTCCTATTTCATGTCCAAACTCTTGTTTTAATCCATGACCAAATTCTTGACTTAATCTAACAACAACTTTATTGTTCTGGTTGTTGTTTATTGGAGTTGTTTGTTGTTGTTGGTGTTGTTGTTTTTGATGTTGATGTTGGTGTTGATGTTGATGTTGATGCTGATGTTGATGGTGATGTTGATGTTGATGTTGATGTTGATGTTGATGTTGATGTTGATGTTGATGTTGATGTTGATGTTGATGTTGATGTTGATGTTGATGTTGATGTTGATGTTGATGTTGATGTTGATGTTGATGTTGATGTTGATGTTGATGTTGATGTTGATGTTGATGTTGATGTTGATGTTGATGTTTATGTTGATGTTGATGTTGATGTTGATGTTGATATTGATGTTGATGTTGTTGTTGATGTTGATGTTGATGTTGATGTTGATGTTGATGTTGATGTTGATGTTGATGTTGATGTTGATGTTGATGTTGATGTTGATGTTGATGTTGATGTTGATGTTGATGTTGATGTTGATGTTGATGTTGATGTTGATGTTGATGTTGATGTTGATGTTGATGTTGATGTTGATGTTGATGTTGATGTTGATGTTGATGTTGATGTTGATGTTTATTTTGATGTTGATGTTGATGTTGATGTTGATATTGATGTTGATGTTGTTGTTGATGTTGATGTTGATGTTGATGTTGATGTTGATGTTGATGTTTATGTTGATGTTGATGTTGATGTTGATGTTGATATTGATGTTGATGTTGTTGTTGATGTTGATGTTGATGTTTATGTTGATGTTGATGTTGATGTTGATGTTGATATTGATGTTGATGTTGTTGTTGATGTTGATGTTGATGTTGATATTGATGTTGATGTTGTTGTTGATGTTGATGTTGATGTTGATGTTGATGTTGATGTTGATGTTGATGTTGATGTTGATGTTGTTGTTGACGTTGATGTTGATGTTGATGTTGATGTTGATGTTGATGTTGATGTTGATTTTGATGTTGATGTTGATGTTGATGTTGATGTTGATGTTGATGTTGATGTTGATGTTGATGTTGATGATGTTGATGTTGATGTTGATGTTGATGTTGATGTTGATGTTGATGTTGATGTTGATGTTGATGTTGATGTTGATGTTGATGTTGATGTTGATGTTGATGTTGATGTTGATGTTGATGTTGATGTTGATGTTGATGTTGATGTTGATGTTGATGTTTATGTTGATGTTGATGTTGATATTGATGTTGATGTTGATGTTGTTGTTGATGTTGATGTTGATGTTGATGTTGATGTTTATGTTGATGTTGATGTTTATGTTGATGTTGATGTTGATGTTGATATTGATGTTGATGTTGTTGTTGATGTTGATGTTGATGTTGATGTTGATGTTGATGTTGATGTTGATGTTGATGTTGATGTTGATGTTGATATTGATGTTGATGTTGTTGTTGATGTTGATGTTGATGTTGATGTTGATGTTGATGTTGATGTTGATGTTGATGTTGATGTTGATGTTGATGTTGATGTTGATATTGATGTTGATGTTGTTGTTGATGTTGATGTTGATGTTGATATTGATGTTGATGTTGTTGTTGATGTTGATGTTGATGTTGATGTTGATGTTGATGTTGATGTTGATGTTGATGTTGATGTTGATGTTGATGTTGATGTTGATGTTGATGTTGATGTTGATGTTGATGTTGATGTTGATGTTGATGTTGATGTTGATGTTGATGTTGATGTTGATGTTGATGTTGATGTTGATGTTGATGTTGATGTTGATGTTGATGATGTTGATGTTGATGTTGATGTTGATGTTGATTTTGATGTTGATGTTGATGTTGATGTTGATGTTGATGTTGGTGTTGATGTTGATGTTGATGTTGATGTTGATGTTGATGTTGATGTTGATGTTGATGTTGATGTTTATGTTGATGTTGATGTTGATGTTGATATTGATGTTGATGTTGTTGTTGATGTTGATGTTGATGTTGATGTTGATGTTTATGTTGATGTTGATGTTTATGTTGATGTTGATGTTGATGTTGATGTTGATATTGATGTTGATGTTGTTGTTGATGTTGATGTTGATGTTGATGTTGATGTTGATGTTGATGTTGATGTTGATGTTGATGTTGATGTTGATGTTGATGTTGATGTTGATGTTGATGTTGATGTTGATGTTGATGTTGATGTTGATGTTGATGTTGATGTTGATGTTGATGTTGATGTTGATGGATGTTGATGTTGATGTTGATGATGTTGATGTTGATGTTGATGTTGATGTTGATGTTGATGTTTATTTTGATGTTGATGTTGATGTTGATGTTGATGTTGATGTTGATGTTGATGTTGATGTTGATGTTGATGTTGATGTTGATGTTGATGTTGATGTTGATGTTGATGTTGATGTTGATGTTGATGTTGATGTTGATGTTGATGTTGATGTTGATGTTGATGTTGATGTTGATGTTGATGTTGATGTTGATGTTGATGTTGATGTTGATGTTGATGTTGATGTTGATGTTGATGTTGATGTTGATATTGATGATGATGTTGTTGTTGATGTTGATGTTGATGTTGATGTTGATGTTGATGTTGATGTTGATGTTGATGTTGATGTTGATGTTGATGTTGATGTTGATGTTGATGTTGATGTTGATGTTGATGTTGATGTTATGTTGATGTTGTTGCATTTGCTTTTGCATTTTTTATTTGCTTCTCCATTGGTTGTGCCTTTCCTTTGCCTTTGCTATATGCGATTAATCCAGCAAAAGTGATGCACATGCGCCAAATTAGGCGGTTTCTTGAGGGGCCTCATGACGCCGTCAATTTTTTTATTTTATTTTGATCATGTGTCCAAAGACCTCACTTTCATTTTCGTTCTTTAAAATTTACCGTCACGCCTGTAGTGACAGAGTTAAAATTCCATGCATTATGTGGTTGCCATCTTGAAATTATGACGATAAGAATTTTTTTCGTATTTTAGTTGTAAAGCGTAATAAGACATGTATGCTTTTGTAAAACAAAATTTACCGCAGCACTTTTCCCGAGTGAGTAAAAATTCCATGCAACGATATTACATTTCTGTTACATATGCTGCTATATTCACGATCTGGTGACGTCGGAATTTTTTTTTTATTTTTGTCGTAAGGGCAAGTATAAATCCTTCATTTTTCTTTTCAAACATTTTTCCGTGCTTATATACTCACCGGGTAAAAATTCAATGCAAGGCCGTTGGATGAATGTTGGATTGTCAATCTTTGAGAGGCTCTCTCTGTGTTCCCATGACGTCAGAAATTTTTTGTGTAATTTTGTTGTGAGGGGTTAGAAGAGGCATTTATTGGTGCATCATATTTTTAATCCTGGCGCTAATACTCAGCGAGTAATAATTCTATGTAGCAAATATCAAGCTGCGTTCTTTAAGCAGCTCCCACCGCGTCCCGATGACGTTCTGAATTTTTATTTTGTTTTTATAATAAAGTCAAAGAATTAATCTTTACGGTTGTACCATTTTTTTAATCATTACTTTTATATGCAGCGAGTAACAATTCAATGCGACGCCGATGAATTTTGAAAATATACTTTTTTCAACTTTTTTGGAAATCTGCGCGTTAAAACGTAACTTCGTCACGTTAAAAAATAATTTTATTCTTTCAAATCGGTATTTGATGAAATGACCTTTGGCCGTCTAAATCTGGCATAATAAAGATATGCAGAGCATCTTTAATTTAACTACAGCAGTTACAGGACGAAATATCACCTTATCTTGACCATTTGATAAATCCACTGAGTTGCACTCAACTATCCATCAAATCAAGCGCTTTCGTCAAGCTCAGCAGCTTAGCGCTTGGATCATGCCCATGCATTCTTCATGCTTGCATGGTTGCGTTTTTTCTCGTCTTGACGGAAGCCTCTATCATTTATTCTACGGTTGAACTGACTCGTCCTTGAATGTTCACAGTTCCAGGCAGCTGCAAGGAGTTGAAGAAACATCAGTGGCAATTTATCATAGCTGAATAATTTTACTTGTCTTGCGTGCAATGCTGCTTTTTTTTCTTTCTTTGGTGGCATTTTATGGTCAGACATGTTGAAGCGATTACATGTATGAGCGGGACATAGTTCCTACAAATGTGTGAATGTGGAGGCAATTTAGTGTAAAGTATCTCAAGAAATAAATTTCATCATCGAAAGTATATTCTTGCACTTTAAGCTTGCACTCCCGCCTGCGCTTGCACTCCCGCCTGCGCTTGCACTCCCGCCTGCGCTTGCTTGGTTATTTCATTGATTGTTTCTCTCAACGTCCATTCGTACGTTAGTTCGACTCAGTTCAGCTGTCCTTCAAGTCAAGTAGTTGCGTACCGTGATTCACTAGCTGGAAAATTTAATTCCTTTGTGCTGACCTACATCAACTTGGCTTGAGCATTGCAAGAGTTGGGCAATGATGGGGCTGGGTGGGGCACTTTTTTCTTTTGCTTTTTAAATAATATTGTGTGAGAATTTATTTCTTCTTGAGCACACTGTGTGTGCGTGCATACGTTTGTATGTATGTATGCATGTCTGTCTGTCTGTTTGTCTGTCTGTCTGTGTGTCTGTGTGCTGTAGCAAAGTCTGTCTGCATGGCATGCAATTGTTATTTACTTCAATTTCAGCGACCATTGCATACTTTTGAGCGTTGAAACATTGTGCTTTGCTCGGCTGCCTCTGCTCTGCTTCTGCTGCTGTGAAGTTGTGAAACTGTGAAAATATTCCAAAGTTTATTTATTATGGAATACAATTTTACTGAAGAGCTGCAGAATAAAATATGAACAAAATTAAATTCTGTGAAAGTGGAATTTTGCAATTTTGTATTCAACGTTGAATACAAAACTTTATACGAAGCATAAAGCATGGACGATGAAAGTAAAAGTTCATATTGCATACTTTGAGGCGTAATAATCAGATATGAAATCAGTTCAAAAATAAACTTTTGCCAATTTGTTGCAAACTAAAAATATGTGGCAACACTTTGTAAGCAAATTGTAAATAAATCCATTATACAGAAAACGAGAGAGAGAGACAGAGAGACACAGAGAGAGTGAGTAAAGAGATTTCACTCAAATCGGAACTCATCTTAAAGTTGCTAACAAAACATAAATTAGTCGGCTAGAAGGTAAATGCAAAAGTGATTTAGTGTTGCATACTTTCAGGCATGCTCATGTGCATATGTTGCCACCTACTAACTATCAGGAGCAGGATTTAGCTTAACTCAAGCTATGCCATTTCCTTACATTCTTAGTGCAATTGGAAGTTATAGCATTTATCATTGCAAAAGTACTTCAACGCACAGCAGCCACGCCCTCTCACACACTCACACAGACACGAAAACACACACACTTGCATGTTGAGGAAATTACTAACTGCAGCGCCATCTAGGACTGGCACTGGTGCGACTTTTGATATATGAGCTGTCATTAATCTAGTGCCAAGCTGGAGACTACAAGTCTTTTCTAGTTGCTAGTCCGGCTAAGCTAGAGCACAGCAATATCGGCAAGTTTGCATCTACAGCTTGTATAAATGTAGCTGCAGCCTGGTAGTGGTGGCAGGCGGCACTTTATGGAGGTCAAAGTGCGCGCTTATTAAATGCGTAGCGAGCAGGCGAGCCCAAAAGTCGTAGCTTCTACGCCGCCAAGTGTGCTTTATTTTAGATTTTTTTTTTGTTTTTCTCATCTAGCCAAAGGTGCACCTGCCTGGTATATGGCATGAGTGTGCTTTCATTCCGAAGCAAAGTTAAGGGCCACTCAAGATTTACGATTGAAATTGTTCGCTCGTTTCGCTCGTTTTTGAGGTTATTTATGTCGGTGCCAGAGTATTAGCTGCACGTTGTCAAAAAGTACGTTCCCCACTCCTGGTTTTTTCTTCTTCATCTTTACCATTCTAAGCCCTTCACATATTCAGGCTTGTGCAATTTTTTTTTTTTTTTTTTTTTTTTGTTTTTTTGGGCGAAACGTGATGAAAATTTAGGAATTTTCATCTGTGTTTTGGTTATTTTTTTGTTGGTTGTGTTATGGTTGTAAATCTTTAGTTTATTGAAAGCTCTAACTTTCCGAAGTCTTTTATTTTGTAGCTCTTTGTTGCTGAAGAGATAAACTACGCCTTTTCGAAGCGAACTTGAGTAGATGATCTAAATTGTGTTGGGGTTAGGTCAATAACGTTTGGTAGAAACTTATGCCTTGTGTTTTGGAAAAGTTTGCAAAGACAAATAATGTGCTGTGTTAATCCAAATAGTTTATTCGTTTCAATTATACGTTGGAATGAATTTTAGAAACTGATGACTATAGAGTACTTTGATTATAACAACATTTTGTGACATTTCTCAATTTACTGAAGTATATGAAGGTGAAGTGACATTCGTCAGGTGATTACCTATTATTCCGATTCTAACCTGTTTTCGACAAGTATACCTACTTGTTTAACTTCTGAGTACATAAATTAAAATTCAATGAAATGACGTTATCGCCATATTTTAAAACTCTCATTTAGGCGTACCTGATTCAACATCAGACTTCATATACCTTGAACATCACTCACTTTTTTTTTTGTGTATTGTAATTAACAATATTAAAAATATTAAAAAAGTGGAAAAAGATAGCAGTAAACAACAAAATAACACAACCTCAACATGCTCTGATAGCGGTAAACCACTATGATCGAATTTTCGTAGATGCACATGAGTTAAGGCTATGCCTAAAAGTATGACACGATCAAGGTTAATTTTAACACAGGGTGCATCATAAGTAGATAAGAACTTAGTTACTGATGTAAAAGCGTTCTCTCTGTCAAAATAAACTTCCGGGTAAATTTGTCCGCATATTGGTAGTATAAGTAGGACCTTAGTAGCTTGAGTGGATCATAGTGAAAAGTCATGCAAGACCAGAGTTCGTAAATACTTATCATTGAGGAGTAAAATATCCCTCACTCACCTCAATACAACTCAACTCAGAGCATTTCGTTTTGTTTCTTTCATTGGAAATGAAAAACAAAAGAGCGATCATTCGTTAATCACCGAATGAGCGAGCGAATTGTTTATTTTCATTTCTCTTTCGTTGCTGTTCACAGCAGTGTTGCCACAACTTTTTTGAGAAAAGCGCGAGATTTAAAAAAAATATCGCCCAAAATCGCCCAATGAAAAAAAAAAAAAATCACCAAAATCGCAATTTTTGCTAAGAAATTTATTATATTAGAAAAAAACAAAAAAATTATATGCATTTTTTTTCAAATAATATTGAGAGCTGTTAATAGTATTATATATATATAAAAGTTCTTATTTTCATATTTACTGAAATAATATTGAGATCTGTAAAAAATTATAAAGAAGATACTTAATTTTATACGAGAATTTTGACTGTTAAAGAACATTTTTTTAGAGACTATAACTATTTAGAATTTTTCAATATGCAACTTTAAAAATAAAAACTTTTTACAAAAAACGTAGTTCCATTCTATTAAATACTTCAGCCATATTAGACTCTTCCTTCGTTTTGTCAATTCTCGAAGTATTGTTTAGTTCATACATTGATTTATTCATTTTTGAAATCATATCATCGGATATTGGCAGCGACTTGCAACAACAGTTTTGAGCCTTCATAAAGCATTTTACTAGAATGATTGAAGTAAGCATATCTAACTTCATTCTGTTGACAGAAAAAATACGTTCCACAAATGCATTAGAATGTGGCAAGGAAAGAAAGATGAATGCCAACTTACAAATATTGCCAAACATTTTTCCCACACACACATTAGATGAGTTTATGAAAAAGCGTGGTTTTCACAAAAATCGCCCAAAAAATCGCAAGGCGATTTCCTTAAAATTCAAGCGCAAAAACAAAAAAAAAAGCGCCCAATTAGCGATAAATCGCCCAATCTGGCAACGGTGGTCCACAGCATGCGCTTTTGGAGAGCATAAGCCGATATGTGAGCTCGCTCTATTTTTTACCTCACTCAGATTATTTGAAAATGATGAATTATTTTTAATGATAGTTATAACAGTGAGCTCTGAGTGAGTTTTATTTTGATGTCATAATTTTTTCATCATTCATTTCTTTTTGAGTTTGTTTGTTTTCTGTTTGTTTCTATTGAAGTAATTTTGTGGCCATTTGTGTGTATACACTTGTTCGCTTGTTATATTAAATATTTTATTATTAAAAATGGGTAGACTTTCGAATATTGACAAAAGCAAATATGTATCATATAATGAGCAAACAAATGAATCGACATGCCTTGAATGTTCGAAAAAGTTAAAAGGTCAAGTGCTTCACAATATCAAAAGGAATTATAAATAGTGCATAAACACAATTTTGATAATAATCAATCCGCAAAAAGTGCAAACGAATTCAAAATTGGACTAGTTTATTTCTGCAAATGTGTTTTTTCTATTAAATAAAAAAAAATTGTTGGGTAACGTTTGCGTTTCATTCCACTTAATAGGTAATATCAAAATGAAAAATATCAAAATACTTATCATTGATGAATTTAAATATTTTTCAGCTCAAATAAAGAGCACATTATTTGCAGAACTCGGGGGATAAAAGCAGTGACGATGTTCTCACAACGATGAGCGGTCTTTGTACACGAACCAATAACCAAAACAAGTTTTTGAGGAGTTTATGCGAGAGCGTAACGTTCAACGAGTTGCTCTGAAAAGACTATTCATTGCTTCTGTTTGTATAAATGATAACTCGAAAGAGCGAATTTGGAGTGCTCTACGCATTCTATGCAAGACTGATGAGTTGGTGTAGCGGCCAACGAAACAGCCTGTCTAGTCTGCTGTGTGATTTGCTCTATACAGAGCCGTTGTTGTTGTTGGTTGTTGTCTTAATGTTGTCTTGTTGTCAACATACTTGGCCTAAAGCTTAAATTTGTTTTAAAAAATATTTATAATTTATGTATAAAGTGCAAAGTCCCTGAAAATAATGTAGTAGTATTTTCCCTAACTAGAACGCATTAAAATTTTCAGACTAATATGTCGTTCATCCCTAAAGATTTTATTAATGATGGGAAAAAAATTTATTTTCGCATCTTGAATAGACATTATTTCTTGCGTGTATCAAAGCATTGCTTTTTGAACATTATGAGTACTCTAAGCATCGATTGATATGATTCCCAAGTTGTTTACCGATTTTCATGGAAGTATGAGCACTTCAATTTTACTGAAATATGAGACGTCGAACGTTCTAATCAGAGAACTCCAAAACTCCCTTGAAAACATTTGTACGTAATTAACACTCTAAGAACATGCCTTTGCGTTCAAGCGTTCAAACTAGCTCGAATGCACATATTCACTAAAAAAAAAAAATAACTGGCCATTTCAGCCCTTGAAAGGACTTTGACCTAGCTTCTTAGGATCAATTGTGTTGTGCGTGTTATTAAGTTTATACACAATTGACCGAGAAATGGACCTACAGCAGCGCAGGGCGCTCCATAGCTCACTGAGCTCTCTGCGAGCGTAACTTTTCACATGTACATAAAGCTCACTACAGAAGAGAATATAATTCAGTCGTTCGCCGACGGTGATGCTGTAAAGACATATGTCGCTTTGCGCTGCATATTTAATGTACACTCTTAAAAAAACCAAACTCTTGATTTGTAGATTTATAATATATATGCATATATTTCTTTATTTTATATAATTTTATATTATTCACATATATTAAGGTTTAATATAATTCATGCATACATATTACCTTTTACTATTCTTTTTATTGTTCATTCTTTTATTAATTTTTTTAATAATTAATTTCTTTATTACTTGCTTACTTACTTATTTCATTCACTTACTTATTATTAACTTATTTTTTATTCTTAATTTAAATTATTAGTTCATATTTAGATTTTATAATATTAAAATAGTTATTCGCATATATTAAGGCTTCATATAGTTCATTCATATTACCTATTAAGATTCTTTGCATTATACATTCATAGTAATTGTATTAAATAATTTTATAGCAGAAATAATGAACAATACCGATGACTAAAAATAAAAACTTACAAATCTAGATAATTGTGACAACTATTTCGCTCAGTGTGCGCTATTCGAGAGTACACTAATACTAACAAAACAAAATAAAATGTGACTGTGTTAGAATGCCCAGCCCTGACCTACAGGCTTAACGCCGACTCCGAACGGCGATGAACGAAATGCTCTTATTCTCAAGAAGCTTTACATGGCATTTTGATTACTCTCTGAGGTTTGCCATTGTCTGCAGAGAGGTGGCGGCCGTACAGAAAAATTATTTTATATCAAATAATTTTCTGTCGCTGCTGGGGTTCGAACGAGGGTCTCCAAGTTCGTTGACATAGCGGCCACACACTTTAACCAACTACGCCACGGACGCCACTACGCCACGGACGCACATATTCACTGTTGAGTTTAATTCAATTAAACAGTGTTGCCAAGTCAGCGCTTTTAGCACTAGATCTATTGCTTTTTGATGTTCCAATGCGCGTTTTTTTTTTAAAAGCACTAAATAGAAAAGCACCAATATTAGTGCATTTTCATTTTGAGTTTAGTGCTTTTAGTGCATTTTGATTGTTAACCTAGGAATATTTTCTTGCAGCCCTGAATTAAGAAATTAATATGAATTTCCGAACGCATATTTCCGAAATATGGGTTGTTATTAAAAACTAGATGTGCTGTGATTCTTTTAATATACTTGATAAAATTCTTTGTAAAATTAATTCTGCTAAAACTAAAAAGTCAGATTATTATATACCAAAGAATCTAAACTTTGGCCAGAAGATGATTCAGCTTGTTATGATGAAGCAGAAATGCTGTATTCTTTGATTAATTAAATAAAAAATTAGTAAGATTTGTGTTCATTCCTCTTTTGTCCGTTTTTTTTTTTATTTAGAAACAAAATGCTTAAATATTTTTCGAAAAATGATATGAAAACTTTTAAGTGTTTTTTCAGTTTTGTTTGTTTTGTTTTAAAAATGATGTTTATTAAAAACCATAAGAATATCTTTGAAAAAATTTTACATAAAATGTTAGGAATGCATAGTTCTGTAGCGTGTCAAAATGCCTTTTGAAGATTCATAAAGCACTGAATACTCTAAAAGATAAACATTTAAAAGTTTATAAGTCAGCTTAGCTAGAAAATTTTTTTTGAAGCCTACAAAACTTGAATAATACAACAAAGATACTTTTCTATATGGACTTGCTAGGGAAAACAAAGAAAAGGGGTTTGTTTTCCCTAAACAAAATCTTATTAAACAAATATCGAGGTAAAATAAGACAATTTGAGGAAATTGTATTTTGTATGAAAATTCGAAATAAAAATTATAAATTCACCTAAAAAAAAACAACAAAATTTTATAAAATTTTTTTAGTTGAATTTACAAGAAAAAATAATTTTTAAGTAATAAGAATGCAAGTTTTTTTTATCATATACTCGATACTTAGACAACTTTACACAAGCTTTTGCTGTTTATAATAAGTAGTAACTAATTTTATCAACTCTTATAAAAGGTTTCTTTTTTAGTGCTTTTTGCTCAGAATTACGCGTTTTGCTTTTGAAGTTGGTGCTTTGGGGCTTGGAATTGTTGGCAACACTGCATTTAACCATGTGCTTCCTGTTGGCTTTTTGATTTTCATCATCGGTCGTCTTCATACTTCATACTTCGGGTGTTTGTCTTCTTCGTACCGACTTACTTCAGATGTTTGTTCGGCTCAACAACAAAATGAGAGAGGTAGAGATAATGAGAGAGAGCGAGACAAAAACAAACAGAAGCACAATATTTTCATAACAAAATGTTTATTTTTTTTTGTAATATTTTTAAAAAAATTAAAAATTAGAATAAAATTCGAATAGAACATGGTAGAATCATGGTGTAATAGAAATAAGTTGTTAGTGAGTTTGACACTTCTCTCTCAAAATGATAATTCATTTCGCCCCGCTCCTGTCAAAAAAAGCTGATGGTGAATTGGAATGAAAATAAATCAGCTAACGTGCAGTTGATCGGAACTCAATGTCATGTCCACTTCTTTTAATGGTTATTATCATTTGAGGCATTTCGATATGTTCTTGAAGCAGACGATGTGCATGCAAGACAATGTGCCAGCTGGCCAAAGCCTTATGTCGATGGCATCTTCCAGCGCACTTTTTTGATAAAAACATTTAATGGCATTGGGGCAAATGGGCGAAGACAACTGCAATAACTTTTTGCCAATACAACACGGCACAATTAATTGCATTAAATATTTATTTATACTTAACACATGGTCCAATAAGTCCCGAGACTAAGTATTAAAAAAACTTTTTTTGCAAATATTCTTCTTTATTCATCAAGATAGGTTCCTTTAAGATTAATACATTCATTCCACCGCTTTTCTAACTTTTCAATACCGGTTTTGTAGAACGTTTTGTGCTTCGCCTCAAAATACGTTTTAGTTTCAGCCATCACCTCTTCACTAGAGCCAAATCTCTTGCCGGCAAGCATTTTTTTGAGATTAATAAAGAGCCAGTAGTCTCTGGGGAAAAAAATCTGGCGAATACGGTGGATGAGGAAGCAATTCGAAGCCCAATTCGTGGATTTTCGCCATCGTTTTCATCGATTTGTGACACGGTGCATTGTCTTGGTGAAAAATAATTTTTTTTCTTCATCTAATGGGGCCGATTTTTCCCGATTTCATCCTTTAAACGCTCCAACAACGCTATATAATAATCGCTGTTGATTGTTTTTATCTTTTCGAGATAGTCGATGAACAATATTCCATGCGCATCCCAAAATACAGATGCCATAACCTTTCCAGCCAACTGTTGTGTTTTTGGTCGCTTTGGCATGCTTTCATCGGTTGCTCTCCAATCAGCTGACGCCCGTTTTGATTCCGGTGTGTAATGGTGGATCCATGTTTCATTCATTGTCACATACCGACGCAAAAATTCATGCTTATTCTTTGTAAACAGTGCCAATCAGCTCTACGAATCATCGACACGTTGTTGTTTTTGGTTCGGTGTGAGAAAACGCGGCACCCATTTGGAAAGCAGCTTCCTCATCGAAAAATATTCCTGCAATATTGTTCCCACACTGTCTTTCGATATCTTCAGAGCCGCAACAAGCTCGCGCACCTTCACTTTACGGTCGGCCAATACCATTTTGTGTACTTTTTTATGTTTTTTGGAACAACTGCCTCATTTGGGCGTCCTGAACGTTCAGCATCATTTGTGTCTGTACGACCAAGTTTAAACTCAGCATACCATCGGCAAATGGTTGCTTTTGACGGAGCAGAGTCTGAATAACACTTTCGAAGCCATTGCTCAGCTTGGACGGTATTTTTTCCCATCAAAAAACAGTGATAAATCAACGCACGGAATTGCTTTGAATCCATTATTTTGAAAATATCACCAGTAGCGTCACTTAAATCACTGCAACTTCTGAACTAAACGTTAGATTGTCATAAAATATTTACACGTATTGTTTGAAGGTAGGAACTATCGAAATATTATATCGATATTTCGTTAGAGGTGCCACCTAGTAGTTAGCCTCGGGACTTATTGGACCATGTGTTATCTATAAGTTTAAGAGCGTAAGAAATGAAACTGAAATAGCATTTCTTTAACTTATTTAAGAAAAAATGAGTCATATTCGACGGGGACCACTCTAGTTTATTTAGTATTTTTAAAAGCATCATTAGAAAATAAATTGGAACGGAAAATATTTTACCTCCCATTTTTCTTCAAAACAAAAAATCTCCTCTCAAATGGATTTTCATTGCAAACGAAAGAAGTCTAGGCAATAAATTCCGTTTTATTGTAAAAAAAAAAATGCTCAGTCATAGAAAAGCTCGGTCGAACTGCTTGTGATTCAATTTCTGCTCAATAATGACCATTTATTTATTTAAATGCAAAATTTGCGACGTGCTTCATTTATTGAAAAGTTACCCATAGAAAACACATTCAAATATTTTCAAGGTTAAGGTATCCATCTAAGTGAGAATCAATTTGTTACGATTTGAATTTTAAATTTAATTAAATGTTGAAATATCAATTCATGTGAATAGAAAATGATGGCTGGCATTTGTGTGATGCGTGAGTGTGTGTGTGTTTGTATCTTACTGTAGTAAAATCCCATAAGTTATGGCAGGTTGTCCATGCAAAATGTAGCAAGCACTGAGAATGTTGCATAAATTGAAAATTTTCCCATGTTAAGGCAAGAAAAAAAAAGAAAACAATATTGAACGGAAAGAAGCCAGAGCAAGCTCCTTTTTGTTTCCGGTGTGACTCAGTTCTAAGCACATCCGTCTATTATTCATTTCATTTGTTGATTGAAATTCAATTGACTTTATGCCACCCATACAAATGTGTAATAAACAAACACACACACACACACACACATACTTAACCAAGCAAAAGCAAACAAACAAACAAACAGTGCCAAGGTCGAAGATTTACTCGATGCTCAGTGCCCATGCATAGTTGCCTTATTTGGTCTTACTCCGATGTGCTGCTACTTTCTGCTGCCGCTGCGTGAGCTCCTTAATATTCAATGTATTTTGCCTCTTTCGGAAGCAGCCCATAAACCATATGATGCGGGATGCGTTTCCCTTCAATTTGGAACACCTTTCAAGTTGCCGGTCTGGCTCATCATAAAACTGTCATTATCAGCAGCATACAGAAAACAAGCACTGTATTAGTGTTGGTTGGTTTGTGCGTGAGTGTATGTGTGGGTGTATGCGTGGGTGTGTGCTGTTTGTTTGCGTGCTGCAGCCTTTTGCCTGTATTGTACTGTTCCATGCGTATGCTAAGGAAATTGAAAAAAATATGCTGCTGTTGACACTAACTACACAACAACAAAAACAACAATAATAACAGCAACATCAGCACTGTAAGCATCAGCAGCTCCAACAGTCTTCTTCATCGCCGTCGTCGCCATCGCCGTCGTCATCGCCGACGTCCTCGTCCTCGCCCTCCTCACAGGAAGTTAAATATGGCGTCACAACTGGCGTTGAGCTTTGTGAGAATCTAACCAATTTGCAATTTTGACTCTGATGTGATTAACTTGAACCGATGCTGCAACAGCTGCAGCTGAACGCTCGGAACGTGCTAGATTTTCAGAGTGAAAATGTGAAAATCTCCCATAAAACTTGTACATGGACAGAGAATTGACTCATGTAGCATATGGATGCATATTTGAAGTTCAGTCGAGTCAAAGCATGAGTCGCCTTGGAGCACAAGCATTGTGGTGGGCAATCATTTGAATGCATTGCAATGAGTGCATGTTTTGCAGTTGAAATGCGTTAGAACGATAGGAGCTTAAAGCCTCTGAAGGGCTCGATTGTTTTCAAAAATGTTTAAACACTCATTGTTACGCAAGATTTGAGCCTTAAACATCTTAAAATTACCTTAAATTTGTATTTTATCCTGTTGAGTAAACTAATTTTATGTGATTAACCCTTTAAGTCACAAATTTTTTTATTCAGTATTTTTGCGTGATTTTTGTTGCTCGTGACTTTTTGGGACTGGTGAGTACGAATCTGAAGTCTAAATAGAAAAATTCCACCATTAATCATGCTTTTATATTTAAAAACTATTTACTAAGGAATTATCTTTAGCTTCGTCAAGTGAATATACTTAAACAGCGGAAAACATTTCGAATTTATGAAGGCTTTGTTATTTTGATGACGTCACTTTGTATGGGGAAGATAAGCGCGTTTTTCATATAATTTTTCTAAAACACTCAAGGGATATTTTTTAAGGAGATAAAGGAGATAAAGAAATTTTCTTTCAAATAAAACACAGAAAAATTTATGAAATGTTCAATATCTTGGCTTTATTTGTTCGCAAATTTTATGACATTTAGTGTTTGAACTAGGGATGAAACGGAGCTTCAAATTCTGTTCCGAAAGGTCGGAACTTGTGATTGATTTTATACCTCCGACTTCGGTTCCGATAACTTTGAATCATAACGAAGATCGAAACCCATTGATTTGATCAATTCGATACGATTTGATGTATCTCACACACGAGCGCAGTTATCCGTAAAATAATTTTGATTACTTATCTTTATCTTTCTTTCTTTCTAGAAATCTTTTTATGGAGAGAGAGAGAGAGAGAGAGAGAGAGAGAGAGAGAGAGAGAGACTCAAGTCGACTTAAACCTCTGCGTGGTGTCCTCTAGAAACGGCAAACTGGCAACCGTTAGTTTGACGGCTAATCTGAGCGGCGGGCTCCCCCTGCCTTTTAAGGGTTGTGCGTTGGGTTTGAAGCCCACCACGTAAAAACAAATTTCAATGAAAACTTTAACAAAAAAGATAAAAATGATCCCCAAATCTGATAACGACTACCGCAAACGAAAAACTGATAATGATTTACGGATACGCACCTGGAACGTCCGAACCCTTAATTGGGATGGTGCCTATATCCAACTGATAGATATCTTAGAAAGATACAAAGCTGATATCACTGCAATCCAAGAAATGCGGTAGAAGGGACAGGATTGCTCACGGCAGGCATCCTGTGATATCTACTACAGCGGCCATGCGGAGAAGCACGAATTTGGATGCGGATTCGTGGTTGGCAAGAGACTACGACATCATGTTCTGCGATTCACACCTGTGAACGAACGACTTGCCATAATCCGTGTCAAGGCAAGATTTTTCAACATAAGCCTGATTTGTGCGCACGCTCCGACAGAAGATAAGGACGATGAGACCAAAGACAGCTTCTACGAGCGCCTTGAATAGGCCTATGAGCGCAGCCCCCGCCACGACATAAAAATCGTGCTTGGTGACTTCAACGCCAAGGTGGGAAAAGAAACTATCTTTGGTCCAACAGTCGGAAAGTTCAGCCTCCACGACAATACCTCCGATAACGGAATGAGGCTGATTGACTTTGCCGCAGCGCGAAACATGGTCGTTAGTAGCACTAGATTGAAGCATCTCGATATTCATAAAGCCACTTGGCTGTCTCGTGATCAAAAGACGCGCAACCAAATTGATCACGTTTTGATTGACGGAAGGCACTCTTCCAGTGTTTTAGATGTACGCACGATCCGTGGTGCCAATATAGACTCGGATCATTATCCTGTCGCAGCCAAGATACGTACACGTCTGTGCGCAACCAAGAATGCGCGCAATCCAGCACAGAGAAAGCTAGACGTCAAAAAGCTGCAATCAAAGCAAACAGCCGAAGACTTCGCTACTCGACTCTCACTACTGCCTCAAGAAAGCACACCTCCGATCGACGATATATGCGCGCAGTGGAATCATATTTCCCACTCTATGCGTACGGCTGCCGAAGAAGTGATTGGCTATCACCGCCCTCGCCGAAACCAGTGGAACGACCAAGAGTGTCGCGACGCCACTGCAGAAAAAGATGTCGCCTGCGAAGCCACCCTGCAGTCGGTTGTAACGCGTGCTGCTAAGGAGCGATACAAAGAGAAGAGGAGGGAAGAGAGACGCATTTTCAGGCGAAAGAAAAGGGAAGCGGAAATGCGTGAGTGCGAGAAAATTGAGATGCATGGTGACAGGAATGATGTCCGAAAAGTTTTCGAAAAAATAAGACACCTGTCCGATGGTTTCAAGACCGGGGCCTCTTCCTGCAAGGATGAAAATGGGAATCTAGTGACAGATATCCAAAGTACACTGATGATGTGGAAGGAACACTCCTCTAGGCTTCTGAATGGTGACGACGACAACAATCCCTCCAATAGAGATGATATCCCGGAATCCCCAATTTTGGACGACAGCGTTGAAGTTCCGCTGCCCGACCATACTGAAATCTTGAAAACTATTGCTCGGCTTTAAAACAACAAAGCCGATGGCTTACCTTCTGAGCTTTTCAAGAATTGAGGCAAAGCTCTATTTAAATGCATTCATGAGCTCCTATGCAGAATATGGTCGGAAGAATGCATTCCAAACGATAGGAACCTCATTGTGCTGAGCCCAATCCACAAGAAAGGCGATCCCACCATTTGCGCCAGCTACCGTGAGATAAGTCTTCTTAATATCGCATATAAGGTCCTGTCGAGAGTATTATGTGAAAGACTGAAGCCCATCGTAAACTAGCTGATTGGACCTTATCAGTGTGGCTTCAGACCTGGCAAATCCATAGACCAGATATTGACGATACCACAATTCCTTAGAGAATACCCTAGACAAATAAATCGAAACACACAATCTTTTTCTCGATTGCAAAGTTGCCTTTGACAGTCCATATACTGTCAAATACTCCCCCATGTATGAATTTTATTTTCCTGCAAAGCGCATCCGTCTTTGCAGAATGACATTGAGCAACACCAGCAGCACAGTTAAAGTCGGGAAGGATCTCACTCCACCATTTGATTCCAAACAAGGTTTCAGAAAAGGTGATTCCTTATCGTGCGACTATTTCAAAACCTTATGATGGAGAAGATCATCCGAGCTGCTGATTTGAGACGTAGTGGAACGATATTCATCAGAAGTATTATGCTGCTAGCGTATGTTGTTGATATCGATATCATTGGCCATAACACGCGTGAAGTCAGTGGAGCATCCTCCAGAATATCGAAAGAGTCGAGTAGAATGGGTCTTGCAGTGAACGCAGATAAGACGAAATACCTAGTGTTAATAAATAAACAGTCCCAGCGTCTTGGAAACAACATCTCCTTCGAGGTTATTAAGGACTTCGTTTACCTGGGATCCAGCATAAACTATTTCAACATAAACTTTTTGAGATAAAACGAACGATAACTCTTGCCAATAGGTGTTACTTTGGGCTAAGTAGGCATTTGAGAAGCAGAGCCCTCTCTCGACGAACAAAACTCACGCTCTATAAGTCACTAATCATGCCCGTCCTATTATATGCAGCACAAACCTGGACGTTGAGCAGTTCGAGAGAAAGATCCTTCGTAAGATATTCGCTCCAATCTGCGTCAATGGCGAGTAACGAATTCGATGGAACCACGAGCTGTATGAGCTGTACGCTGACATCGACATAGTTAAGCGTATTAAAATCAAGCGGCTCCGCTGGCTAGGTTTGTTGAGCGAATGGAAAACGACGCTCCAGCGAAAAAAATATTCGATTCGGTGCTCACTGGTGGTCAACGCAGAAGAGGACGCCCACATCGCCCGTTGGAAGGATCCGGTGTTGGATAACCTGACCACGCTTGGTGTTTCCAACTGGCGCCAGCAAGCGCAAAACAGAAATGGCTGGCGCAATTTCTTATACTAGCGACCACTGGTGCGCTTTGCTGCACTCATCAACTATAAAAATCATAATAATTTTTCTGACTTTCATTTTGTTATTAACAGACGCTCTAGCCGCTCTCTCAGCTGCTGTTAAGAAAAGAAAAAGTAACATAACAACAACAATTATATGCAAACTTTAATAAGCTATATAACTTAAACAATATAAATTTTTAAGAAATAAAAAGTCCAGTTTGCACATCTACTGGTCTAAACCAATCAAACCATACTAAATTTATTAAAATTGGACTTGTACCTTACGCCATACAAAATTTGGGTTTGCGTAATATATATAAAATAAGATGCGGCCAAAACCAACCCACGATTATCTCTTTTACACATATTATGACTTGCACGAATTTTGGAATCGACTACAACTGCAAGGATGATGTTTGTAACCTACTATGGCCTCGCCGGGATTCGAACCCGGGACCTCTGGAGTGGCAGTCAATTGCGCTACCACCTCGACTGCCTTAGCCGCTTAAATGTATCTGTTGCAAAAAAAAAAAAACAAAAATATTGATCGACTGCACACAATTTTGGGTTACAGGGGACTTATATCTACAAATTCGCATGGGGGGTACCCGGCTACCCTAGGTGTAGTTTTCGTGCAGTTTTTTTTTCGGGTGGCAACACAAGGGTTAAAGTGTTTATACTTGTGGTGCAAAACCTCATTATGCCCTATCTATATAAACACTTGCAATTAAAAAAAAAAAAACAAATCCATTAGCGCTAGACTTAAACTTTGTTCAGCAGAAATGGTCACCATAACGTCTCCTTTATGGAAATTTAACATTAAGTTAGTTATAAATTGTTGGACAGTATTATAAGGCCTTAGCTGTGCCTGCATATGATTCTTAGGATATAACATAAATCTATTCTCTCTACGTACAAAAACATTCGCATGAATCTGATAAGAAAAAAAAAAAAAAAAACCAAAACTGTGACTTAATTTTACACAAGCACGCCAAGGGTGTCGTGTAAAAATACTAAAGCGAGGAATGTGGGTTCATTATTATGATAGCCCAACATTTTTGCTTCGAATACACGCTTGAATGTGCATCGATGGCAAATCGGAGTAAAACTTGCCCACCCACACACCCTCCATTGAATATTGCTAAAATTCGTAAATCGTGCAAAAATGCATTTGAAGTGTAAAGAGTCCAAAAAGTGTGCTAGGAGCAAAGTGTGAAAATGGTTTTGCTTGATTTGATTTTAGCTCGCTGCGCTGTGTTTTCTATTGATACGAATTAGTTTTATTATTACGAGCAAAGCACAATGAAACCGGATGAAAATGGAAAATAAAATGAGAAAAATGCAACAAGTAAAAGGAAAAAACACCATAACTGCAACGGTAACAACAGCAACAGCAGGTGTGGAAAATCGTGCAACAAATGCGAAGAATTCTTTTTGTGCACCACAAAATAAATTGAATTCGCGCTCTTAACATGCAATCACACACACACACGCATAGTGACATACAAACATACATACCCACAAAAGCTTAGTCGTTGCTTCCGTTTGGTCCTAATATCGAGATCTACCAAAGGAAGCTCTAGAGCAGTAGCAACAAAGTAGCAACAAATGCCATAACGATTTTTGAACACCTTTTGTGTCACCTGCTACTTTGAGTACCAGCGGACTTAAGACGACCAGGTAAGTGGGCTATGTTTGTAGCTGTTGTTGTTGTTGGGAAGACTGAGAACTTGTGTTTGTGCATCGGCAAGACATTTTAAAGAATTCAATTTGTTGCCTTGCAGCAAAAATAAATAAGAAGAAAACTTTGATAACGAAAATCAGTGAAAAGCATTTAAGTAGCTTTGAGCTTTGGTTATATTCTGTTATTATTGTTATTTTTTTTGGTTTTTTCTTTCTTTTTGTACGTGTGCTTACCGTTTAACCTTAAAGAGCGGACATACAGCATCAGCGCTCACAGTAACCGGATCTTCGTTTCTGTGCTCACCGCAGTCTAGCATTAAGTTAAAAAAAAAAAACTTAATCACAAAAGGTTCATGTTGCATGAGGTGCAAGAAGAACTATTAAGAGAAATTGTCAATATGACCAGGACATGCTGGGAAAAGAAATGAAATACTATAGCCATGACCCAGCACAGCTGCTCTGACAGTAAAGGACAATTAAGGTAATTACGGGGAGGGGGATGTTGGAAAAATGGTTGTATGAAACATGATGTCCATAAAGCTGTTCCTTTTAAAGCCAACAACTTTTGCTTGTCCAAATGTAAAAGCGAAGGGTTTCAGTTGCGAAACAATATATTTATTTTAAACATTTATGTTTTATCTTTAATGGAACGACTTTAATTTGAATATGACCTTTCATGTTTTTATATTGAAAACAAATTTGAGCTTTAACGCTGCGGCCACACGAGATAGTATTGCCATGACAATTGAGAATACGTATAATCTGTCAAATCATTGTCGGCAGCCAAGCAATTGTCGATTGTGACGTAGGTGGCCTGACAAAAGCATGGCAATAGCATGACAATGAATGTTATTTCATTACATTTATAATTTTTCTGTGTCGCTGTAACCATCTCTAGCCTAAAATTTTTGGCATAATTGAAGATGAATGAAAACTCAACATTTTCCCTTTTGTTTTGTGTACCAACCACGATTATTTATGTCAATTTCAATAGAAACGTGAAATTATTGCCAATGTTATTGCCAGCCTATTGTCATGCTGACAACTGCCTGGCAATAGATTGGCAATTGCCAGAGCTTGCTTGTATTGGTGAAAAAGTGTGAGTGTATTGTTATTGTCATGGCAAAACTGTCACGTGTGGCCGCCGGGTAAGACAAGTATGTTGACAATAAGACAACATGAAGGCAACAACCAACAGCAACAAGAACGATTCTGTATAGACAAAATCACATAGCAGACTAGACAGACTTTTTCGTTGGCTGCTACACCAATTCATCAGTAGTCTTGCATAACTTTTCACTGTTATCTACTAAGGTAGCTTGAGTGCTTCTCCACACCGTTTAGGTGTACCATCAGTTAAAACTAGTTGAACCCTAAAACGGAAGTGTCGAAAAAAGGGAGGAGCTAACAACAAAATAACACAACCTCAACACGCTCCGATAGTGGTAAACCACTGTGATCGAATTTTCGTAGATGCACATAAGTTAAGGCTATGCCCAAAAGTATGACACGATCAAGTTTAACCTTGACACAGGATGCATCATAAGTAGATAAGAACTTAGTTACTAATGTTCAAGCGTTCTATCTGTCAAAATAAACTTCCGGGTAACTTTGTCCGCATATTAGCGGTATAAGTAGGGCCTTAGTAGCTTGAGTGGATCACAGTGAAAAGTGATGCAAGACTACTGATGAGTTGGTGCAGTGGCCAACGAAACAGTCTGTCTAGTCTGCTGTGTGATATGCTTTATACAGAGCCGTTGTTGTTGTTGTTGATTGTTGCCTTCATTGTCTTCATGTTGTCTTGTTGTCAACATACATACTTGGCCTAAAGCTCAAATTTATTTGCAATTTAATGGAACGATTTAACCGACCTTTTTAAAAGCTCTTATCAATTTCATCTTCATTTTAAATAATTTTTCAAAAACTTTCAAACGATGACTGTCAAGATAGTTGTTTCTATGTGATTGTCATTTGAAACGATTTTTTCTCTCTTCGTAACAAGGGGAACATCAAAATGCAATCTGGTGAACATGCTCTACTAAAATCAACTATAATTTATTGGCTTGTAAAATTAAAATGTGGTCGTACAATCACTTCTGATGAAGGAAGTTGAGGTCGCCCAAAGGAGGTAGAAACTGCAGAAATATCAGTAGAATCCATGACATCTATTTAGAAAATCCAAAAGTGAAAATGTCTAAAATAGTTAAGACTATAAAGTTATCAACTGGCTTGGTGGTTTCTATTTCGCATGCACAATTGGGCATGAAAAAGCTGGTTGCAAGATGGATGCCGTGAGTGTTAACAATGGACAAAAAAAGACAACGAATTTGTGACTTTGAGCACTGTTTAGCCATTTTTAACCGTGATCCAAAAGATTTAGTGGTAATCTGTTGATGACCTGTGAATTCACCATTACACCGAGAAAAAAAAACAGTAGTCAAATCACCTACACCGGCTTGGGTGAAAATAATTTGTATTATTATACTTAGGAGGCTCTTAATTGCCAAAGGCCTCTTATAAATTTTACTAGGTTTTTTGTTTATTTTGCAGAAGCTTTTTTCTCGGCATATACACCTCAACCTATGCAATGAAAAACAATGGTTTGGGTCAAATGGAAGTGCTCCACAACGATCAAAGACACAACAGTCGGCCGGAAAGGTTTTGGGCAGTGTTTTTTGGGATTCTCAAGGAAAATTATTGATTGACTATCTTGAAGGAAGTTTGAACGATTAAATTAAGACAAAACGATCACATTTAAATAAGAACAAAATTTTTCTTTTTTACGAAAATGCACGATCTTACAAGTCATTAAAAAATCAATGGAAAACTTGAAGTATTACTCTTTAAATTGTTGGCCATACATCATTTTCTCTAGATATGACACCAGCGAATATTATCTTTTTCACAATCTCAAAAGAAGGCAGTAAAAAGATTGAAAATAAACTTTTTTATCAAATTTCATTACAATAGCTTTATTATCGATAATGCATACACTTTTCTATACTTGCCACGCCTCTTTTCGATCGTTCAAATGGTGTGACAAACTGAACATATTACTTAATACACCACTTAATCGAAAAACACCAAAATCGAGTTGTTTCAAAGATGCCACGCCCTTCTTAACATTGGATATTGTTTTTTTTTTCGAGGATTGTTACGTTGGTAGGGCCTGATTGTATGGCTTTTTTCAATCTTCAGATTATTTTAGTGAAAAATGGCTTCATACAAACTTATCATATTATATTGAGAGGTACTAGCCACTCTTTTTCAAAATACATTCAGTAAATATTATCTTTTGACGTTACAACGTAACTTTTTACAAAAGTGTACGCACAGGTTTCCAAAAGTGTTGAAAAAAGCATTTTTCCAAAATGTATCGGAGTTGCATGGAATTGTTACTCTATGAGTATAAGTGTTGTAATAAAAGTAATATGACTAAAATAAAAAAAAAAAAATGGCAAAAGTCATCGGGACGTGGAGGGCATGTCCAAGCAAGCAAACTTATATAAAACTTGTTTTATGGAATAATTACTCGCTGAGTAAAAAATATTGCAATAGAAATGAAGAATTTGTAACGAAGTTCCGTTTTCCCGATTTAGAGCTGGGATATACTCGCCGGTGTCCAGCGTTCGTTGCAGAAAATTTATATTAAAAGAAACCCTTTCGCTTGTAAGATGCTGATTATTTATTGACAATTCAAGATACGGCTTAATCCTAGTGTCTTATATACATTCCTATGAGTGTACGCACGATGACCTTGACTGGTGGTAATAAGAGATGTCTTGGAGGCACTGTGGCGAGGTTGAAGCGTAGACTACGGTGGCGAAGTTGAAGTTAATGCGTATGCAAACGATGACCTTGACGTACGGTAGTAGGTGATAACTTGGAGTCTCTGTGGCGAAGTTGAAGCGTATACGCACGATGACCTTGACGTGCGGTAGTAGGTGATGTCTTGGAGTCTCTGTGGCGAAGTTTAAGCGTAGATTAAGGCCGCTTTGGTGTTAATGCGTATACACACGATGACCTTGACTGGCGGTAGAAGGTGATATCATGAAGTCTCTGTGGCGAAGTTGAAGTTAATGCGTATGCAAACGATGACCTTGACGTACGGTAGTAGGTGATAACTTGGAGTCTCTGTGGCGAAGTTGAAGCGTATACGCACGATGACCTTGACGTGCGGTAGTAGGTGATGTCATGGAGTCTCTGTGGCGAAGTTTAGGCGTAGATTAAGGCCGCTTTGGTGTTAATGCGTATACACACGATGACCTTGACTGGCGGTAGAAGGTGATATCATGAAGTCTCTGTGGCGAAGTTGAAGTTAATGCGTATGCAAACGATGACCTTGACTTGCGGTAGTAGGTGATTTCGTGGAGTCTCTGTGGCGAAGTTGAAGCGTGGATCACAGCCGCTTTTGAGGTCAATGAGTGTGCAAAATGATGACCTTGACGTGCGGTAGTAGGTGATGTCTTGGAAACTGCTTGTCGGGAGTGCTTTTCTGGGTTTTGTGTGACCTTGTTTGAAACAATTAGCTATTCCTGCGACCTAAGAAGTGAGACTAAATGACTATCACTGCGGCAGAAGAAGTTTGATTACGATATTGGGGAATGAAACTTAACCACCAATACGTAATCGCGACCCTGTGAGTGGAAACAAAATATAACCGGGGAATGAAACTTAACCACCGGAAATATGTCTACAAAAATCGAGCGAAACTATTCTAAATCCTGACTAAGAATTTTGATTACGATATTGGGGAATGAAACTTAACCACCAATACGTAATCGCGACCCTGTGAGTGGAAACAAAAATATAACCGGGGAATGAAACTTAACCACCGGAAATATGTCTACAAAAAATCGAGGAAAACTTTTCTAAATCCTGCCAAAGAAGTTTGATTACGATATTGTGGAATGAAACTTAACCACCAATACGTAATCGCGACCCTGTGAGTGGAAACTAAATATAACCGGGGAAATGAAACTTAACCACCGGAAATATGTCTACATAAATAATCAAAAGAACTCTGACTCCACAAGGTTACACTCACCACTTTTGCGCTTCCGAACGTCCGATCACTTTGACTGTACTATGAACAAGAGACCGCTTCGATGCTGTGACTAGCCTTTTATGCCTTCGCTTGTAGCTGCATGCTGTACTTTGATGTTCAAACCGGTTTTATAAGCTGACTTCTTTACGTTGCTTGGTATGCTTTCTCTTAATCTCTCTCGCTCTCCTTCTTACTTTATGATATGGAGCATGTTGTGTATGCGTGTGTGTATTAAAGTTATCTCTCGCAAATTGTTGTTTCTCGTTTCTCGCTCTCATTACTATGTTGCATGTATCTTACTTATAAAAATACAGGGTGTATAACTAAATTTTATACTCATAAAAATTTAGTTGTTACACTCCCCTCCTACTTTACCGAGCGAACATGAATGCTGATGGCTCCACATCGTGAAATATCCACCTGATATTTCGTGCCCTTGATTACTCGTGCAAACCGGACCTTGGCACCAGATCTTCTTCTGCGTTGGACTTCTTCTATTTCAAGAAGGAGTGCCTCCGGGACATTTGTGGCTTTCCGCTTTCCTGGTTTGTCGACTGGCTTATCTGTCACCAGTTCCTGGATGTTGATAGGGCTACTGGCTGTGCGATCGATCGGATCCCAAGGCGACGAAAGTACTCCCAAATCGAAGCAATTTTCGTCTTCAGATGTGGGAAATATATCTACCATATCCACCGTGGCGATGTTACTGTTGGTGGTGCTTTCGTGGTGGTTGGTGATGAGGTCTGGTTGTCTTCTATGTAAGTATTGTGAATTTTGCTCTTCGTAGTCGAGGTGATGGATGAGGTGTGGTTTCTGGTGCTCGATGTAAATGTTCCAGCTGAGGTGTTGTTGTCGTTGTTGTTGATCATAGCTGTTGTTCTGGAGCAAGTATTGTTGCTGCCCGGTGTCAATGTTGTGGATGAGGTGCTGTTTTCGTTGCTCACTGCTGTTGTTCTGGAGGAAGTATTGTTGCTGCTCGCTGTTAATGTGGTGGATGAGGTGCTGTTGTTGTTCATCACTGTCAATGTTTTGGATGAAGTCCTGTTGTTGTTGTTCTCTGCTGGTGTTCTGAAGGAAGTATTGTTGCTGCTCGCTGTCAATGTTTTGGATGAGGTCCTGTTGTTTTTGTTCTCTGCTGGTGTTCTGAAGGAAGTATTGTTGCTGCTCGCTGTCAACGTTTTGGATGAGGTGCTGTTGTTGTTGTTCACTACTGGTGTTCTCGAGGACCCCGTTGACCCTGTTGCTGTTGTCATTGTGGGTGACCATACTGACCTTGTTACTGTTGATTTTGTGGGGGACCACGCTAATCTTGTTGCTGTTGTATCTGCTGACTCCCTTGTTTCTGGCTCTGTTGGTCATCTTGTTTTTCTTTTGCTTGGCTACTTGGCAGGTTACTAATTTAGCCTGGACCTGCTGACTGTGTCGGCGCTTGTGGCTGACCTTGTCCTCCTGCAGTTGGTGGCGTGGGTTGTGCTCCAGCCTGAGGAACAAATCAATATCTGCTGAGTTTATCGTTTGTTCTTCTGGAGTGATCATTCCTATTTGTGATTCCACGTTATTTTGTTGCAATTTGTTCTTGTTGAGGTGGAGTGTCTGCCCTCCACACGTGATGGTTGTCTCTACGGCTGATAAGAAGTCCATTCCCAGGAGTACTTCTTCTGTTACCTCTGGAAGGACAAGGAAATTCACCTCACTTTGCTCGGTGTCCAACTGCACTTTCAGGGTCAGTGTCTCGTTGACCATTCTCCGTGAGCCATCAGCCAAAATTACGTTCTCGCTGATATCTTTAGAGTTTCGTGAAGTTCTTAATTTAGTTGCTAGTTTCGTACTTATAAAACTACGAGCTGCTCCCGTATCAATGACTGCCAAGGCACAAGTTGTATTCAAAGTCACGGTAGCGACAACTTGGTTGTGTTCCTGTCTTAATAATTGAGTAAAAGAGGTGTTTTGCGGTGTGGCTTCGTTCCTCCTCGTTATTGGTGCAACCATGTGGCGTTTCCCTGAATATGGGAGTCTACAGCACTCAATAGTTCGTGTTCCACGGTTTCCACACTCCCAGCAAAACATAAAACTTGGATTTCTGCATGCTGCATGGTAGTGGCCATCTTGTCCGCATCGTCTGCATGCGGTTCTCGGATTGATCTTCGCTGTGGTGTCCTGTTGGATTTGCCTGTGTCGTTCCTCTAATGGTCGCGGGTTTACCGTGTGAGCCTGTTTGTCGTTACCTCGTATGCTCTCGTAATCGTCTGCTAGAGCCATTAGTTCTCCCAGGATTCGGAAGTCCTTACGTTTTATGTAGAGTTGATACTCACTCCTACAGTTTCTGAAAATCCTCTCCATCTGTTCTGTTGGCGAATAGTTCGCATGGCGCATCATGTTTTGGATAACTAGCACAAAGTCCTTAAAGCCTTCTTGTGGTCTCTGATGACGTCCCCGGATCTCGTCTTCTAGTTTCTCGAAGTAGCGAGTAGGTAGAAAGAATGTCAGAAAGTCTTTTTTGAACTGTGACCAATTCTGCCAAAGCCCGTTGTTGTTCCTCAGCCAGGTGAGCGCTCGGTCCGTTAACAATTCCGGCATTGTTCGTGGGAGATAATCAGCATTTATCCCATACGCTTTTGTCAATTCCTCCACTCTATCTATGAAATTAAGAGGGTCCCGACTTCCGTCAAACTTTAGAGACCACTTATGAACTTTCTCGATGACAGCTGCATAGTTATCTTCACTTTGGGCTGAAGCTGTTTCCATGTTGTATTTCTGTTGGATCTCTGGCAGTTGTGAGATTGTGCCACCCGTTGAAATCTGCGTCGGTACCGCTAATGGCTTTGGAGACGTTGCTTTCGTGTATCTTCTTTCCAACTCCTCGAGTCGTAACTCTAAGGTTGGTTCTTCAAGTTCGGAGGCGAAGTTAGCGAATCTCTTACGTAGGTCTTCTGCTGTTCCTGTCTCATCGAAACCAAATTCGCGTGCGTACATCGTGAGATCTTCCTTGCGCAAAGAATAGATCCAAGTTGTCTTCACCATTGTAAATATTTTCCTTTTTCACTTGTAAGGCTTTGGATTAATTTGTTTGATCTTTGTTTTGTCTGGATGTTTTATATTTCTGCGTCAGGGTCCCTGCTCGGGCGCCACTGTAACGAAGTTCCGTTTTCCCGATTTAGAGCTGGGATATACTCGCCGGTGTCCAGCGTTCGTTGCAGAAAATTTATATTAAAAGAAACCCTTTCGCTTGTAAGATGCTGATTATTTATTGACAATTCAAGATACGGCTTAATCCTAGTGTCTTATATACATTCCTATGAGTGTACGCACGATGACCTTGACTGGTGGTAATAAGAGATGTCTTGGAGGCACTGTGGCGAGGTTGAAGCGTAGACTACGGTGGCGAAGTTGAAGTTAATGCGTATGCAAACGATGACCTTGACGTACGGTAGTAGGTGATAACTTGGAGTCTCTGTGGCGAAGTTGAAGCGTATACGCACGATGACCTTGACGTGCGGTAGTAGGTGATGTCTTGGAGTCTCTGTGGCGAAGTTTAAGCGTAGATTAAGGCCGCTTTGGTGTTAATGCGTATACACACGATGACCTTGACTGGCGGTAGAAGGTGATATCATGAAGTCTCTGTGGCGAAGTTGAAGTTAATGCGTATGCAAACGATGACCTTGACGTACGGTAGTAGGTGATAACTTGGAGTCTCTGTGGCGAAGTTGAAGCGTATACGCACGATGACCTTGACGTGCGGTAGTAGGTGATGTCATGGAGTCTCTGTGGCGAAGTTTAGGCGTAGATTAAGGCCGCTTTGGTGTTAATGCGTATACACACGATGACCTTGACTGGCGGTAGAAGGTGATATCATGAAGTCTCTGTGGCGAAGTTGAAGTTAATGCGTATGCAAACGATGACCTTGACTTGCGGTAGTAGGTGATTTCGTGGAGTCTCTGTGGCGAAGTTGAAGCGTGGATCACAGCCGCTTTTGAGGTCAATGAGTGTGCAAAATGATGACCTTGACGTGCGGTAGTAGGTGATGTCTTGGAAACTGCTTGTCGGGAGTGCTTTTCTGGGTTTTGTGTGACCTTGTTTGAAACAATTAGCTATTCCTGCGACCTAAGAAGTGAGACTAAATGACTATCACTGCGGCAGAAGAAGTTTGATTACGATATTGGGGAATGAAACTTAACCACCAATACGTAATCGCGACCCTGTGAGTGGAAACAAAATATAACCGGGGAATGAAACTTAACCACCGGAAATATGTCTACAAAAATCGAGCGAAACTATTCTAAATCCTGACTAAGAATTTTGATTACGATATTGGGGAATGAAACTTAACCACCAATACGTAATCGCGACCCTGTGAGTGGAAACAAAAATATAACCGGGGAATGAAACTTAACCACCGGAAATATGTCTACAAAAAATCGAGGAAAACTTTTCTAAATCCTGCCAAAGAAGTTTGATTACGATATTGTGGAATGAAACTTAACCACCAATACGTAATCGCGACCCTGTGAGTGGAAACTAAATATAACCGGGGAAATGAAACTTAACCACCGGAAATATGTCTACATAAATAATCAAAAGAACTCTGACTCCACAAGGTTACACTCACCACTTTTGCGCTTCCGAACGTCCGATCACTTTGACTGTACTATGAACAAGAGACCGCTTCGATGCTGTGACTAGCCTTTTATGCCTTCGCTTGTAGCTGCATGCTGTACTTTGATGTTCAAACCGGTTTTATAAGCTGACTTCTTTACGTTGCTTGGTATGCTTTCTCTTAATCTCTCTCGCTCTCCTTCTTACTTTATGATATGGAGCATGTTGTGTATGCGTGTGTGTATTAAAGTTATCTCTCGCAAATTGTTGTTTCTCGTTTCTCGCTCTCATTACTATGTTGCATGTATCTTACTTATAAAAATACAGGGTGTATAACTAAATTTTATACTCATAAAAATTTAGTTGTTACAAATTCATACATGGTCTTACGGCAAAAACAAAAAAAAAAAAAAATAAATAAATTATGACTTCGTCAGGTCGCTGAGGTAACAGCTTATGCATCAGAAATGTAATATTGTTGCATGGAATTATTACTCGCTAAGTAGAATTGCTAAAAATTTTTAGAGACTTTATAACGAAAATAAAAAAATTTTGAAATTAAACGAAAGCATCCACTTAATGCAGTGGCGTCCGTGGCGTAGTTGGTTAAAGTGCGTGGCCGCTATGTCAACGAACCTGGAGACCCGGGTTCGAACCCCAGCAGCGACAGAAAATTATTTGAATTATAATAATTTTTCTGTACGGACGCCACCTCTCTGCAGACAATGGCAAACCTCAGAGAGTAATCAAAATGCCATGTAAAGCTTCTTGAGAACAAGAACATTCTGTTCATCGCAGTTCGGAATCGACGTTAAGCATGTATGTCCGGTTCTCGGTTAATTGTGTACAAACTTAATAACACGCACAACACAATTGATCATAAGAAGCTAGGTCAAAGTCCTTTCAAGGGCTGAAATGGCCAGTTATTTACGTTTTATTTTTTATCCACTTAATGCAGTAAGCATGCAACAACAATGAAAAAACGTTGCATGAAATTATAACTTCATGACTACATGTGCCACGGTAAATTTATGGTACGACTGTAAAACAAAAATAAAAAAAAAAAATAGAAAAAAAATATATTAAAATGAGAGCAAGTATCTGACAAGGATAGTGGGAAAAACAATCCTTCTATAATGCTTTATAGCCTATTTACTTTTCGTCCGCGAGGTATGCGAACGTCCCTTCCAGATCCCAATTACTTTTACAAAGGCATGCATAGCCGCCTCTAGTAAGCTTCCTTCTGTAAAGTATAAGAAGCATCATGCGTACTTACGTTTTCCTTTACTAAAATAAAGTGCAGGGAATGTACTCCCGACGATCGGAATTTTTCGTGTTTCCATTCAAAAGCACTTTATTTAATAAGTAGGATGTATGCATGAAAACGTAAGGTACCCTTACTATACTATTGTACGACGTAATATATATATATAATCCATTTAAACCTTTTTCGCAACGGAAATTGTAAGCACTGCTTACGTTTTCACTTACAAAAGAAGGTGAAAAAGATAAGGCCACAGATCGTACTTATTTTTTCGCTCTCTTTTCACTTTCTTTCGTATTTTTATTGTTTTTTTATGTGCCAGTAACGTTTTGACGTTGAAAACGGGACTTTTAAAACCAGAATGGGATGGTGAAAATGAATAAATGAAATAATTGTCAGAATGAATGTAAGTGGCAGAAATTTATTTTATCATTTTAATACTCCAGAAATGACGTTACTACACCGCCGATCAGCGGTTTGTTCTTTACTCGTTTTTTTTTTTTTTATTTTTGCTATACTTCATATCTTCGTAACGTTAATCAAATACCGGTATGTCATCATGCCGCTGCATGGGTCTTACTTTACGAAATAAAGTACATATGGAAATGATCACACGAAGACATGATCGGCTGAACCGTGCATTCCTTTTGTAATCGTAAGCGAAGACGTAAGGTGCTCTAAATGAAACAAACGACATATTTAATAAACGACATGATTCCGTTTGCACCACCATAAGCTAAGGGAAAACATGAATTATTTAGTAAGCATCTTACGATCTTTCCGACTGGACATGACCGGGTATGGGCACCACTACATTTAAAGCTTCTGTGATGTTTCAGTGTTTGTCTTTTGTCTTTGCTTTTTTTGTTGCGTCTGGTGTTGGTACACCAGAGCCTTTGCTCTAAATTACTCTCATCTGGCACCGAACCTTGCTCCGTGCCCATAGCTGCTTGGTTAGAAATAGATTAGAAAAAGGATGAGGACAAGGATTTGGATAAAGGTTAGCACCAGGAATAATATAATGAGTAGAAGTAAGATTTGGAAAAAGATTAGAGTATGAAATTAGACAAGGGTTAGGACAATAATTTCGATAAGGAACGGAAAAAATTTAGATACACCTGAAAAAAGTATTTATTACAAAACTGGGAAGAGGATAAGGATAAGAAAAGTGACAAGGAATAGAACAAGGATTTTGACACACTAAGGATAGACTAAGGACAAGATTTATGGATTAAAGCAAGAGTTAGGACAAAAAGTAAGACAATTATCAAAAATAGAAGAATATGGATAATGGTGAAGGGTTTGGGAATGAAGACAAGGACAGGGACAAAAACAAGGACAAGGATAAGGAAGCATTGTTACGTTAAAACCTACGTGTGCTTCCATGATAAAGCCAACTTCTTTTTTTTTAGCAAGATAGTGAAAAGGAACAGGAGCAAGTTTACATTGTCTGTTGTTCAAAGTTCTAAAGCTGAGCCATATAAGCAATTCGGGCTGTTTTAGAGCTGTCATGCTGCTATGTGCAATTAAGTTCCTATATAGCTTCTCCTGGAAACAGCAAAATTTTTAATCGACTCCGCAGATAAGCTTAGATACTGACTTGGTAGAGAAGACAAACATCTGCCAATGTATTAAATTTTTTAATTGATTTTTGTTGAAATATATAAATATTTAATTGATTAAAAAAAAATCGAACGACAACTTTGAGCTGTTAATAACTTAGCATTTGATTGATTACACAGTGCAACACGAAAAAAAATAACCATATACGGACACCACTACGTGATAAAAGAATAAAAAAAAAGACCCGTGTCTCCCAATTTTTCCCAAAGTCATGCACTTTTTTGTTTATGGGCCGCCAAAGATTTGGGGCCTCGGTATCATTTTCGCAAAAAAAGTGATCATTTTCTCGGGCTCATATCTTGCAAACCGTTCAGAATTTCTATTTACTCTCTGAGGCAAAGTTTTAGCTCTTGTCATAAAGAACAAAAATTGCCAACATATAAAATCAAAAAAACTTCACCTTCCAGATCAAAATCGCAAAAAACTTAAAAAAATTCGATTTTTTTTATCTTTTTTCCCGTGTTCAGGTCCATAGGTAGCAAACCGTTCAAAATTCAAGGAAACAATCAACTACAAAAATTTACCTAAGATCTCAATAAACAAATTTCTAGAACATATAAACTTCCTAGAGATGATTCTTAACACTGTTTAGGTAGCACGCAAAAGTGAAAAATTTGCCGAAAATTTTTTAATTTAATTTTTTTTTGATTCTTGAGGATGAAGAAACCTCCAGACATATTCTCACAGAATGTCCAGCTCTTCTCCATATAAGAAAGAGAATCCTAAATAGCGAAATAGTCTCTCAAGGACACCTTGCGATCCTCAACCTCGAAAATATATTATGTTTTCTGAAAAAAACTAAAGCAAACGAACTGCTTTAAGCAAAGAAAAGGTATGGCACAATAGGCATCACAAGATGCCGCAGTGCCAGAGCTGAATTAGCTCGCCCCAAGCATATCTATCTATCTACCTATGGACCTGAACACGGGAAAAAAGGTAAAAAAAAATCGAATTTTTTTAAGTTTTTTGCGATTTTGATCTGGAAGGTGAAGTTTTTTTGATTTTATATGTTCGCAATTTTTGTTCTTTATGACAAGAGCTACAACTTTGCCTCAGAGAGTAAATCGAAATTCTGAACGGTTTGCAAGATATGAGCCCGAGAAAATTATCACTTTTTTTGTGAAAATGATACCGAGGCCCCAAATCTTTGGCGGCCCATAAGCAAAAAAGTGCATGACTTTGGGAAAAATTGGGAGACACGGGTCTTTTTTTTAGTCTTTTATCACGTAGTGGTATCCGTATATGGTTATTTTGCCATGACTTAAAAAATTACACACAGTGTTATTAAATATTTCCACATTTCATATAAAGAACACAACGTGACTTTTCTAAAGAATACTACGAAGAAACTGAATAGTTTTGCAACAACTTTCTAAATTTTTTCTAACATCCCATATTTTTTTGGCTGCCACATAAATTCTAGGTAAATCTTAGTTGAAAAGTATTTTTAGTAAAACTCAGCTAAACAAACTTGGAAAAATAGAAAAAAAAAAAAAAAAAAAAGTCAAAATATTTGCATATTTCATATGAGCCACATATACACACAAACTTATACTATAACTAATACTAATACTAACACAAATATGATGAAAAAGTGAAGCACAAGAAAGAGTACACACACACACACATACAAATACACACAAACACATCATATCATCGAAGTCAGAACGTCTTCAGGTACTCATAAAAATTCCATTTTATTTGCTCGCATTGAATGCATGCATAAAATATTTGAAAAATTCTACCGCAACGCACATCCCCACCCACCAACACCTCCTTGAAATATTGACCCAACTCACGACTTGTCAGAGCGAAAGTTTAAGTTTCAGCTTCTTACTTTTTGTATGATTCTGGTTAATGCTGGTTATTTTATAAGGATTTTTCAAAAATACACTCCTTCTTATTCTCTCTCTCTATCTATCTCTTCCTGCATACTGTAGAAGTTTGGCCTGCAGGCAACCGCAGGGAATACCAAAAAAACATTTTGTCAGCCTTAGATGCAACAGTGCGGAAGACATCGGATACTGCATGAGCTAGGATTAGAGTTTATTGAATAATTGTATTTGTAGTTGTGTATAGTATCTATGTGTGGCAAATGTTTGCCTTTTGCAGCAAGGCTTTAAGTGTAAATGCTGCAAAAGCAAAAAACCTGATATATGCAAAACACAAAAATTAAAATAGGACTTATTAAAAAATGCATCCTTGCTGTAGAGTTTGTAAATTTATTTTATCCTAATCTACACATGCATATATTTTATAGTATAAATAAAGTTAAAGCTTTAGAAAACATTGCTTTGTCTATATGTATGTGTGATTGTGTGTATGTGAGTGTATGTGTACACATTGGCCTCGTTAGGATTGCAGGATATGCAAGCAATAATAAATGCCTCTTTGATGCCTGCGATTTATATTGCATTTTATCCTCAGTCGTTTGCTTTGGTCGTTCATAATATTTTGTTTATTGTTGGAATATTTTTGTTTGCATTCATCTGTGCTTATTTTGTTGTTTTTATTCTTTATGCTTTCATAGTTTTGATTGTTGGGAGTAACCTGATTTTGTATGATCCTGCTACTGGTTCATGTTAGTTAGATACATAAAGGACTATAAGCCAGCAACAGTTGTTATGTGTATTGTTAGGCAAATGCTGTGAAAGTTAGTTTTGAAAAAGCATTTACGAGGGCACTTTGATAAGTCAGTGACTTTTTGAGTCAACATATGTAGTCTCCTTTTTGATCAATACATTTAGTCGAGTATTTTTCCAATTTTTTTTATTCCAAATAATAAGTTTTATCAAGGTTCTCAAGATAGGCGTTTCTTTCAGTGATGAGCTCTTCTTTCGACGCAAATTTCTTACCACCGAGCCATTTTTTCAGGACTGGAGATTGGAAATAGTCGCAGGGTAAGACCCCTGGAGAATATGGTCGATGCGGTAGAAGTTTGTAGCCGAATTTATGGATTTTTGCCATATACAAAAATTATTCTATACTATGTACAGATGTCTGCGTCGGAGCGTTGTTATGATGGTGGATCACTTTTTTCTTCGCCTAAGGCGGTCGTTTTTGTTTCATATCAATGTCTGCTCAACAGTCCAATAGCTGCGAATAATATTCGCAGGTGATATTTTTACCCATTTGACAATTTTTACCCGTTGTCCGACAGTCCCACCTTGACGTTCTTTGATGCACATTCACCCGGAGAAGTCCACTGCTTTGACTGTTCCTTGTTCTCTGGTGTGTTGTGATGTCTATGAAATTGTTATAAAACGGTGCAAAAACTCCTTCGGATTGCGGTTGAACATCGCCAAACATTACTTTGAAGTGGTCACACGGATGCGTTTATGATCGAATGCGAGCAATCGCGGTATCCATCGGGCGGATTGCTTTTTTATGTCCAAATATTCATGTAAAATGTGATGTAACCGCTCAGTTGAGAGCCTACGAGCTGGCGCATGATACAATTACAAGGTAAGCTCATTTTAATATGTCTGCTCAAATGAGAAATTTTGCAACAACAAAGCTGTAGGAGCTACAAACGTCAAACGACCAACATTACAACATTGTCAACATTAGCAAACAACACTTAAGCATTTCACACTATTCAAAATACTCCGAATACATTAAAAAAAAACAGTTACAAACGACAAGATTTTCAATATGCGTTATAACTCTCTTAAAATATAAAAATTCCGAATATTTTTGTGATGTACTGTATATAAAACGCCTTTATACCAGGGCAGGGCACTCCATAGCTCACTGAGCCAGTGTTGCCAGATTGAGGTAAATTTCCCTAATTGAGGTAATTTTTGACCCATTTTTTGAGCAGAGGTAAAAAAGGTAATTTTTGACCAAAACTGGTAAATTTTGCGAAAATACTAATTTTTTTAAGCTTGTTAATTTTTTGAGTTATGGAGAGTACTGTTACCTCTATGAACATACTCACAAGCAGTTTAATATTCTTGTGAATCATCCTGTGTAACAAAACAAAAAACAAAATTCTGAATTATCCATGACCCCTTTTACATTGATCAAGACTTGAAATCAACTTCTTTTGACGTTCTCTTTTAGGCTGGAAACTTACTGCGACAAAACAGTTTCAAAACAGTTTTCTACACACTAGTTCAAATGAGCGTGCGCTCATTCTATTTTAAGACGAAAACAAAACTTATTTGTCTGGCGCTACGCAACTTTACGGAAACTGCAACATTGTAGAAAACTGTTTTGAAACTGTTTTGTCGCAGTGAGTTTCCAGCCTTAGACTTGACGAAACCTTTTACATAGGTCAAGACTTGAATTCAATTTTATTTCTTCTTTGCTTGTTTTCTATATACGACAGCCTTACAATTTTCACCTACAGAACACCAAACGCACGCAAACGAAAAATAATATGAAGCGCTTTGTCAAAACAGCGAAAACCACAAAAGGAATACAAAAAATTGCATAAAAATTTACGGTACAGCGCAAGTGTTCTCTTACCCTTTCGTCGCTTCCAATGTGCGGCGAATTGCCTACAAACTCAAAGACTTGATTTCAAGTCTTGACCAATGTAAAAGGGGTCGATCTGTATTTGCTGAACAAAGACCCCTTTTACATTGGTCAAGAATTGAAAGCAATTTTTTTAAAGTTTGTAGGCTAATTGCGGCGAATTGGCTGAAAAGAAAGGGGGGAAAATTGACGGTACGCTTGTGTTGTACCGCCAACTTTTTTGTTTCAAAAGACAATATCAAAAAAATTGCTTTCAACTCTTGACCATTGTAAAAGGGATAAAAGCAACAAGTGAATTAAATTCAAAAATAGCAAAATCAAATAGCCGGCAAGTCCCGGCTTATACACGTCAAAAGTTGACGGTCAACTTGCTGATGAGAGGTATATGTATACTCACAAAAAAATTATAACGATTGTTAATCATTTAAAAATTTTTTAATTTTTTTTTTTTGAGGGAAAAGGTAAATTTTCTCCGAAAGTGGTACATTTTTTTCCAAATAGTGGTAAATTTCAGCTCGTCTCTCTGGCAACACTGCACTGAGCTCTCTGTGAGCGTAACTTTTCTCATGTACACAAAGCTCACAACATAAGAGAATATAATTCAGTCGTTCGCTGACGATGGTGCTGTGAAGATCTATGTCGCTTCGCGCTGCAAATTTTATGTACACTCGTGAAAACCCAACTTTTTGATTTGTAGATTCATAATTCTTATGCATATAGTTTATATTTTGTAGAATTTAATATTCGTATATATTGTGTTTTCATATAATTAATACATATTAGCTAAAAAGATTTATGTACATTGTTCATTCACGTCCCTTATTAATTTTTTAATACTTTTTTTAAGAATTAAATAATTAAAAAAAAAAAAAACAAATTTTTAAACATATTTCGATGTTTGGATCAACATATTGGTGCGAAAGTGCCTTCTGAATCGTGAAAGCTATTTTAAGCAAGCAACGCAACGTACTTAGCGATCAACATTTAGGAGATTTACTTAAAAAAAATGCTGGAGTTTGATGTTGACATAAAAGAAATAATGAATAATACAAAGGACTAAAAATAAAAACATAAAATAAAAATAACAACTTACAAATCTTGGTAACTGTGACAACTTTTTCGTTCAGTGTGCGCGATTGGAGAGCGCACCAATACTAACAAGACAAATTAAAATGTGACTGTGTTAGAATGCCCAGCCCTGCTTTATACCCAACATTGCATTGTTGCTCAAGAGCGTTGAGAGAATGAAACATTTTTATCCCCTATATAATAATTTTGATAGAACCGACTCAATTGAAAAGCAACGAACAAGTCTCTAACTATAGGCGTCCGCAGGAATCTTTCAAGGGGGGGAGGGTATGCATTGGTCTGCACGTTTATGAAAATGATGATATGAAAATGTAACATATACACAAAGGAAATAAAAATATATAAAATTTTTGAAGTACAGGGTGGGGGGCAAGTGCCCCTCTCTTCCCCCTCTGTGAAACCCGTTGGCTCTAAGAATACATTAAACATAAATAACTGCCAGCTTCTTTAACCCATTGCTAAAATTTTGATAAAGGAAACGCTTGTCGTGGGTTAAACAAATCTAAAAATAAATACTAAGAATGAGAAGTGGTTACAAAGGTTTGTTGGCAAATTAAAGAGCTTATTGAAATTTTTTGCGATATATAAATAGAAAAGGTTAAAATTGTACACATTAAAGGGAGAAGAGTTATAAGAAGTGGTTTCATGAAAACAATGCACCTTTGTTTAGATTTTACCCATCATTGAGCTCGATTGAGCTGATGAAGAAAACTTTATTCCAACTAGTAAAAGTCGATGAAGCACAATTATTTATAACCACACACTGGGTAAGGGTAAGAGACATGGGTGAACAAAAGTCATGTACAACAGTCATTTATTTCCAAATTAGTATGTAAAAAATAGAAAATAAAAAATTGAAGTGATAGGCAATAAACGCCACACAGACGCCCATGGGTCTAGCAAATAACCACAAAAATTGCAACTAGGATCAAGTTGATACGAGTAGTAATAAAATAAATACAATAAAATTAAATATGAAATTTACGTGCAGAGAAGACTATTTAAGGCAGAAGTTCTTGAAAAGATAGGAAAAAATAAAAATCCGATCAGTAACAATAACAATATTCCTTATAAATTGTATTAGTTTTGGACAAACAAAAATAGAATATGTATATATTTGAAAAAAAAGGTTCTTAATGGGCTTATGAATCCTTTATTAGCAATTCTACGAAGAGCTATATCAACAAAAAAATTGATAATAAATAGAAGCAGGCAAATGAAATAGAAGAAAGAAAATTCAATAAATTTAATTTCCTTTATTTTGAAGTTTTTTCAACTGCATAATTATTAAGGTTCAATGAACATAATAAACCAGAAAAACAAAACAAGCTAACAACATTATGAATTCTATTGAAAATTGTAATTTCATTATTTAGTATTCAATAGAACATTTATGCAAATAAACCTGAAGATATTAAATGAAGCTTAAAAATTAATCTACCGCTTCAAGAGAAATGGTTTATCTGCTTAAAGAAAGCCGGTTGTTAATTCTTGCTTGGAATTGAGAGCATTGAGAAATGTTCGTGGTAAAGAAAAGAAAAGCTTAAAATCTTTGAAAACGGGCTTAAAAATGATAAAGCAGCTTTTATGCTTAATCCTTGTAAGCTCAAGAGAGAAAGAAAGAGAAATCAAGATAATATTTTTTACGAAATAATAAAACAAATTGTTCATTATTTCTTCAATGTATCTAAGATATGCATTGTTAAGAAATTTATGCGACTAATACTGCAGTGTAAACTGCAAATATGTAAGGACACAAACTAAGAAAGATGCAGCCATTTCTAAGGAATCGATGAATAGTGTTTGATTGAATCAAATATTAGACTTTTATTTGCACAAAGCTTTAAGATTAACTTCTCCTTTTTTACTCACGCCGCACACTAAAGAACTATACTATCGGACAAAATAAAGTGCAAAGAAATAAAAATACCAGAGGCTCGTTTCTGTAACTTTTCTCATCGCAGTTCTCACTAGATATTCTCACTTTAATGTCATTATGACGTCATTCTCACTTGCACTTTTTCTGTAATAAAATGAGATAAATCCGTGACTCGTCTCGAATGTTTCAATTCTATTTTCCTAGGAATGCGACAATCGGAGTGTTTTGTAACTTAAAATATGCGACTCGAGTCGCTTGAAGTTCTCACTATGTTCTAATTTGGTGAGAGCATTTTTTGCTTGTTTGTGCAAGTAATGTTCAATCATGGTATAATAATACAAGGTAGCATTGACAACTGCTTATTTTCTCTTCTGCAAGAAAACATCTCATGTCAAAAACAGCTTTTTTTGCAAATACATCAGCAGCTGCTGTGGTTGTTGTTTTTTTCACTTCAACATTTTCAACATTGCTTGTGTTTTCAATGGCGGATTGTGAGAGTTCTCTTCTTGAGTATATTTTTTGACAGGAGATGTTGTCCCAAGCAACTGTCAATGCTACCTTGTATTATTATACCATGATGTTCAATGACATATGTATCTACGAATATTTTATTAATACAATAATATATGTATTAAAATGAACATATCTTTGGATATATAAACTGAAATATTTCATAATGATATTTATTCCATGATGAAATTTGTATCATAACGTTATCAACCGCATTAAAAGAATACTCGGATCGCAATGGCCCATATTACACGATGATCGTTTGATCGCGGTCAAAATATATTTGTTGTTGCTTTCAATGCGAAACTGTCGAAAAACACTGAGAGCCAGAGCAAATGAACAATTGTTTCGCATTGAAAGCAACAACAAAAATATTTTGACCGCGATCAAACGATCATCGTGTAATAGGCCCAAATGTGTGGATAAGGTTTGTGTATTTAGGCCCCTATTAGGTACGACAACTCAACTTAAGTTGACGTGACTTAAGACACCTCAACTGAACTTTTTTGCCATATTACATATAACATACATTTTCAGTTGAGCTTGGTGTAAAATTGGTTTTTATATTGGAGCATGATTACATCGAAATTTTGACACTTTCATTGAAATGAATCAGCTGTTCGCATTAATTTCAATTTTTGTGTATATGTATTTTGTTCACAAGTATGGAAGCAAGGAAATAATAGAGCGGTAAGACATTTGGCTGTAATGCCAGCAGTACGAGGATTAATCCTCTCATGTGACAAAGAATAAAATTTTTTTTGCTTTGTTTTTGTTTTTTTGTTTTTTTAACACAGCTAGGACATCCAATGTAAATTTTAATATGAATTAGGTTTACTTAAAAAGCGCTCCAGGTGTGTGAAACGCTATGGCAGAAGCGCTTGCTAGGATGGAAGCGCTTCTTGAGTGCTGCTAAAAAATCGCTTAAAATATTTACAAATAGTTAAAAAAGCTCTTTTATAGGTTAGTCCAAGGAGCACTGTGTAAAAAAAAAAAAAAAAAAAAATACATAAAAACAAAGCGAGAAAACTTTATTCTTTCTCACATAATATATGTATTTATACTTTATTTTACTTACGTATTTTTATCCATTTTCACTCAATTAACAAAAAACAATAAACAAATAAATAGTTCGTATAAAAAAGACGATATACAACTAACTCAAATCAGATGTAAGTTTTTAACAGCCCTTACACTCGACACAGAGTTGCATTGTTAAACATAATACCACAAAAAATACATACACATCTCTGAGATACATACTTGTCAGACGACAGACACGTATGTACCTCAAATGTGTAATAGACAATACAAATTTACAAATTACACACTCAACTTAAGTTGAGTTGTCGTTCCTAATAGGGGCATTAACATCAACATCAGTAAGGCCGTTGTTAGGTCGTTGTTATACAGACGCTCACGATCACATCACGGGCACGCATTGTTGTTGTTTCAATGTAAAAGGGAAATTTGAGAGAGTGAGCTAGGAAATTTGTTTTGCTCAAACTGGTCACCAAATGATTCCAAAATGAAATAGAATCACGAGATCAAAACAGGGGTTCGCTGTGCAATTATTCACAACATTTGTGTTTTTGCATGAAAATAGTACACTTTTAGTACGAAATGCATGAAAGCAGTAATGAAACCTGCTAAATAGCAACACTCACCGTACTCATACTCGTGATACTTTTTAGCATAAAGTATTAAAAGCAGCAAAAAGTGTACCAGTGTTCAGTGATGAAATGAGCGTCTGTGTAACATACTTTCATCACAGAGCTCATCAACCGAAAAAAGAGCGTAAAAAATGACGTGATCCCTTAGTATAATAATAGAGGTAGTCGCAGCGCTGATTGTGCTCTCCCTTCTTATTACTGCCGATATTGTCAGAATCAGCTGTGTACTATCTGCTGTACTTTTGTTGCTGTTTAGTTGTGCTCCCTGCTTGCAGTTAATAGTTTTTGTGTTTAATTTTCAATGATGTTTGGCTGGAAACAATTTTAAATTAGTTTAATATAAATAAAAACATGAAAAATAACCATTTACTACAATTTTTAATTAATACAACAAGACAGCTTCAACAGTTTAACTTCGTTTTTTGCCAATTCTTGCTTTTTCTTGTCATTCTCATAGCTTCGAGATTTTATATGAGTTGTCAACTTCGTTTTGACATTCGCGGCACTACCCTCTCATCTAGCGAGTTTACCTCTATAATTATACCATGCGTGATCCGGGATCATATGAGCGTCTGTATCATGGTAGAATTACACTGAGGAGCATAAGTGAGTCAATAAATAAAAAAGTTAGAAAAAAAGTTGTTTTTCAACACTATTGTAATGAGAATACTTTTTGTTGTATTTGTTTTATGTTTCTTCTTTATTAAACTAAGAGCAAAGCATAAAACTATTTGAAAATCCGTTACAAAACCAGTTTAAAAAGTAAAAACAACAATTCTAATTATTGGTTCACTTATGCGCCAAAAACATAAGAGTCGTATTTTTGACGTGTTTAAATTGTTTACTAGAGCAATTTGAGGTCTGAAAGTTTTATTGTAGAAGTTTTCTTGCTAATGAGTAGTCGCTTTACGGTAGTAGATTAGTTAAAATCAAATATAAACATAATGAGAGCTGTTTCGGAACAATTAAAAAAGCAAATTATTGAAAAAGGTAAATCAGGTCTTTCTACAAGGGAGATCGCAAAGGCCTTTAAAGTCAGCCAAAGTTCGGTATGCCGAATTTTAAGGAATAGTGTGGAGCCAATCGTTCCAAACGAGAAATTGGGCAGAACTCCAAAAATAACCGAAAAAGATGGTCGAAAAATTGGTCGCATGTTGATGTCTGGCCAAATAAACACTGCAAAAGAAGCTACAGAAACCCTTGGAAGAGTTATGAGTGTATGGACAGTGCGCAGAATGTTGCACAAGATTGGTTTGAAGGCAATAGTAAAAAAAAAGTAACATTTTTTGTCCAACAAGAACATAAAACTGCGGAAAGATTTTGCTGAAAGGCATAAATTTTGGACTGAGTGTGAGTGGAAACAGGTATTGAGACAAATGTATGATTAAAAAGAATACAATTATTTAAAATTTTTTAATTTTGTAGGTTATATGGTCTGATGACACCAAAGTCAACCGGTTCCAAACAGATGGACGTTTCTGGTACTGGAATAAGGTAACACAAGCAACACAACCTACCCACGTTCAGCAAACAGTTAAACATGGGGAGGTTCGATAATGGTTTGGGGGTGTATTACTCCTCATGGTGTGGGGCCAATAGTGCGCATAGATGGCATTATGCGTAAGGAGCAATACTTAGAAATTTTAAGGACGAATTTGCCAACAGCAGTGGATATGATGCTTATGGATGAAAATAATGTTATATTTCAACATGACAACGGTCCAAAGCACACGGCAAAGGTCGTCAATGAGTGGTTAAGAGGTCAACATTTTCAAGTACTGCAATGGCCACCCCAATGCCCGGACTTGAACCCAATCGAAAATCTTTGGGCACACCTTAAAAAGCAGCTGGCTAAGCGTCCCTTGGCAAAAGGTCAAAACGAGCTTTGGAGTATAGCTGAAGAGGAGTGGTATGCAATTCCACCCGAAATTGTATAGTCGCTATATGATAGTATGCCTAAAAGAATTAATTAGTTAAAAAAAATAAAGGTCTATGTATAAGTTACTAAAAACCATCGCTTTTTTTATTTATTATTGTCAGGTGCATAAGTGAACCAATGATTAGAATTGTTTAGGTTTTTTAGCTAGTTTTGTAACGGATTTTCAAATGGTTTTCTGTTTTGGTCTTAGTTTAATAAAAAAGAAACGTAAAACAAAAACAACAAAAAATATTCTCATTAAAATAGTCTTGAAAACAGATTTTTTTTTTAATTTTTTTATTTATTGACTCACTTATGCTCCTCAGTAGAAAGCAGAAAGCAGAGAAAAGCGGGCTAGTTGTCATAATCAGCTGTTCATATCTAGTTTCTTTATGTTCATTTTTCGCAGTTGATTTTAGGTTAAACTTTTTACAAGTTTTTCTGCAAATTGAACACTTCCTCGGCATTTTATAGGTTTGTTTACAATGTTTTTACAATATTTCCACTCAAATTAACACAATCTTAACACACGTGTTCGCACTATTTACAACTTGAAAACGTAATATTTTTATTTCATTTGAGGTTTCTACGAACTTCGCCATTTTGACAATTAGCCAACCTTTTTATTATCCACTCTTCGTTGACTCGTGAGGGCACTAAGCGACTCGGCCCTACCTTGTAATTCTACCATGGTCTGTATAACAACGGCCTAAGTAGAAGAACCATGTTTAATTTCACACAGAGTTCTCTGTTACTTGTTGCAATATCATATATTCCCTTTCGCTTGAGTGTTTTTCTCATCACGGACCACTATTTACTCACTTATCAGTTATGCTCGGTGTACATGGCAGCGAGCACCGTGCAGCAGTGTTGCTGTGTGGTGAAATTAAAGATTTGGTCGTTTAAGTAGCTGAACAGTACATTTTGTGAAGAAAAGTGATACTATTGTACTATAATAGTATAAAGAAAATAGTTATAGGAAACCCTTGTTGGAATAAAGTATAGGAGAAAAAGTAAGGAACTGAATGAAATGTCAAAACTAGCTCGGCGAGCATATTTCTGTCTTGTGACCTACCAACGTGCAAATTGAAAAAAGAGAATAAAAGTGTTCATTGCACGCCGAGCAAACGAGCACCGTGTAACATGGGCCTTACAGAATCATTAGCTTTCGCAAAAAGCATTTTGGAACGAAACAGTGTGACGTCAGAAAAAGTGACTATTCGTTTGTTAGTGTCGATTTGTTAAAAAAAATATAACTAATCGCGGGCTGTATTGGTTAGAATGCTATGATTTTTGTTGTTGTGTTCTGTTTGACACAGTAAACAGCCATGAGAGTTGCCAAAAACATAAGGTAAACGCAAAAGAATATAACAAAGAGAAACAAGTGAAAGTCGATGACGCCCCAAATTATTTGAGCAATAATTTGAGCAAAGCTATAATCATGGAATGTTATTGGCGCTTATAGCGTTAGCATTTAAGATTTTATTCGATTTGTAAATTTTTTAAAGCATCATTTATAAATCACCGTGATGAAACGCAAAGCTAACGCGGCGCATAATTTGAATTTAAAATTTGCATTTTATTAATCCTTACACTGAAAAAAAAATGTTTTAAGATTGACGACAATTGTTATTAATTTGACGATATTTGTGTTTAAAAAATAGCTTGCAACAAATTTCGTCAAAGTAAGAGCAAATGTATTTAAAAATTTTGAAAAACATATGAAAAAAAGTAAAATTAACAACACATTTTGTGAACACATTGTGTTTAATTTTAAGCTAACTTTTTTTTTTCAGTGTACGTTATTGCGTTAGCTATGGTACGTTATCACGTTGAACTGTTAGTAAGCAACAGTTGAGGGTTGTCAGATGTAAAATAAAATTAGAATCAGTATTGTAAATTTTTGAAAAATTTGAGATTCACCAAATTTTGGCATGTTGGCAACCATATCAACTGTTCTCTTCAGTTGTCGTTACCTTGAAATTGTAATATATCGTCTGTTCACTGATAATTTGTGATAATTATCAAAAATTATCAGCTTTTTGGCGTTCGCGTACGCAAAAAACTTGCAAAATAACAGAAATTGAGAGCACAAAGTGACAATTGACTTGGATGGGAAGTTGCAAATTCCAACTGGAGAAATTTTTACTGTCGAGAATTTGCAAGCTAGAATACAGTTGATTTGAGTCAGCAATTGCAATTTGAACAATTAAAAAAATTAACTAAAATGGATGTTCACAAACCGGAGCATGACTGCTGTTTTCGTCAAAAAATGGAAGGTATCTTAAATTTTTTAGAAAACGTTGCCACGGGTATTTATAACTTCTCTTATTTCTTTGTGTTGAAAATCTTTGTTAAAACATACCGCTTTCAACCTTGCGAAATGTTCCAAGAGAACACTTCACGTCTAATTTCCTTATTTTTTCCATTCCACTTGTAAGCAAGACGTTAATCAGCTGTTATAGAGACTTGTATGATTTTGCAAATTGTGCGGTCGCATACTTTTTTCAATATTATTCTATTTGAGAAAGAACTGTGCGTTACTCTCTTGCAAGTTGCTGCTGGATATATTTCACTGGAGAAGTACGCGAACAGACCAATAAACGCTAAACACTGGCGTACCATATGCTACCTCCGCTAATTTTTCTATTTCTTTTAGCAACATTTCGAACTGTTGGTTCCTTGTTGTTATCTTTAGCCTATATTTAAACATTTTATTTAAACATTTAAGAATATTTTAGTAAAAAACTGTTATCAAACTGTTGGCTTCACATTGTGACAGCACACAATGATTCATGTCACAATCCGCTTACAGTTCTGCATTACATTGTCATCGACTACACGTCTTTACCAGCGGTTACCTTAATGGCTTTCAATCCTTCTTACCTTACTGAACCTATTATATACTACCGTTTTTTAAAAAACTCAAATGACTACATTACAATTTGGTTCTTTTTTATCTATGTGGTTCCATACTCTCTTAACCCATTTTCGGCCGATGCATGTGGTTTCCTTCATATGACATAATTAAAGAAATCACTGTCAAGAATATTAAAAATCAATTATGCAAAGTTGGGTTCTAATGTCAAGATATTATTCGAAAACTTTTTTTTGTTTTAGTAGAAGTTATTCATTAATATGAGCACTGAAAGTGAGCGTAGTTTTTTTTAAATCAATAATAGTAGTGAGAAGGAGTGCATCGAATATATATGGAATATCCCATACAACCCAAATTTGCGATATCGAATAGCTTTAGAGTTATAAATCACACAGTATGGGAAATCGATATTCGCCCTCAAATTACATGTACCATTCCTATGGTTACATTTTATGGGCGTTGGAAGAGGGGCGTGGTACTTTTCAGAAGCCCAAATTTTCAATATAACTTTCTATATATAACTACAAGTCACAATTCAATGAAACTTGGTTCCTATTTAGTCGTATTCTTCGAGTGGAAAACTTGAATGAGCATTAGACAAGGGGCGTGGTATCACCCATACAGTTCAAAGTTTTTGTATCGAATAGCTTTGGACGTAAGAGCCATATAACAATGAAACTCAATATGGAGTTCCCACTTAGTAATATCCTTCAAGTAGAAAGTAAAATATTGGAAGTAGGGTACTGGGACGGGGTAATTAGACAAAGGGGTGTGGCTCCGCATATATAAGCCAAATTTCTGATATCGAATTACTTTGAAAATGAAGTAACAGAACATGGAAACTCAGAATGGAGTTACTATTTTGTGATTTCCTGCTGGTGGTGTGTTTTGTGCGGTATGAGTTCAATTACGTTTGCACGTGAGCGAAGAAAGTTTTTAATCAAAATACAAAAAAAAACAAAAAAATCAACTCTTAAATAGTCGAATTTCGACCAAAGGCGATAATAGTAAGCATTATTAGTGTAAAGTCATAAACCGGTTTGATAACTTTCATGCAATAACAAATAGACTTTAGCTACAACAGCTTTTTCGCACATTCTCAGCATTAATCCATTTAAAGTCACACCCAAAAAATCTTTGAAATTATCAACGATATTGATAACAGTGACTCAAAATAAGTTAATGTGGGAAAAATTTACCCACCAAAACACTGGTTGGGATTAGGGACAACACAAGACGAAACTGTTAGTGATGGTGGGGGTGTTGGTGTTATTGTTGTTGCTGTTGTTGTTGCTTTTGTTGTTGTTGTTGTTGTTATTGTTGGTGTTGTTGGTTTTGCTTTTGTTTTTTTTATTTGCTTCTCTATTGCTTGTGCTTTTCCTTGTGCATTAACATTGCCTTCGCTGCCACCAAAACTGATGCATATGCGACATTTTAGGCGGTTCCCTGAGGGGCCTCATGTTGCCGTAAAATTTTTTTTTTATCTTGTGTCCAAAGACTTCACCTTCATTTCCGTTCCTTAAAATTAAGCATACGCCAGTAGTCACAGAGTGACTATTCCATGCAACGTTTTTTAATGGTTGTGGCATTTTTCTGCATTATGTGGTTGCCATCCTGAAATCATGACGATAAAAATTTCTTTTGTATTTTAGTTATGAAGCGTAATAACACATCTATGCTGTCGTAAAAGAAAATTTACCGTAGCACGTCTCCTGAGTGAGTAATAATTCCATGCAACGATTTTATATTTCTGTTACATAAGCTGCTGTCTTCACGACCTGATGACGTCAGATTTTTTTTTATTTGTGTCGTTAGGCCAGGTATAAATCCTTTATTTTCCTTTTTAAACATTTATCGTTGCTTATATACTCACCGAGTAAAAATTCAATGCAACGGCGTTGAATCAGTGTTGCATTCTCGATCTTTGAAAGGTTCTCTGTGTCCCCATGACGTCAGAAATTTTTGTTTAATTTTGTTGTGAGGGCTTAGAACATGCCTCTATTCGTGTATCATATTTTTAATCCTATCACTTATACTCAGCGAGTAATAATTTCATGCAACAAATTTTCAGTTGCAGGATCTTAAGCAGCTCCCACCGCGTCCTAATGACGTTTTGAATTATTTGTTTGTTTTCATAATGAAGTCAAAGAATTAACCTTTACGGTCGTACCATTTTTTTAATCATAGCACTTATACTCAGCGAGTGACAATTCAATGCAACGCCGATGAATTTTGAAAAATGCCTTTTTCAACTTTTTTCGAAACCTGCGCGGTAAAACGTGACTTCGTCACGTCAAAAAGGCTAGTGTCCATTGGTGCAAGGAAACCCTCAAGAAATACAATCGCGGTGCTGCAAAAGACGTATATATATAAAATCGTGACAGATGACGAATTGTGATCATGGATCTATGCGTAAGAACGTATGATCTGAAAGTATACTGCAGTTGACTGTATGGGTCTTTCAGCTCGAGCTCGAAGCACTGCGAAGCGAATGGTATAGTCTTTTTCTTCCATAAAATGTTTCATTTGGCCGCGGTACCACTTGAGACAAGTAGAACAGTCAATTCGAAATGGTGCACTACCACTTCTTTGCCAGAAGTGTTCCATGAAATAAGGAAAACAAACAAGCGCCAAAGAATTAATCAACATCAAGTCAATGTGATGTCTTGGTTAAATTTAAGTTGATGTGTACAGTTTACATAAACTGATGCGTGGGAGCATCAACTTAGACCGAGGAGTTTTTGAGCACTCAAAACAGCGAATTAATGAGTCATCCGCGTACAAGTCCTGATTTGGCACGCAATGGCTTCTTTTTGTTCGCGTACATCAAGGACAAATGCGTGGATAACGATTTTTGACGATTTTTGAAGGTGTCTCAAGCGGAATGGGACAAAAATTGTTCGAAAATGTATTAATAAGAATTCGAGAGATTTTCTAAAAGAAGAAAGAGGTTTTATTGATTACTCCGGAAATATATACATGTAGCATTCCTCGTACGATAACAAAGAATTTTCTAAAAAAAAACACAAAGTTTTTATTTCATTGAAATTAATTAGCTATTGATTTAAATATTATTGCTTTTAATTAAGTTCTACTGAAATTAATTTTTTTATTCGCGTGTTTTTTTTTCAGTATTAAGTTCGAAATGCTTACAACTAAATATCTTTTTTTTAAGGAAGTTTTTCTGATTAAAGTGTTTCTTAATCTTAGGCATTTAGTTAAATTCTCTTCATTAACATTATTGAATTTCATAACTTAACTTCTAATTGCATTCTTAAAGTGGCTCTCATGCACTAGAACTAATTTTCATGCCAACGAATACCAATGTTTAATTTTAATGCAATTAATTAAAACAAGCCAATGCCAAAGACATGGTCGTTATGTCTTATTTTGTAGAATTTACCACTAAGTACCAAGAATTCCCATTTCCAGAATTATGAACTATCTCATGCTTGCAGTAAATGCAATTGAAGTGAATGCGCTGCATATGAAGGCATTCATAAATGTATGACTACACCCACACATACACACACACACATAGACATATAGATACGTATATACTTATGTGTGCATTAGTGTACTCATGACATTATCCTGTCAATTAATGCATGCATGTTTGTGGTGTACAACAGCTGTTTGGAAATGTGCTCTCTGAGTAACTGCCAGAGGTCGCACATTGCTCCGTTAGTGGACAAAAAATCGGTAAAAATCATGGTAACAAAGTCCGATGTATTTGGTGCATATTCATTCTTAAGGAATTCTTAACTTTTTTATAAATTATTACTGTGCCTTTCAATTGTTATTAAAAGATAATTGGGGACTAGTGCCTCCAACACAACTGTCATGTCTAAGCAATTGTCCCTAAAAATAAACAAAAGTTATTTTTATTAGTACTGATAAGTCGATTTAATGTGAGTGGAAAAATACACTCCCTGTGAGCAGAATAGGCACAGTTTTTTTTTCGAGTGTAAAGCTGTGCTGTGCGTCTACCAGAGATTTTTAAGTTGTTGTTGTTACAATTTTATAGACTACAAGACTCTTAAACAAAATTATGCCAAAAACAACAATATAAGAATTAATTTTTTTGTTGCAAGAATTAATTGCGGTGCAAGAATATGTGCTCATTTATATGTCATTAGATTAGGTTCACATTATTTATTTTATAAAAAATAAAAAAACTAGAAACAAAAAACATTTTTTTATGAAACTGTAGTTTTATTCCTTTATTAATAATAAGTGTGTACAATATACATTATATACAGTTTCTATATGTAATTCCTTTGTAATTCTTTGAAGCTAGATATGGTAAAAAGATATGATAAAGATATGAAAGCTATGGTAAAAAGAAATTTATAAGGTCTACCCCCCTCCCCCCCTAATTTTCATCAGGCCTACGCCCTAGCTAGTCGATACAGATACTTCAGATCTGTAGAAAGACCGTGTTCATCTTTAGTATTTAACGGTGGAGGCACATTTCCAAACAAAATAGGTTGAAAATAAGATACAATCTATAACAAAAAGTGGGTTGACTTAAAATAAAGTCCAATTATTTTAAAATTAGTATAAAACTACCTGTAACTGTTTACAGGTTTCAATTAATTTTGTTTAAATCCCCGCTAGCAGTTCTAGGTCTGCTTGTAGTCGACTTTTCCAATGCACCAAACAAGTGGTGAAAAGGTAGTTCACTAAAATGCAGCAAGCAAACAAATCAATGTAATGATTTTTCTAGAGTAATTTCGAACCTTCGTAGAATGCCATTACGATACCAGTATTGCTTACTTCTCCATCGCAACAAATTCCAACCAAATCGTCAAGAGATACATTTTTTGTATGAAAGAACTCGTATAGCTGAGGTTATTACTTCCAGTTTTGTTTACTTTTTAAATACTAAAATACGAAGAATGTCATAAAATGTAATAAATGTAAAAATTAAGAATTCAAATGTAATATTAAAAATTATCAAAACGCTTATACGATGATTTTTACATTTTTGGCAATTTTTTAATATCAAGCTGGCAAAATTTGGTTTAAAAGCCAAAATATTTTTCAAATAAATTCAGATTCGGAGAGCTGGCAAAATTTTCTTTTCGGCAAGCCTAAAATCAATTATATAATCTGCCATTTTTGGACTATTCTACAGTATTTTTATATATAAAACTATGAAATCCATACACAAATTTTGACCTCGATATGCGCGATATTGAGATTGGTTTTAGATCTATGGTTTCTTGGAGAAATTTCCTCAGAATTCATCATAGATTATGTTTCTGCTATACGCTTGATCGATAAAAAATTTGACCCGCCCTAATGTACATCCTACTTTATTAGTTAAAACTTCAAAAATTCCATTTGGCGTAGAGTTATACAGTGATTTTCAATAATCTAATGTGAACTTTCGTCCACGCTGTTTGAATGACAGAAATCAGGCTTCTATTACCTCCATACTGACGGCTTGGCCAGACTCATACACTTTCTGGGCTAGACATCCCCATAATTTTCCAAAATGTTAAGATCAGGCTAGTATGGAGGCTAGTCCAGCAATGCCACGATTTACTCTTTTATCCAACTCTTTACGATTCTTGCAGTGTAAATAAATTTAAAAATTTCGAAAAAGCCCTTTTCAGTATTTCCTTGTAGCCCACTGGTATCATTTTAGTGGACGGTAACTCTAGTTCGATCGTTCCGCAATAGGATATTTAACGCCAGACCATGACACCACCTTCACGACTATAATGGCGATTCAAAAAAGTTCATCTTTTCGAAGATCATGAAAATATAAATTGTAGCCATCAGGTCCGTCAAAGTTAAACGTTTTTTTATCTGAGAGCACTATGGCAGTATATGGTGAATGGCAGTATATCCCATTAAATGCCGAGCGTTGCTTTAAAGCAACACGAACATTAAAAATATTTAAAAAAACAACGCATTGAGCTTTTGACTTGAAATTTGGGGGATCAAATAAGGGATCACAACTCGGCGTTTGATGGGATATTCATGACGCATAAATAAGCACATGTTTTTGCAACGCAATTAAGAAACAACGAAAAAATTAACTAACGGTAACACATATTTTGTTGTTTTTGAATAATTTTGTTTTGTTTAAGAGTTTAAATATAAAATATAAACTGGCCATTTCAGCCCTTGAAAGGACTTTGACCGAACTTCTTATGATCAAATTGTGTTGTGTGTGTTTTAAAATGTTTGTACACAATTGATCGAGAACTGGCCCTACTAGTTTTATGCCGACTCCGAACGGCTAATGTGTATGTTCTCAAGAAGCTTTACATGGCATTATTTACTCTCTGAGGTTTGCCATTGTGTGCAGAGAGGTGACGGCTGAATAGAAAAATTAATTCAATTGAAAAAAATTTCTGTATCAGATGGAATTGAACCAGGGTTCTCTGGTGTATGGGTCACGCACTCTACCCACAGTGCCACGGCCGCCACCCCGCTTCTTTAAGAGTTTAGTAGTCTCTAAAAGTTCAACAGCAACAACAATTTTAAAAATCTTTGTTAGACACAAAACAGCTTTACACTCGAAAAAAATAAAAAACTGAACCTATTCTGCTGACAGGGAGTGAACGTCTCCTGGCATGGTATCTTCCAAACATATAAAAATCACAACAAATTCATATCTTGCCACGTATAAAACCCTGTAATATCCAAATTTTCTACATAAACCAATATAATAGGAGTTCATTAGCCATATTAAACAATGGTGGAGAGAAAAATAAAACCAGTTTATTTTGTAACTTTTAGAGCCAGAATAGTTTAAGAAAGATGGACTAAAGAAGAATGATCACTACTCTATGTTATGGCCACATAATAGAGCTTTATATTTATTCTCCCATTTGTTCCATTTAATATAACAGAAAACCGTGTAGTTCAGCTTCCTGATCAAAGTATGCTTAGATGTTAAGAAAAATTGTTAAAAATGTGTTGAAAAATGTTAAGAAAAATTTTTGTTAATAAATTTGTTTTTTATCTCAGATTTATAGAAATGTAACTTATTAGGGATCATACTTATGTACTTATAGCACATTGAACTGCTTCTGAAAGAAAAATCATAAAAACTTTTTGAAAGATGAGAAAATCGATACAAAAAATAACGAAACCGATTCCAATTTCAACGAAAAAGTTATTGAATGCAATTAATTTTGTCTGTAAACAACAACTTATTTCGACAAAATGTTTCGAAAATCAAATAAAAAAAACCCCTTTTAACCTAAGAACAAGTTAAAAATGATTTAAAACCAACAGTTACAGGACGAAACGGTACCAAGAAACAATCAAAAACAAAAATTGGCTATTTCAGTCCTTACAAAGCATTTGACCAGTAACCCTTCTTGAATTAACTCGATTCACAAATCTAAATAAAATAAAAAAATAAATAAATAACTGGTCATTTCAGCCCTTGAAAGGACTTTGACCTAGCTTCTTATGATCAATTGTGTTGTGCGTGTTATTAAGTTTGTACACAATTGACCGAGAAATGGACCTACAGGCTTAACGCCGACTCCGAACGGCGATGAACGAAATGTTCTTATTCTCAAGAAGCTTTACATGGCATTTTGATAACTCTCTGAGGTTTGCCATTGTCTGCAGAGAGGTGGCGGCCGTACAGAAAAATTATTTTAATTCAAATAATTTTCTGTCGCTGCTGGGGTTCGAACCTGGGTCTCCAGGTTCGTTGACATAGCGGTCACGCACTTTAACCAACTACGCCAGGGACGCCACATTCACAAATCTAGTTTAAAAAAAAATGCGGTTCAAACTATCGCTCAATATGTAAAATATCTACATTCCACAAACTATTTGAAAAATTGGTCCACAATAGACTGATTTTTATACCCCCACGTTTAAAAGACGTTAAAAGGATATTTTAATTTTGTCACTCCGTTTGTTACGCCCATAACGAGGCGTGGCAGGTATTCAAAAGTATATATATTCTTGATCAGCATCGCCACCCGAGTCGGTTTAGATGTGTCCATCACAAATACTAGTGATGCCGTTTCAAAAAATACTTTAATTTTGTTTGTACACCTGAAACATTTTTAAAAATTAAAAAAGCTCAGGTTTTTATACAATATCTCCCATCAAAAAGTTTCCATGTGTACTTTGGTTTGGAAAACCCATTCTTTAACCCGCATCCATCGTTTGCATCAAATTGATGCGAATTTATTGAAACACATTCATATATTAAAAACAAATATGCATATTTGAATTCAGAATTTTTGCTATCTTCCTAAAATATCAAAATAAATAAGTGAACAGTTCTACATTTAGAGATAGTCTTATACTTATTGCGCTAGAATAGTTAATAAATTGAAAATATTCCAATGAATACTATTGCCTTTTTGTATCTGCATCAAATTGATGCACAACGTACTTTTCGTTTCTAGAAATTTCCGATGGATGCGGGTTAAAATGGTTTAACTCATAAATAGCTCATAATAGCATCTAAAGGCAATATTTAATGAATCTAAAGCGGTGATGTTCACGTAGTACCACGCGTGCTGAGACTCGAAAGCTTTATTCGAGAATCGAAACACTTACACGATCGAATGCACGAAGTTCTCTCAACCAGTTGGCATTGAAACCTCAAGCAAGAAAGTTCGCGCCTCTTGATCGTGTGTTTTGCACTGCACGAAATGTTTGAGGCACATGAAAATGCGTTATTTGCAGAATAATAATAATAATAATAATAATAATAATGATAATGATAGTGACAATGATAATGATAGTGATAATGATAATAATACTGATCATGGTAATGATGATAACAATGATAATTATAACACAATGCATACTTAATACCAGCAAGTGGTGTGAACACCACTGATCTAAAGCAATGTCGGGCCTTCTGTCGCTCGCGGGCAAAGAACTTTCTCTGCCGCCATACGTACGCTGCTAGAGCTTCACACGTACGCTGTTAGAGCTTTTAACACACTTTTTTTAACATTGGCAAGCTTTTGAATGCACAAATACACATAAACGCCAAGATTTCGGCTGTGTAAGAATGCCCACCAATGATCTAAAGTTATTTTTGGTGTCATAATGTGTAAAACTTTCAGAAAATTTACGCACATCAAAGACGCACAATTTACACACTACACTTTACACTTGCACTTGCACTCAACAAAACCATTAAATATCAGAAAAACATTTAAAGTTTGCTCTTAGGTTACAATTATAAAATTTTCATAAAAAAAAATTAATTTTAACTCAAAAAGCTTCAAGTTGAAAGCAAAACGAGTTAAACTTTCGAAATCTACTACTACTACTACTACTTCTATTTTATCCAACGCTTGTGTGCAGACAGAACACTATGAATAATGTCAATTTTGTTCCAATTTTGCTATCTTAAATGCCAATTCATTCTAAAAGTGCTTTTTCTGCCCACTTTACTGAGCTACGCTTCCATACAGCATGATTATGCATCTAATAATAGAATGTTTGCACTGTATAATGCATGAGCTGTTGTTGTTGTTGCTGTTGTTGTTGTTGTTGTTGTTGTTGTTGTTGTTGTTGTTGTTGTTGTTGTTGTTGTAGTTGTTGTTGCTGTTGCTGTTGTTCTATATTAGGTCGAACATTATTGAACAACATTTGCTGTCAAATTAAAATTTTTCACAGATATGAATTTGTAGGTTGGCCTTATAATTTAATCCTTGCCAATTGTAAATTATTCTAGAGTAATTGTAACAACGATAATTATTTACTTCTGTATATAATTTATGAACATTACATGGCACATGATTAATTCAACAAGATTTAATATGATATTTTTTGGTAAGCATGACTGTAAAAAAAATTTAATGAATTTGTACGCTTGTTGTTTGTACTGAAACAGCAAAGCGGTGACACACCTAAGGAAAGGGTTAGATGCTAGGTACCTAACTCACCTATACTGGCTTAACCTGCTCACGAAAAAAAAAAATGTTAACCCTCTTCATCTTTGTAGGCGAACAGAATGGAAAAACCTTTTACTTCTTGTTCGACGCAGAGTTCTTTGCTCCCTGGAACTGGACAATCAACTTTACAGGATATTTTCACAGATTTTCCAGAAGCTTGGAACTGATTTGCTAACTGATCGCAAGTCGGACTCAACTTTTAACAGTAGCCGCACTAGGGGGCTTCAAACTTAACAAGTTTAACACCTGACTCAATTGATGCTTTGAAATTTTCATTATTCACTGCCTAACCTTTATATTGTCCACTTTCATGCGTTTGCAGCTTATTCTGCCACTTCGGCTAGTTGTCCGAATCCAAACTTCTTTATAATATTTTTATTGCCTTGGATTAAATTAAAGTTGGTAAGAAACTAACTTCAGTATACGGGACAACGTCTGTATGGCAGTGCGGTCTGGATTAAAAAGGAAAGAAACGGCAGAAATCTTTGGCAATTTCATCATTTTAGGTGAAAGTTTTCGAACAAAACCTCATGTTTAATTTTGACATTGGAGTCACCAATCTCTGATATCTTAAGTGACCTGTGGATAGATTTTGACAGTTTCATGAGTATGTTCAGTCCGAAAGTGTTAAGTGTGAGTTAAAAATAAGTTGTATTTTTACCTCAACTCGTGAAAGTATGTCATACTTTCCAAAAGTATATCGGTGGGTGAAATACAAGTTTTTTTTTTTTAAAATGCAATAAAATGAACAAAATTACACTTTTTCCCATGTATTACGGCTTTATTAATTAGAGTAAACACCAAACCCATTTAATTTAGAATACAATGTCGTTCAAGTGGCTGACTCGGCTGGCTTCGCAGTAGCGCATTCTGTCACTCCAATTTTCCAAGACCTTGTTGATGGTTTCGGGCTGTAGCTCACGGATTGCTCGGATGATATTGTATGAATCGTTTCCAGATTGTTGGCATAACATCAGTCTCTCACGGTTTCCCCCCAAAAAAAAAAAGATACAGTAGTTTCGACTATGTCGTAACACAAGACGTAGAATTATTCAATTCGCTTTTGATGACATCTTTTTTAAGAAATATTTAGCAAAATAGGGTTAGTAACCGGAGAGGGTAAATATGTATGACCAACCCCCATTACTTTTGCAAAAGAAACATTTTTGCCTTTGACACCTATTCCCACCGACTACTCCTTAGGGGGGCTCCCATAAAAATTTTATGGTTTTTGTATATTTATTCGATACACCTGAGCATATGACCCCTAAAAGAGTGCCGGAGAGGGTTAATATGTATGACCGACACCCAATACTTTTGCAAAAGGAACCTTTTTACCTTTGACACCTATTCCCTCCGACGACTCCTTGGGGGGCTCCCATACAAAATTTATGGTTTTTGTATATTTATTCCATACACTTGAGCATATGACCTTTAAAAGAGTGCCGGAGAGGGTTAATATGTATGACCGACACCCATTACTTTTGCAAAAGGAACCTTTTTGCCTTTGACACCTATTCCCTCCGACGACTCCTTGGGGGGCTCCCATACAAAATTTATGGTTTTTGTATATTTATTCCATACACCTGAGCATATGACCTTTAAAAAAGTACCGGAAAGGGTTAATATGTATCACAGACCCCCATTACTTTTGCAAAAGGAACCTTTTTGCCTTTAACACCTATTCCCTCCGACCACTCCTTAGGAGGGCAAAACCATATAAATTTTATGGTTTTTGTATATTTATTCCACACACCTGAGCATACGACCTTTAAAAGAGTGCCGGAACGGGTTCATATGTATCACCGACCCCCATTACTTTTGCAAAAGGAACATTTTTGTCTTTGCCGCCTATTCCCTCCGACCACTCCTTAGGGCAGCTCCCATACAAATTTTTTGGTTTTTGTTTATTTATTCCATACACCTGAGCATATGACCTTTAAGAGAGTGCCGCAGAGGGTTAATATGTATGACCGACCTCCATTACTTTTGCGAAAGGAACATTTTTGCTTTGGACACCTATTCCCTCCGACCACTCTTTAGGGGGGGCTCCCACACAAATTTTATGGTTTTGTCGATAAAACCGGAAACTGTCGATAAATAGGTAGAAAACTTAAGCAAACAAAAACATCAAATGTTGGCTTTATATTTCATGTAATTGTGTAAAATTTATATTAGTTAGAGAGTTCAAACATGAATTTTTCTCCCAGTGAGGATCAAGCAGACCAACAAGTGCTAACATCAACATTGGACGATCAGTACTTTAGGCACACCCAAGGCTCAAATTGTGACTTTAATACCGACACCAGATCACTATCACCCAGCCTACTTACCTCCGAGAATGACGTATTTTACGTCAAAAAGTCCAGAGGAGTCAAATCGCAGCTCCAAGGCGACTAATTGACATCGCCAAGACGGTTGACAACACCATTTGGGAATTTGGTGCGCAAAAGATCGATTGTTGCATTGGATGTGTAGCACAGCGCGCCATCCTACATTAACCAGAAGTCGTCCAAATTCATGTCTCCAATTTCAGTAAAAAAAAGTCGGTTAACATGGTTCCGTAACGCCCAGCGTTGACCGAAACGTTGTTCTCAGCCTCATTTTCGAAGAAAATGGTCTAGTCAGTGGTGAAGTCGTGCGTCTTCAATTGCTAGATAAATTGGACCTTGTACGCGAATAATCCTAGATCTTTGTGCAGAATTCTCCTCAGGCTAGTGCCTTAAATGTTTCGACGTGAGACAGACGATCTTAACAGCTCAACAAACTGCAGAGTGGATCTATCCAGATGAGCCGAAACCCAACAAACCACGACAAAGTCGATCAAAAATTAAATAAAAAAATTTACTGTTTTCTTCGATTCCCAATGTGTCGTGCTCTCGGAATTCCTTCCGCAAGGTCAATTGTTCAACGCTCAGTATTATTTGAGTGTTTTAAAGCGTTTGCGCGAGAATATTCGGCGAAAGAGGTCGGAATTATGGAAGGACAATTCATGGTTCGTGCACCACGATAATGCAACAGCTCCAAACATCACGCATTGCACGCGATTATTTGACCAAAAACAATGTCAAAATCGTTCAAAAAGTACTATATTCGCCAAATATGACCCCGTGTGAATTTTGCCTCTTCCCAAACTTTAATTGTCGCTTTGTGGAAAACATTTTAAGAAGATTGAAGGCATCAAAGAGTGTTTGCAGAGAAAGCTAATGGACATTCCAAAATCGGCCTATCAAAAATGCTTTCAAGAATGAAAAAAACGTTGGCATATGTGTATCGCCTGATTATTTTGGAGTTGGTAAAATAAATATTGAAGAATAATTAATTGTTGTTGTTTTATTTGCACAGTCCGGTTATATTTTGAACAGAAGGTACTTATTTAAATAAGCATTAAAGAGTTGAAAAGTGTCAGTATTTATACGGAGCAATTGCTTTTAAAATACATAGTTTGCAAATAAATGCCTTCAAAATGAAAAATCGAATTGAAATGAGATTTTGTTGAAGCGGATTGAAATTTTGAAATTTCAAAACAATCAATTTCAACATGCAAGACAGAACAAAGTTCGATTCGTGCTCAGGTTCGACTCAAAATGACTTCATTCCAATCGATTTGAAGAATCATTAAAAAGGATATATAATAGTTTAGATCAAACATGCCCACGTAGTGGCCCGTATGGCCCGCGTGGCCCTTCATACAAATTTTTTCTATCTTAATTTTGTCTTTGCGATGAGCCAAATTCAAAAAACGCCTGCTAAAAACAACAACACAAACTTCACTCGTTCAGTGTTCAGCATATTTTCCATCGAACTTTACAAAAACAAATGCATGCAAAGTCAAAATAAAGAAACGCACACTCGATGATGTCGATGCTGAAGCTGATTGTCCCGTTACTTGTGTGTCGAGTAATTTTTCATGCAAGCATTGTTATTGTAATAGAAACGAAGACTGGCAGTGTACTTCATGATATGTAATTTTATTGCACTGTAATTGTTTTTGTTTTGTTTTGTTTGATTTTTGTCAAAAGCAATGATGAGCTACATTTTGTGTTTGTTTTGTTTTTTTAAGCATGGGCCCGCGCTTATAATTTCTTGGGCCCCACTGGTCTAGATTGTTTTATTATGATGTTTCGTTCATCGAATAACAAGGCTAACAAAGTGTTTTGACTGAGCTCAATGTAAGCTCATGTAAAATAATAATTATATTCCAATAAAGCAACCAAATTATTGTAAAGGCTCGAATATCAGTTAAAATATAAATTGATGCGTAGTTGGTAGAATTGTTCAAAAAACATTATCTTTGACAATTTTTGTTGTGCTCTTAAAAAAAAAAAAAAAAAAAATAAAAGATAATAATAATATAACAATGAGCAATGCAAATAATTATTTTAATCATCTGACTGAAATAATTTCTATAAATATCGGGTTATGATGAAATAAACTTTAATAACAAAGAACACACGTTGTGTAAAGTACTGACTGACTGACAGTGCATTTTCCCGCAGCAAAACATACGAATATTGACAGTGGAAACGTCATCTGACATTTTGATTTATATTTAATTATTTCATTATTTGCGTTATCGGTGAAAATTTCATTAAAATGGATAAAGGTTCGCTGTCGAATAATTAAATGGTATCAAAGGTACATACATATGTAGTTTAGAATCAACTCTGATTGCTGATGATGGAGGCACAGAAAATATGTTGTAATTATATTAACCAACTGGCTGATATTGATTAATAAACAAATTAAAAATAATTTTAGAACTGTGTATGCGTGATGGCGGCTTATTCTGTAGATGTGTTTGTTTGTATGTATATTTATCTGTTTGTGTTTGTTTGTTTTGACATATCTGCTGACATATTTATTGACATGATTTATTTGCACACTTGGCAAGAATTTTTATGTTAATCAAAGTGTTGATATTTGCACGGCTTCCTTTGAGGTTGCAATTTATTGATTAGGAATGATAACACTGTGCAACAAAATTTTGCATTTTTGCTTAATATTCGAAAGTTACAATGGATTTAGGATAATTTGAAAGTATAAGAGCCAATAACAGCAATTTTAGATAAATAAAAAGGCGATGTAACAAAAAGAACTTGCCCTAATCTTACATTCATTTGAGAGTTGTAAAGTGAATAAGTCTTTCAAAATATAAATATTTCCTTCATTGCCATATGGCCAGCCCTTGAAAGGCTTAGTTATATTAAATCTGATTTGGATTAAAAATGCTTTTTTCAAGTTAATTTGCCTGGAGATAACTGGTACTGTTGCAAAAAAATCAACTGCGGCTCCCAACTAGCACACAAGCTTCTATATAGCTTGCTTATTAAGGAAACTGCGTTGCATCAGAAGTACTCATTTTAACTTCTGTAAGAGCAATAAGGCGAACTTCTTATGGTTTTTGTTGCATATCGCTCATTCCATATAAGGCATTGGGACATTTGGAGTACATATTTTGCAAGTGGAAATACATTTAAGTTCACAAATATTTGTGGAATACTTTTTTAATTTTTTTTGACAATAGAACTATGTTATGTCCTTTCCAAATACATTTATATTAATACTAAATGTGCAAGAGTTTTATAGAATCATGCATTAAAAAAACATCAGGCATCGGGACACGGAGAATTTTTTATTTTGGGAGATGATCATTTTGTAACACAATTCTCTGCCTTTTGGATACATTTACAAATAAAAGCTTTTCTACGAATTTTGTGTAAACTATTACCTCTTCACAATAAATCCTACTATTAAAAGTAGCCTTATCTCCTATTAAATAAATTTCCAATTAGAAAAAATATCGCCTATTTATCTCGTATGGCATCGGGACATAAATTGTAAGGCATTGGGACTTTTCCGTTTTTTCATGAATACTTTCATATTAAATCGACACACACAAAAAAAGGGACACACAAAATGAATTTAAACTACAATGAGCACTTTGGAACACATCGTAGGACAATATTTGGTGTAGCAGTAGAACAGTGTTAAACAGCTTTGCCCCGAAATACATTCACAAAAGCAAAAGCACGAATATATCTCACATACAGCACAACGAAAGCTTTAGTTTGAGATTCTCCGTCGAGCAGTTAATGTCCATGGCACTGTTGCCAGATTGAGGTAAATTTACCTAATTGAGGTAATTTTTGACTCATTTTTTGGGCAGAGGTAAAAAAGGTAATTTTTGACCAAAAGAGGTAAATTTTGCGAAAATAAATATTTTTTAGACTTGTTAATTTTTCGAATTATCGACAGTACTGTTACCTTACTGAACATTCCCCCAAATAGTTTAATATTCTTGTGAATCATCCTATGTAACAAAAAAATCTGAATTATCCATCTTTAATTGTTGAACAAAGACCCCTTTTACATTGGTCAATAATTGAAAGCAATTTTTCGAGTTTGTTGGCGGCGAATTGGCTGAGAAGGGGGAAAAAATTGACGGTACGCTTGTGTTGTATCGTCAACTTTTCGGGTTCAAAAGAGAACCAATGCAAAAGGGGTAAAAGCAACAAGTGAATTAAATTCAAAAAAAGCGAAACAAAATAGTTTATACACGTCAAGAGTTGACGGTTAGCTTGTTGGTGAGAGATAAATATATGTATACTAACAAAAAATTTATAACGGTTATTAATCATTTAAAAAATTTTTATTTTATTTTTATTTTGGGAAAAGGTAAATTTTCTCCGAAAGTGGTAAATTTTTTCCCAAATAGTGGTAAATTTCAGTTCATCTCTCTGGCAACACTGGTCCATGCTGCTCGTCTATTTATGTGCTCAGTTTTATCAGATCGTCTTCTTACACTGAATAAAATTTTATTTTATTTAATTTATGTAAAATTTGATTTTCACTAAATAACACAAAACTTTTTAATCAAGTAATTTAATTTTTCAATACTTTACTTTATTTTAACATAAACTTTTGTCTTTGTTATAATTTTGTTTTATTTCTTCATCCATCATTTTTAATTGAAATAAGTAATTAAAAGAAATCAGACAACTCCATTTATCTCATTAAATTTATACTTGTCTTTACCTAGTCGTTTCCATTCTATTCATTTATTTTTTCTTAGTCCGTATATTTTTTATACACTTTTTCTAACTTTTATGAATTTCTCTTTTCTTAGCTTTTATTATTATTATTCGATTTTCTAGGTTTGGCTTAACCTTAATTTCGCTTTAATAATTCGGAAAAAAACTTTAAATATAAACTGTGTGCAATAGCAAGTCAACTTGCTTAAGTCTTTTTGCAAAATAACATGCAATTTTCTTTCAGTGAAAGCTTAAAAGCTCGCTTGTGTTAAACCAAAATGAGAATGTATTTGTGGGGCAAAGCTGTTTAACACTGTTCTGAAGTATTGATGCTTATGGCTGAATTACAATACTGCGTTAGGTCGGTCGGCCTTTGACAGCTCGACTAGAAACAATGGGTTCTTATGAATCAACACAAAATATGACCTCATGCATTGCGTCGACCTCATCCCGTAAATATGAATTTGAGGGGGTGACGTACGATCAACGCTATGAGTAGCGACATGCTCAAGCTAGGTCGTGCTTTTGACATTCCATATTAACGCTGGGTTGCATTTTCGTTGAGCAATGCTAAAATGTGGGTATTCTTGGATTCCGATGGAAAACTCAGATTTTCATAGGATTATCGTGGGAATTTATATTTTGATGCGAGTTTTTTTTAAATTGATCAAATTTTTTAAATTAACATGCTGCTTAAGTAGTATAAAAATGATTTTGATAAATTTAGCATGATATTAATATTATTCAATTGTATTTCATATTAAAATTTATGCATTTTTTAGTATATTATAAATAATATTATAAGGGTATTCATGCAAAATGGCAAACTTATATATTGGTCAATTAGATATTTTAATGAGGTTGGTTGAGGACGAATACCCTTAATATCATTGTTTGAATAATATAACACACAAAGGAATGTTGTGGTAAGGTAGATTGGCAAATGCCGTTTACTTTGTTTTTGTAAAGTTGTACCCAAGTACTCACTAATTACAAGTGATTCAGCGAGCATTGTACAAGGGGGCGTGGCAACTCGAATCTGAAATATCGAATAACTTTGGAATTATAGGTCGCACAACTTTGGAATTAGGTGTTCGGCCGCGATTTACATGTGCCGTTCCACTGGTAAAATTTTATGGGCGTTGGGAAAAGGTTGTGGCACTTTTTCGGCTGCCCAAATTGTGGATATAACTTTCGAACTATTAGTCACACATCAATGAAACTCGGTAAGAATGTACTATTTAGTCTTGTCCTTTGACTGGAAAAATTGAGTGAGCATTGGACAAGGGGGCATGGCACCGCCCATATAAGTCAAACTTATGGTATCAAATAGCTTTGGAGTTAAATGCCACATAATAATGAAACTCGGTATGGAGCTGCCACTTGGTAATGTCCATCTACTAGAAAACCTTCAGCCATTCTTATTTTTATGAAGAGAACTTCTGAAATGCACTGTCGAATCTGGCCTTGTTATTTGAATCACAAAAATGGTTGTTAATTTTCGCGTAAAATTTAAACATTTTTTGCTGATAAGTGTTACAGTTTTTAAAAAGAGTTGAAAATTTGCAAATTTGAATTTAAATTAGTTTTACAATAAAAACAAATTTTGCTTCTAAAATTTCATTGTAATTAAAATTTTCGCAGTATTGAAGATATGTTAGTATTTGTGGTATCAAAATAGCGAAAATTTTTTTAATTTTACTAAATTTAAGAAAAATTATATATTTTCAGCCGTATCCATAAAAATATCTTCAAATAACTTTAAAACGTTCAATACTTAAAAAGCTTTTTAATGCTAAAAAGTCTTTTAAAATTTTGTTATTCATAAAAATGTTGTAGCTGCTTTGTAGTTAAAATAGGAACACTTTCGATTTGAAGTGGGAAGAGTGTCAAAAATGGTTTGTGTATTTGATAAATTCAATGACTTTTAATTTATTTGTCACAATTTCGTCAACATTTTGATGTTTAAACATCGTTGTTTTTTGAAGCTACTCTCTGCACTGAAAACATCGTCATTTTATTATCTTGTTTTGTAAATATTTTGAAATGTTTTGACCAATTTTCTTGTTTTTATTTTGTTTTTCTTTTGAATTTTTTTGACATATTATCCAAATTTTTGAAGTATTTTTAATTATTTTTCACAATATTTGTCCTCAAATGAGAGCAAATAATTTTAAAAATGCTTTATGAGGGGTTTATTGGATTTATTGGATGTTCAGCCATTTTTAAAAATCCTCTCATTTATAAACAAACATTTTCAATAATTTTTTTTTACATTTTCTGTTTTTTTTTTATATATTATGAAACAATTTGATGTATTTTTGACATAATTTGTGCTCAGATGAAAACAAAATAAAATTTAAAAATGCTTTATCGAGGGTTTATTGAAGGTTTCCTCCATTTTTAAAATTATCTCATTTATAAAGCATTTAAAAAAGATTTTTAACGCTATTGAACGCTATTATGACACTATCTTTTAATTTTTCATTGATTACAATTATAATTGCATGATTTCGGAAAAAGGGACGTTTTGTGGGATTTCTAGTATAGCTGCTTTTATTGGCATCACCAAAATGACAGACGCACGATCTGTCAACGCAACATTTAGTTTTGCAAAGTTTGAGGTCGTCCGTTTTGACAGCTTATATCGTAAAGTTTTTACAACGGAGACCAAAGTACGGTCAAAGGCCGACCGACCTAACGCAGTATTGTAATTCAGCTATTAAACTTTAAAGCAGTGGTGCTCACTACATGGTTTCCCATAGCCCGCGGGCATCGTATGTTGTTGAGCTTTTGCACACGAAGTAGCAATCGGCTTGCTGTGTTTGTACACTGCGTAAAATTTTGTTTTTTCTGCTGTGTTTTAAATTTCAAGTCAGTATGCTTTGAGCGTTCATGTGATTAGGGTGTTGCTCGCTTTTTTATTTATGAATATACGTAAATATATGGCAATGTTTCAGGAAAAGCATTAATACATTTTTGCTTGATGTTTTCTATGTTAAAATAGCGAAAAACAAACACAAAAATTATTATGTTGATAATTCACCACTCGACAAGATTTCCTTGCATCAAATGTTGTGAGAGCTTTTAACAACTTCTTGTTTCAGTGTAAAGATGTGTACTCGGAAAGCTCTATTTGTTGTTGTTTGAACCGTGCGTTGATCACCACTGCTTTAAAGTCAGCACAATGTGCATATAAGCTTTTGTGCTTTCACACGCATATAAAATCCATGCATAGAAAAAGTCAGCCCAGTTCGATAGTGATAGCTGCTTTGTTTAGTTTTTTTCGATGCACGCAATAAAAAAAATGTATGCATGAACTATAAAAAATGGGTTTCGCAACTTTAACGAAGTTGATGCGTTAGTTAGGTGCAAAAAACAATTTAAGGCAACTTCGATAATGGTTCTAATAAAAAATTATTGAAATATTTTTTATTTACAGCGAAGCTCTTTTAACGTTATTACTTTTGAAGAATATTACAGCGGCTAATATTTCAGCTATGTCTTGGTTAAGGAGTAAATTGTTGGTCACAAGTTTTATAGACGCCCAATCAAAGCCGTTGAATATTAACCCTCCGTTACATTCGCTAGGGTGGATTACACCCATAAGATAAAAAAAATAGAAATTATTAATTGAAATATAACGACCGATAACTGGTTTACGACGTACTCAAAAGCTATGCATCTTTTGAATCATAAAACAACACTGGTTGGGACTCTAAGGAAAAATAAACGAGTAATACCACCAACATTCATTGTAACTAAACACAGAGCGCCTAAATCAACCATTTTTTGTTATCAGAAATAAGTTACATTACTATCATATGTGCCAAAAAAGAATAAGTGTGTTTTACTACTTTCAACATTCCATAATGACGGAAAAATAATTGATGGTCCGATTTGCCTACCAGAAATTATTGAATTTTTTAACAAAACGAAAGGAGATGTTGATACTACAGATCAATTGTGCGCTGCTTACAATGTCGCCAGAAATACGCGACGGTGGCCTTTGTTAATATTTTTTTTTTATCCTTGGTAAACCTGGCTGCCATTAACGCTCGTATAATTTTGCTAGCGACTGAAAATCCTCCATTAAAGTACAAAAAACGGGTTCTGTTCATAAAAGAGCTGGCTTTAAGTCTTATTCAATCTCAAATTGATAGACGAAGCAAGTTGAGTAATATAAGCGACAATTTGAAACAAATCATTAAAAAATTTGCGAACTAGAATCTGACATCGATCAGCCCCAACAAAAAAAAAAAGCTCAAGCCTGTGTTAGATAACACGGGCGCATAGGTCAGACGTAGAATACGTTAGTTATTAACAGCCTTATTCAATATATTTCCTTAAACAACCTTTAAATGCTTGTTTAGTTACGCACTGTTTAAGGCTTTACGCAGCTTCTATGCAACCTTGCTAACATTGTTATTCATAAACATTTTTTCATTTTCTGCTTATGATTGTAAGGTTTGTGTCTGAACTATAGAAAATCTCTACAAAAATTAAGAATTCCTATGGATTTACAATGGCCGCCGCATAAAAAAATGCTGCAAAGGGCGCATATGGAGCATGTCTTTGATATTAAAAGAAAAGACAAACAAAAATCATGGTTGTATTTACGTAACCTTCAAACGCCAATTTCGGCGTTTAAGTTACGCAGCTCTTAAACAACTACGAAAAATGTTTATGAATAACGTTTTCTTGTTTAAAGCCCGTTTAAAGTTACGCTGCCTCTAAAATGTGTTTATGAATAAGGCTGTAAGACATTGAGGATGTCTTAAAGACGTGGCCAACTGGGTAAGCACAATTTTGTTTCTCTGCTTCGCTTATCAATGTTGTGTATGTACACATCGTTCGCTACTTGGTCATTATACTTCTTCTCTTTCTCACACTGGTTCTGTGATGAACACACAGATATTCGTACTGCTCTTACACATGATGTTATCTATACTATTATATAAAGTGAAAGTGAAAATTTTTTGTGTCCGCAAAACTCCAAAAGTACTGGTCAGATTTTTTTGAAATAAGTTTTAAAATATCACATTTGTGCTACAAAAGGTTCATTGATTATTTTCTTTTCAAAATTTCAATAATAAGTATCTTTAATCAAAGTGTTAAGTTTTTAAAAAAATCATCCACAATGCCATGCGTTGCTTGATCGTTAGCTTTTCATGCGTTTGTGCTGCGAGAGCCTCAATAAACTGCATGTTGCTCTCTACTATACTCTTTTTGTTCTCAGCAAGCACAAAACAACAAAACAAACAAACAAATACATATTATACATGTACATACTTTGCTGCGCTTAAAGCTAATTGGATCGAAGTACATTCTAATATGTTCAAAGTAGTTTTGATGTGGAGAATTAATCTAACACAGTTTTGTTAAATGGGGATTCACTGACCACCTTTAGCAAGTTGAGGATATTTTTGATGAGAATGAGATTCAATCCGACTTGATGTATGTATGTATGTATGTACGTATGTTTATTTGTTTCGCTGCATGCAACTTTTCTACACATGTTTTGACGGTGGTTTTCCTGTAATTTATAAATGAACAAAAGGAACAAAGGGCTGACTTTTTACTTTATAGAATTGACATTGTGTGATTCAATAAGTTTTTTTATAAATAAACAAGAGAACTGGGATGGGCATAGGAAAAGGGGTTATGGCTTCGACCACATAAGTCAAATTTTCGATATTGAATAGCTTTGGAACTAAACGTCGCATGACAATAAAACTCAGTATGAAGTTACTAATTGCCAAAGTCTTTCTACTGGAAAACTGGTATGTGCATTGGAAAAGGGTGGGTGGCCCGATTCTCTATACAGAATAGCTATGGAAGCTAAAATCACGGACATTGAAACTCATAATGTAATTGTCACCTTGGAGTGATGTTCTGCTACTGGGAAACTTGAACAGGCAGTGGAACATGAGCGTGGTGTCAGACTAAGGGACTAATAAAAGTTTTGAATGTACTTATTATTTCCAATATACTTGCCGGGTGCAGCAACGCGCGCCGGGTATCGCTAGTAATACATAAAATACAAAGCATATGAAAATTAAAACAAAATTTGAAGGAGTTAAATTTTGATTTACTTATAGAATCAAAAAAATTAAATGTAGCAGTATGATTATTCAAATACAAATCAAAAGAAGACATATTAAATATGTTACGACCATACTTGAATTTTCTTCAATGCATGTATAAAGTATTAAAAACTTATAATGAAAGTGACAAACATTTTCTCAAAATGTTGTGCTCCAGATTAACACACGCGTATAACGTATTCTATGTTAAAAGATAAAGTGGAGAAATAGGGTCGCTGCCGAATATGCAGGTACCAGGAAGATCGCAAGACAAAAACAACGTACTACTATTGTGACAAACTTATTTGCAAAAGTCATACGATTCAGTTGTGCATCAATTGCCACGAATTGATGGCCTCAAAACATCAAGACAACAGGTCCACATACGACGATATGTATTCGAATAACGAATAATTTAGAGGTAATTATCTCAAAAATTGTTCATTGCAAAAAAAAAATTGATTAAATAAATTTCTTTTTATTCATCTTTTAGCTTTTCAAATTGGCCCCTCCAAAGAACGTGGCAAATAAGTTGTCCTCAGAATGGGACATTATCCAAACCATTATGAATTTTTTTGTTTAGTTCTCAAATTAACGTTTTTTTTTTAAATATTTTTATTTAAATGAAATACGTGTTTAACTGAACGAATTTTATGTTTAATAAAATAATAAAATACCTGAATTTAATAAAATCCGAACCGCTTTACTCTTTTAATGTTATTTGTTACAAATTCTTGAGTTACATTATATGGGTGGACTACACCCAGGTTAGTAATGACGTTACCCCGAATAGCGAATGTAACGGAGGGTTAAAAATGTTTAACCTTATTCACATGAGTGCAAATTGGGTACACAAGACAATTTGAGGCAACTTCGATAATGCTTCTAATAAAGTTCTATAGAAGCGTTATCGAAGCTTTTTTATTTTTTTTTTTATTTTATTTATTCAAAACAAAATATATATTTGTACAAAAATTCACTTTTGCCTCAGTGCCATGAAGGCTTTATAGAGCTTCAGCTGCCAAAAAATACTATTTCTTAATTTTATCAAAATTCCCAGCATATGAACACATATCACATGGCTTTTGTTTCTAACAAATATGATTGCTTTTTCGACGGTTCTCCCTAAGTGGTAGTTTAAGAAAAATAGTGTCATGTCTTTTTTATGGCGAGGATTTATGTTTATCGATAGAATAAAATTATCAAGCCAAATCATTTTGATCTTACTACGTTCAAATACTTAAGAGATCTTTCTTCAGTTTTTGAGGATCACTTTTTGTATAAAACTCATTTATTGTATTTTGTATTTGTATCATAAATAAGTTTTATTGTAGTTTTGTCGCATTATGATTGACAGACTTCGGAGACTATGTCGACGACAGGCGGTCAATCAGTTGCAAAAAGGCTATGAAAGAGAAAGGTTCAAATAAATGTCGGGTTTTTTGAGCTTCGGCTTTTTTCCCGACACTAAATAATTGTGTGTGTTTTTTATTTAATTAATTAAATTCTTAAATTCACTTTATTTGTGAACATTTTGGTCGGCTTCGAGCCAAATATGGACAGCTCTATGGAAAGGAGAGGAAAGGAGGACAAAAAAGAGGTAAAAAAAAAAAAAAAAAAATAAACAAAAGGAGCAACAATAAAAAAAAGGAGACCAAATGCGGTGACTACAGCAACACGAACGCTCGCACGCATGGGAAAGAAGACAACAAAGTTGAGTATAAAAAGTTTAAATATACATCAAATATAACAAATTATAAACAATTAAAAATCTGAAATTGATGTAGTGGTGAGTGGAAAGTGATACAATTTTAATATATTTAAAGTAAGAAGTGGAAAGAATGTGTTCATTTTTTTATAGAAGAAAGAATAGTAAAAGTGGACAGATCTTAAATAAGAATTGTGAAAAAGTACAAAGTGGACAAATTTTGAAAGAAACTAATATTTTTCGTTTCTGTGCAATAAATTCTGCGCAAATTGATTGCATATACATAAGCGAAATATTCAAGGGCAATCAATGCGCTGCTGCGCTATAACGATGCTACGCAGTTGCAGCGAGCATGCTTGGAAAGAAGTATTCACATATATACATATTGAATGACGTGTTGTGTTTGTTGTTGTAGCATGCAGCAGCGGCGAGCAGAAGCAATTCGTTATTTATGTTTGTTGTATGTGTAATTGAACATAAAAAGAAAGAGTAGGGGTATGTCTTTAGCACAAAGATGCGAGCATAAGCGTACACCATAAGCAATAATAGAAGAGACACGAAAAGAAAGAGCAAGGGTATGACTTTAGCACAAAGATGCAAGAATAAGCGTACACCGAAAGCAATCATAGTAAAGACACAAAGAGAAAGAGCAAGGGTATGTCTTTAGCACAAAGATGCAAGAATAAGCGTACACCGAAAGCAATAGTGGAAAGAGTAAAGCATGCTTTGGACAGAGGGCAGAGGAAAGAAATGTTTTGCAAAGAGAAAGTAAACAGAAAGAAGTGCAACTTTAGCATCGAAATATGCAGATAATTCGCATAATAAAACACAGTGGAAAGATTTGGGCAGTTATTATTTGAGCACATGAACATAAAGAAACAGTGAAAAAAAAAGAAAAGAAAAGAAAGAAAGAAAGAAGCACAATTAGCATCAAAGTATGCGTGTGCATTAGAAAATGGCTTAGGTAGTTATTTTTTTGAACGCAAAGAAAGATGCTGGTAGATAGAAAAAAAAAAAAAAAAAAAAACAAAAAAAAACATAGAAATGCGGTAATGAGTCTGCACTATAAAACAAAGAACAGATTCAATTGTAATAAGCAAAGGTTGTTAGAAAATTTGAATGCACAGAGGAGAGGACATATTGAAAGTCGAAAGTTTGTTATAAAAATTTGAATGTACAGAGGAGAGGACAGATTGAATGTCGAAAAATTGTTAGAAAAATTTGAATATACAGAGGAGAGGACATATTGAATGTGGAAAGGCTGTTAGAAAAATTTGAATGTACAGAGGAGAAGACAGATTGAAAGTCGAGAGTTTGTTAGAAAATTTGAATGGACAGAGAAGAGTACAAAAGAGTCGAAAGTTTATAAAAAAATATTTGAGTGTGCAACAAGAGGACAGATAAAAAGCAACATTTTGGAAATTATCTAAATGCACAGAAAGATGCAAAATTGATAGATGGTTTCAATTTATAAGCCAATGGAAAGATTGAAGCATAATTTTAATTAGCAAAGAAAGATGGAAGAATTGAAAGAAAATTTGAATGGAAAAATAGAAAGTTAATTTTTAGTTAGTTAGTTAGGAAAGTAAAAATTGAAAGAAGAATTTAAAAAAAAAAACAGAATTTAACCGACATTCAAATGAGCACAAAAGCAGAGATAGATTGAAAAGATATATTGGACAGAATTTCAGTTGGAAAAGTATGAAGCAGTTTAAAGAAAATTAAAACGCAATACAAAAATGTTGGACAGAATATTTATTAATTTTATCTTTTGTTATTGATACAGCACAAAATGACTGAGCGGAATCAATACGAGGAGAATGCAGAGGCTATCGCTAGATTCGCAGCATCAGCCGATGAAGGAAAACTCTGCGGAAGCCACCATAGAGCATGTACGATTTTTGGACAGACAGGCGGCAGCTCTAGTAAACGCGACGAGATCGCGACAATATTTAAAAAATACAGTCCACACGGAGAAGAATGTCAGGATCGAGGATCTCGTGAGCGAATGTCGAGTAGTGTTCGCACTTCAAAGATTACGCCGAAGGAATTTTCATGCTAGGCATGCCAGGGCAATCAACAGATATGGGTGTGCCAAGAATTTTTATCAATAAATTTGCGCGGCAGGAAAGAATTTGTAGAAAGATGTAGTTTGTGCCCAAACTGACTTAAAAGAGGCGGAAACGCCTGTTTCTTGAGTGGATGCGCTCTTTGTCCAGGCAAGCCTCGCCACAACAGCTTGCTGTGTCCGCTGAAAGGTGGAAAGAAAGAGACAGTCTTGGTAGTGCAGTCCAAAGATGAAGAAAATGGTTATTTGGAAAGTTTTCCAAAGACACAACAAGAAAACGGCTAATGATCTTATTAATTTTGTTAAGGAAAGACAAGTTTTTTATAAGAAAGAAGATGAATATAAAAAGAATAGGCCGGAAGAAGTTTTCTTACAGTATGAACAGGCTTTTAACATAACAATTGAGGAAAAAGTGGCTTTGATATCAACAGCTATGGAAAGGGTAGAGGTGTTTGAAGGATTTTTTGGTCCAGTTAGAACTTTATTAGACACCGGTGCACTACCGAATCTTATTAGCTATGCGTTACGTCAGAAGGAAAAAAAAAACACCATATTTACCTTTAGCTAGGAAAATGTTTGGGATAGACGGAAAGCCATTTGCGATAGAGAGGAAAGTTAATCTTAAGGTTTGTTCATGGTATGAATCATGTGATCATGTTCAAAGATGTTAATACCACGATACGGTGACATGTCTTCAGTTTTCAAATCGGTCGATCCAGAATATTGGAAACCAGATGTGGTGCACATGCTGTTTGGAGTAAGTTTTGTGGCAAAAATCATAGAATCGGTTCTTACAAAAGCGATGAATGATACAATCTTTTTGAAAACAAAGCCTGGTGTTGTTGCTTTAGGTGGACAGTCTGAGAGGATAGATGAATATACTAGTCAGATATTACCAATGGTAGAATACAAGCAAGAAGAACAACTGGACAGTTACTTAAACGGTTATGGACACTGGATCAAATTGGTCGACATACATTTCGTACAAAAGAAGAAGAAATAGTCGAGCAACATGTTTTGCGCACTTACAGGCGAGACAAAAATTGTCGTTTTGTCATGCTCATGCCATTGAAAGATAATATGAAAGATATTAGCACTTTGAGACAAGTTGCATTTAAGCGATTTATATATTAAAGATTAAAGATTAAAAATTAAAGATTAAAGATTAAAGATTAAAGATTAAAGATTAAAGATTAAAGATAAAAGATTAAAGATTAAAGATTAAAGATTAAAGATTAAAGATTAAAGATTAAAGATTAAAGATTAAAGATTAAAGATTAAAGATTAAAGATTAAAGATTAAAGATTAAAGATTAAAGATTAAAGATTAAAGATTAAAGATTAAAGATTAAAGATTAAAGATTAAAGATTAAAGATTAAAGATTAAAGATTAAAGATTAAAGATTAAAGATTAAAGATTAAAGATTAAAGAATAAAGATTAAAGATTAAAGATTAAAGATTAAAGATTAAAGATGAAAGATTAAAGATTAAAGATTAGGTAAAGATGAAAGTTGAAAAATTAAAGATGAAATATGAAAGATGGAAAATCAAAGATAGATGCAGATCGAATATAGAAAATGGAAGATAGAAGATGAAAGATTAAAAAAGAAAGATTGAATATGGTAAATGGAAGTCAAACTCTAAGTGATTGATAAATGCGATGAATTCAGAGGAAACCTCTTTCTCAGCGGTGTTTTTGCCGGGGGAAGGGTCAAGCATTTTAGGCTTGAAGTGATTTATTGCGAGAGACCAATTTGCGTTTTCGGTAAAAACCCCGCAATTGGAGAAAGATTTTACAAAGAGAAAGATTGTGAGCTGCGTAGCTCAGCTTTATGACCCAAATGGCTATATTTCAATTGTCGTAATAGTCGGAAAGGTTTTAATTCAGGACTTATGGAGGTCAGGGATAGGTTGGGATGAGATGGTCCCAGTTGAGATAAAAAAAGAGGTGGACAGAATTTTGGAGAGAAATTTTGTTATTGGAAAAATTTAGAATTGACAGATGGATAGGTACAACCGAAAATATTGGTGTACAAGTACAGGATTTTTCTGATGCTTCATTAGCAGCTTATGGTGCTGTGGCTTATATTAGGACAGAATATTCATATGGAAAGGTGACAACAAAGTTGTTAGTGTCAAAGACAAGAGTAGCTCCTTTACATACGCTTACTGTTCTAAGGTTGGAATTGGCGGCAGTTGAGTTGTTAGCAAGGTTATTTGCTGACATAAGGAGATCGATGGAGTGGCATTGGAGTATAGTTTTGCATTGGATAAAAAAGGCACCTTATAACCTGAAAATATGTGGCTAATCGAGTGGCTTTTATTCAGCAAAATTCAGAGATAAAATATTGGCGACATGTCAGTACGAAAGAGAATCCCGCTGATCTATTAAGTCACGGGTTGTCACCAGCAGAATTCATAGACAATAGATCATGGTTGTATTGTCCGGATTTGGCTTGCATTCAATAAATGCAAGTAGCGCAAAGACAAGTTTTTGGACAGAGAGCTATCAGAGGTGAAAGAAGAGATGAGAGTTAGCCAGTTTCAAGGTTTGAGCCGATGTTTAGTACTCATGTTAAGAGGATTCAGGAAAGAGTGTCTTTGTTTGGCATATAGTAGAACGTTAGAGAGGAAAGCTAATATTCTGGCATAAATGTTCCGTTACATGAATGCAATACGCTCAAAGCCTTATAGAAAACGAATTATATAGAGAATGGGCAGAATTGAGATGCCAACAGCAGAGAAAAGAAGCATGGCTATGAAATTTATTTTAAGAAAGACACAAGAGGAATACTATAATGCTAAATTAACAGTGTTGGAAAGAGTACAAAACATACCGGAATTAAGATAGAATCGTTGAAGGCAGTCATACACTATAAAGAGTTATTGCGGGTTGGCGGCAGGCTGAAGCGTGCTGAAATCGATTATGAGATGAAGCACCCAGTGATACTGCCTACAAAATCGTCGCTCGCTTCAGAGATAATATAGTCAGTTGATAGACAGACAAGACACTGTGGTGCACAGGTGATGATGAAAATTATTCGGCAGCGTTACTGGATACCAAGGTTAAGAAATTCTCGGAGAAGTACGATTCATAATGTGTCATATGTGCACGTTATAATGCAAAAATGGAACAACAGATAATGGCAGATTTACCATCAGATAAGGTACAGGTGGGAAAGGCTTTTTTACACACGGGAGTGGATTTCATTAGTCCATTCGAAATAAAAGCGGTGGGTAAAGATACAGTTAGGTCACGGAAAGGGAAGTGCTGGATAGCAATTTTTGCGTGTTTGAAAACACGCGCCATCCACATTGATATTGTGACAGATTTAACATCACTTGCTTTCAGTGCATGTTTTGAAAGATTTATTGGGCGAAGAGGTAGATGCGAAAGACTGTACAGCGACAATGGTACGACTTTTGTGGGTGCCAACAGAGAAATGAGAAAGACATTGGACAGTTGGAGCAATCATGAAGCTGTAAGACATTTAGATAGTAAGGGGACAGAATGGAAGTTTATGATTCCAGCTGCACCACATCAAGGTGGTATCTATAAAGCAGCAGTTAAGTCGATGAAATATCATCTTGTCAGAGTAGTTGGACAGAAAGTCTTAATATATGAACAATTAATAACACTTATTTTCACAGAGAGAAGCAATATTGAGTTCGCGTCCAATACGTCCCATAAGCGATGGTCCGAAAGATATACAGGCATTGACCACAGATGGCAGACAGAATACCTTACAACGTTACAAGAGAGAAAGAAATGAAGAAAAGATAAGGAAAGTCTAAAGGTCGGACAGCTTGTACTACTCAAAAGAGAGGATTTTCCACCGGCACACTGGGCAATGGGAAGAATTGAGGAGTTGATCGTGAGTTATGATGGAAAGGTCCGTTCAGTTCTGGTGCGCACGCCTACAAATATACTCAGAAGAGCCATACAGAAGTTTTGCATTGTACCAGTTGAAGAAGAGAGAATATGAAATTTATTGTTGTTGATATCATGTATTTACTATAAAAATATTTATCGTTGTAATGTATATATTTAATTGTAAACAAAGAGATGGATAGGAAAACTGGCGTTTTCGGCGGCAGTGTATAAAACTCATTTATTGTAATTTGTATTTGTATCATAAATAAGTTTTATTGTAGTTTTGTCGCATTATGATTGACAGACTTCGGAGACTATGTCGACGACAGGCGGTCAATCAGTTGCAAAAAGGCTATGAAAGAGAAAGGTTCAAATAAATGTCGGGTTTTTTGAGCTTCGGCTTTTTTCCCGACACTAAATAATTGTGTGTGTTTTTTATTTAATTAATTAAATTCTTAAATTCACTTTATTTGTGAACACTTTTTATTCGAATTCTAGCCTAAGTTGTGGGTGATCTAGATACTACGGGCATAAATGGACTTCAGAGTTCAGAGATCAGCGACCTCTAAATATTGTGAGATGTTGGATAATTCAAATGACAAAAATATAACTACACAATGAAATAAAAGTGGCTAAAGACAAATAGAAGTTATATTGTCAATAAAAAAAAAAACAAAAAAAAAAGTAAAGTAAAGTAAATTGTAAAGTAAAGTTATTTGAACTTACACATGATGTGCCTTTAATCAGCGTTATACAAAACTTACCTGAAATGAAAGAGAAAAAGAGAAAAGTTTAATGCTGGGGTTGGTTAGAGCCTTAAATATCAGTTAATTACTCGTATAAAATAAATAACTTTACGTATTAAAATAAACATTGATGGAAAGCACGATAAAAATTGATAGAAAAATAATGACTCTTCAATTTAACGTAAAAGTAATCAATTGAAGGTAAAGAGTTGTTTGCACTATCAATTTTCACCCAGTGTAGGAGAGCTGGAGCCATGAAGGCAGGTTGACTCAACAAACAAATAGAAATCCTTGCAGCGGCGTATCTTCCAGTAACAAAGTGCAAAGTGCACAAGCGGCTTTAGTTTGCATTTGCTGGCGTGTATGTATGATGTGTGTGTTTGGGTGTATGAGTGAGTTAGGGTGCATGTGTTTATGTTTGAGTCTGCTTGCTTTATTGCACTTGTGGGAAATGTTGACTGACGACAACTGGCAAAGAAAGTGACGTTAAATGTACCCAAGTATGTGCAAATATGCACAAAGTGTTCATCCTGCCATCCTTTTATTCTGTCATAGCAGCAACAGCAGCAGCAGCAGGAAAATAACAATTAATTGAAACTTGAAGAATTTTAAACTATGCATTGTTGTTGTGATGACAACGTTTAAATTAATATTAATGACTTCAATGTTTCCAGAGAAGTGACAGTCGCAGTAAAAAGGTTTTAAACTCCTCTTAAGTTGTCACAAGAAATGCATAAAAAATTGACTTATCATGTTTTTGGAGTCTTCTTTACAGTCAAACTTCATACTTTTAAGAAGTCAATTATAAACATGTTAAGGAAAATTTACTTAAAAACAATTATGTTGAGGGCGACAGGAGATGAGTGCGCTAGGAGAATTAAATTCGCATGATTGGCTCAAAGGTTTTTGAAAAAAACTTGCATTCCCAAGTCGGCCCGGTTGGCTTGTAATTTTTCCAGTGTTATTGCAGTTAAACTTAAATTAAATGACAAAAGTTATCTAAAGGTTTTGCTAGTCTAATAATTATTAAAATTTATAATTTTTTTTTTTAATTTTCTGTTTTTTCTAATTTATGTTGTTGTTGTTGTTATTGTTATCTAGCCGTTGATCACTTTTGGCCTCGTCTTTCAAAAGAGAAATCAGACAATGATTGCCATCTTGGAGTGTTGACTATGCCAGCCAAAGAATCTTTCAACTGACGCTGAGGATATAAAAAGCGTACTGAATGAGAGAAATGGTTCCTCAAGCTATACTTTTGCCAAATCATTTCAGCACTTGCAATTCAGCAGTTATGATAAATACAGTGATGGATAAATAATAGAAATGGATATTACTTTAACATTTCTGAGAATGCTATAAGGTTTAAAAGCAAAATATATGGATGGAACCTACTGCACACAAAAGTTGGATATCGGTACTCTATATAATTTATGCTTTTGCTCATAATTCGGTAAAATATCAGTTGTGAAAGCTCTTAAAGCAGTGAACTCGATTTTGTATTGGAAAAAAAAAGAATAGAAACGTATTCTACTTTTGTTTATAATATTGAATATACAAGTATTAAACAATTGTTTTCAAATACCATTTAGAAAGTATTATCAAGAATTGAAAAATATTAACAAATTTTTTGTGATATTCTTCTTTTCGCACCTTTTTTTATTAAGAATAGGAAGCGGAGTGCATTGTACAGATGTTGAGCGGCAATTAATTTTCATTTTCCGAAAATTTTGAAATAAAGACAAAATAAAGTGTAAAACTGCAGAGTTATTGAAGTATTCATGGAAAAAAATGTATTCAGCTATTCATTTTGCACCAAAAAAGGAAAAACGAGGCAGAAAACGAACAACCTATGCATAGTTTGACGTATTGTTGGTTCGAAAAACTAAAAAAAGAATCCATTTCTTTCATCGGAAGAACTCATAAAAGAGGTACATAAATGCACCAATTAGTCATACAATACGGAATAGATTATTAGAAAATGATTTGAAAGCACATTCCGCATACAGAGACATACATGAGCAAAATATTCGCAACAGAGTAGATTTGGCAAGGAAGAATCTGATATGAAATAATCGGTAAAACGTATTGTGGCCAGACAAAATAATGGTAAAGTTGTTCGGATCCGATAGCATGCCTCATGTAAGACGCCCAAAAAATACTACACATACATAATTCGAAGGACACAGTTAAAACTATTAAACATGGTGGTGGTAGCGTAATCCTGTGAGGTTGTTTTTCCTCTTCGGGCTTAGGTGCAATATTTTGGATAAAAAGTAAAATGTAGGTCACAGACTATTTAAATATATTAAATAGCATACTGCTGCCATTTTCCGATGAAGGAATGCAGTTAAAATGGGAGATTAAGCATGATAACGATCCCCAAGACTCCTCGCAACTGGCAAAAAAATGGTTCCGGAACAATAGCAATAATTTATTAGAGAGGCCATCGCAGTCACCAGACCTTAATCAAATTGAACACCTTAGGGGCATCTTAAAGAAGAAAATAGCTGGCTATAAGTCCAAAAACAAAGAAGAATTGTGAAAAAAATAGCCGGATGAGTAGTATGCTATTTATACCAGAATTTGTGTCAAACTGGTGGATTCCATGGGCCGTCGGTGCATTGAAGTTCTAAAAAAACCGTGCTGCTACAACAAAATATTAAAGTTAAACCAGTTTACAGTATAAAATTGATATCGTTTAAGAAAAAAATATTAATATGTTAGTAATAAGTCTTTTGTTTCTATTATTTTTCCAAGGCCACTAAAAGAAATGGTGTATTTTTTTCTTTTATGAATTGCGCGAAGCTGATTTTTTTCTTATTCTGATAGATCTGCTCTTAGTCTTTAAGAAATATGTAAACTTTGAAAACAAAATTCTTTACATTAATAAAAAATAATCAAACTAAAGAAAAACATACATGCCGTTTCTATTATTTTTTCCATCACTGTACATACATATCGTCGGCTTAAAAGGAAAACTGACCAACTATGAAAATTAATGAAGACAGTCCTTAAAAAATTTCTGTCAATACTGAATATCTAATATTTCGATGAAAAATATCTCTTTGATCCTTTTAAAGATCACATTTAAAAGGAAACACAAGCACCATCATCTTTTTCTCAAGAAATATGTTGTTTTCAGTTGGTCAGTTTTTCTTGTAAGCCGACGGTATCAGTTGCTTTCGCTTTGACGTAGAATTACGTCATTCTCGGAGATGAATAGGGTGGTTGATTGCGATCAGCAAACGATGTTTGTGTCACACTCTGAGCCTTTTAGTAGGAGAGCTGGTAGACATTTTTGGGTACGTGTTTGAGGCACTCTGAAAACTTGTATAATACTTCCTTTGTGATGTCTAAATATAAAAACCGAGACCTGGCTGAGGGGTAGTGGGTCTCAACCACACAATTTTTTCACGTAGAATACGTTATACGGGAGTGTTAATCGTGAGCACAAAATTTTGAGAAAATGTTTGTCACTTTCATTATAAGTTTTTAATACTTTATGCATGCATTGAAGAAAATTCAAGTATGCTCGTACCATATTTAATATTTCTTCTTTTGATTTGTATTTAAATAATCATATTGCTACATATAATTTTTTTGATTCTATAAGTAAATCAAAATTTAACTCCTTCAAATTTTGTATTAATTTTCATATGCTTTGTATTTTATGTATTATAACATCATGTGTAAGAGCAGTACGATATCTGTGTGTTCATCACAGAACCAGTGTGAGAAACGTACACACATATTCCATACAAGCAAGCAGCAACAGCATCGCACACGTACACACATATTCCGACAAGCAGCAACAGCATCGCACTTTGTTCTCTTGCAGTTGCAACCTTAGTTCTTATAATTCTCATTTCGTTTTTGTTGCAAGAGTTGTATAAGAGGGATATTTCGCCGAACGTATTAACCTCCTCAAATAATGCAATGTTGTGGGTTAGAGTGACAACTCGACATTTTCCCACCAAAATGTCGTATCGATTGTCATTCGCCTGCATATTTTGCCTTATAAGTTGGCTTTTTTTTTTCATAAAATATACATTTTTGTTGTTTTTTGTTTGTTATTTCTAATAATATACATTTTTTATGTTTTTTATTAATCAATTTTTAGTAATTCATTTGTAATTTTTATAAATTTCAAGCGAAGATCTATTTGTTTTCAGTCATTTTGTTTTTGTTTTTTTTTATTATTTAAGCTTAGGCAATATCGCGAAGGCGCGGGTTCAATTCCGGCGGCTGGCATGATTGTTTTTTTTTTCAATTTCGCATTATTTATTATTTTTTTTAAACAATTTTTTAATAAATAATTCTATAAATAAAATTTTGAGCAAAAAATTTACTTCTTTGCAGTAATTTTATTTTGTTTTATTATTTAAGCTTAGGAAGTTAATATGTATTGTCTGTGCATATGTTTAGAGTACATTTTATTTTAATTTTTTACCATTTCTTGCAAATAATTTAATTAATTTTATACATTTTGTCAGTTTTTTTTAATAATACTTACTTTTAAATGAAATAATTTTTTTTTAAATAATGCAACCATTTGAGGAAAAAAATTATAATTCAATTAAACATCATGCGAAATCATCATAAAAATTAAAAATAAAATTTACTCTAAGCATATGCACACACATATATATTAACCACCTACGCTTAAATAATAAAACAAAATAAAATGATTGCAAAGAAGTAAATTATTTGCTCAAAATTTTATTTATAGAATTATTTATTAAAAAATTGTTTAAAAAAATAATAAATAATGCGAAATTGAAAAAAAAAAATTATGCCAGCCGCCGGAATTGAACCCGCGCCTTTGCGATGTTACCTAAGCTTAAATAATAAAAAAAACAAAAACAAAATGACTGAAAACAAATAAGTTCTTCGCTTGAAATTTATAAAAATTACAAATTATTTACTAAAAATTGATTAAAAAAATAGAAATGGCAATTACAAACACAATCACAAAATTTAAATGATTTGTGATCTTCGCAACAAGAAGAAAACCTGTTTTTCTGAGTAGCGCAACATGTTTCACGATTTTATCAAAAACACAACATGTTTCACTTCTCGATGGCCCGTCAGGTTCGCTCACGAAATTCTGTTAAAATAACATTTTGGAGGTCTTCTCTTTTTATGTTTTTGTCATAAGCAGAAAATGAAAAAATGTTTATGAATAACAATGTTAGCAAGGTTGCATAGAAGCTGCGTAAAGCCTTAAACAGTGCGTAACTAAACAAGCGTTTAAAGGTTGTTTAAGGAAATCTATTGAATAAGGCTGTTAATGACTAACGTATTCTACGTCTGACCTATGCGCCCGTGTTATCTAACACAGGCTTGAGATTTTTTTTTTTAATAAGAAAAAAATGTCACGCAAAAAATATTTTTGAGGCATTTTGAAAGTTTTATACTTTAAAAATTTAGTATTTGAAGAATGCAAAAATAAACAAGCCAGATTATTTACTCGGGTATAAAACTTTGCCAGGTGTTGGTAAAGTTGTATGAAAAAGAAATCGAAAAAATATATTTGAGGCACGTTGAAATCTTAACTGCATATTATTTTTAACTAAAAATAAATATTTTCAAAAAGACAACATAGAATGTTGACATGATTCGATTTGAGAGTTCTCCAAATTACATAAATTTTGAACAATAACATGAAATATGAACCCAAAATTTCATGTTTCTGTTTGCTATTCGCATAGTTTTTTATATGAACTTAATTACCTACTTAAAGCTTATATCTAACGCAAGAGGGCATCGCAAGAGGTAATGCAATCGAGCGTATTGGTTTTTGTTTGTACTACTATTAGGATGCCTATGCACTCAGGTTATTTAACGCAAGAGGCATTGCAAGTTGAAAAAAAAAAAAATAATAACTGAAATCGGCAAGTCAATGAACTCAAACTGAACGAAATAATCGAGAAGATTTGTCATTGTCTCTTTTTGTTTGCCTTCAGAGTCTATTTGGGCGCCTATTACTATCTTTGTAATAACATTGACGAGCTTACAATAATATATAAACGCTCAATGTTACCAGATTATCGACTGAGGAACGCATGATTTTTTTCGTAGAAATTAAAAGCTCAGTTTTCTCCAAAACAATTAGAAATGTACCAAGTAAATATTCATAAACAAGAAATATAAAAAATTAGCACTAAAAAAAATATTCTTTGAAGTTTTTTTTTTTTTTTGAAAATTTTATGTTTTTTCACTTGTGGCCAATTTAAAATACACTCAATTTATTCCCCACAGAGATCAGTCACCAATATATAGGTACTTTCAATTAACCCTTATTAGGTTAAAATTTTTTGCTAACATATTCGGTTAAGTGGGCTTGGTAGATCCTATAGTTAAGATATCAAGAAAACTGCTTATATTGCAAGTTATTTATTGACACTTGAACGTACCTCTGCTGGTTCTATTATTTTGCTGGAGTAAGCTCAGCGGGTGTCCAAGGTTCTTTACAAGAAATAATACAATGTTTATCGTTATAAAACTCTTCTATGTTTATTAAATGAGGCCTTTTATATACAACAACTAGCTTTTTCCCGGCGCGCGTTGCTGCACCCAGCAATTATATCGCAACATAATAATTATATTCGAAACTTTTCTTAGACCCATAGTTTAACACCACTGTCATTTTCCACTGCCCGTTACAGTTTCCCAGTAGCAGGAGATCAGCAAATAGTAACTCCATTATGAGTTTGTATGTAAGTACTGCTACTTTTACTTTCAAAGCTTTTCGATAATACAAATTTTAATTGTATGGGTGGAGCCACACCCCCTTATAAAAGGCCCATCCCCGTTTTCTAGTAGATGGACATTACCCTGTTTTAGTACAGTTGCCGACAGTTAGCATACAGACTAAATTACCAAAATGTAGCCCAATCGACGAAAACCGTAGGAAATATAGCATTTTTATTGATTTGTGGGTGGTAAAAGGGGGTGTGACAGAAATTTAAGCCATCTCGTACTTGAAAAAAATGTATTGCCAAAATTTCAGCTCTATCGGTTAAGTAATTTTGAAGTTTCCAGCCATCACACACAGACAGCGTTTTGCTTTTCGTATATATATTTTGGATAAACATTATTGGCTATAACTTTTGATTGGCTAGAGATACTTAGATAATTTTTTCTAATAAATTAATTTTTTAGCTTGTTTATTTTTTAAAAATATAAAAACACAATATTGGAAAAAAAAAATTTGTTCGAAAAAAACAAGGGATAGGCCTTGTTTTTTGAATCACAAAAATGGTTTTTAATTTTTGCGTAAAATTGAAACAACTTTTACTTACAAATGTTTTACTTTTTAAATAGAGTTAAAAATTTGAGAATTTGAGTTTAAATTATTTTTACAACAAAAATAATTTTTGAGTCTGTTTTTGAGGAAAACTCCAATATTTCAGACCTTTTTTGAAAAAAATATTTAAAATATATTTACTTAACTAACGGTATTTTTGGAATAAGTTTTTCATAGTACTTTGATGAAGCTTTAAGACAAAAAAAATTTCACAAAATGTATACAAAGGCAGCGGAGATATTTGACTCGAAAGTCGCAAAATTAAATTTCTGATTGTTTTTTTCTCATTTTTGAGCAACGATGTTGCATTAAATATATCGTTGTAGTAAAATTTTTCATAGTTTTCAAGATATGTTCATGTTTTTGGTATCAAAATAACGGAAATTTTTTAAGTTTTTCTAAATTTAAGAAATATTTTATATTTGGTAAATATTTGCATATGTAACAACTAAAAATATGCGATTTGGTAAAAAATTTGTACGACAGCACCTTCTGGTGTCCAAGGTGGTTCAAAGAAGATACTACCGAAAAACTCATCGTACCCGAGAACTACTATATACCAATTTTTGGTCTAATCGCATGAGCGGTTTGGGAGTAGTTTCAGGTGGTTTTGCAAAAAATTTGTACTACAGCGCCCTCTGGTGTTCAAGATAGGCCAAAAAAGATTGCAGAAAAACACTTATCCTACATGAAAACCACTGTACATCACTTTTTATTCTAATCGCATTAGCAGTTTATGAGTTATAGGCAGTGTTGTAAAAAATTTGTACTACAGCGCCCTCTGGTGCTCAAGGTGGATCAAAATTGATAGCCCACAAACACGCACCGTACCAAAAAACTGCTATACACAAATTTTCATGCTAATCGGATGAGTAGTTTAGGAGTCTATTGCGGCCTTACAAACATAAGCTCCTTTTTTATATATATAGATATACAATTTGAAATTATTTTCATATATAAGTATGTGTATTGATGTTAATGGGCTTTATTTCTCCGGGTCTTTCATTGCTGTTCTTGATACGACTTAACAGGCGGGCCTACAAGCTGCGGCACTGTTAATCGATGATAAAATTATGAACACGCGGGCTTACAAACCACGGACGCTGCTAAAAAAAAGTGCGAAGACAGGTGGGCCTACAATCCAACGACTTTCTCTACAGCTATCGCAAGCGGGCCTACAAGCCACCGGTGCTGCTTGTTGTTGTTGATTGCAGGTGGGCCTACAAGCCACCGACTCTACTCTTACCGTTGGATAAACAAGTGGGCCTACTAGCCACCGAAATGTTTACCGATTTCTTTGTAGGTGGGCCTACAAGCCAACGATTCTGCTTTCTCCGTTGGATAAACAAGTAGGCCTACTAGCCACAGAAATGTTAACCGATTTCTTTGCAGGTAGGCCTACAAGCCAACGACCCTGCTTTTTAACAAAAACATGGCACTCACGTTCGTCTTCCTCTGTCTTTGCAACTTTCCGCTGTTGCTTCTCCTTGATCGTGTTTTCTTTGGGTTCTATTGGCTCCACTAGTATTTCTTCTTGTATTTACTTCCAGCTGCACTTCGTTGTAATTTATTTTCTTATTTCTCACTTTACTTAATATTTCTTTAGCTCAATTTTCACTTAGCACACTGCTGCACTTCGCACTTTAAATGTACAATACATTCTGTCTAGAGATGAGCGCTTTTTTGATACCGTTGATTTAGTCACCGTGATTGAAAAATCACTGGTAACTACGGTGATCAAATACTATCAGAAACCGTGATCAGTAGACCGTACCTCAAAAAAAAAGGTCGATCATATTGAATGACATATCGATGTTTTTGTCTGAAAGAGACCAATTATTTTTCTCCAAAATAAAAAAAAAAAAAAATATTCTTACAAGTCCTTGGAAGGCCTTAAATACTGACTTTTAATACTGAAAATTAAAAAAGAGAGCCCTACGTTCGGCAAAAAATTTTCAAACATTTTTTAAAAATACTTCTGATGGAAATATCGATATACTAACTGAAAAAAAGATTAATGATATTTTAAGAGCTTTATTTTTTTTTAATTAGGATGGTACATTAGGATGGTAGAAACTGAGATTTGGAGGGTAAGTACTAGAACGGTACACCTGAGGTCAATGACCTCTGCAGAAGTCATCTTTTTCGCCTTGAGGCAAACAAATTGATATACCAAATTTTAAAATCCGACTGTAAACACCAGAGATATGAAGTTATATGTCAATGCGCGACCCCTATGTTCGGTCAAATTCGGTCGTAATTGTCTTGCAAAAATACGTCATATTCGCTGGTATACGGCGCACTTTTTTTTTTTGCATAGGAGGTGGTACGGTCTAGTGATCAGTGATTGAGTTTTTTTTTTTATTTGGTAATTTTTGCTTGTTCGCTGTTCGCATCGATTCGTGATAGTTATAAACAGTGATTTCTCGTTTGTACGAATTCTTTGTTGCTGTCTCTCCAGTAAGCATACCATTCGCATCTTGGCATGAGCTTTATTGTTGTTTCAGTTAGAATATTTTCTTGGGCAAGCTTCGGAGCATTGAGAGCAATTGAGAGCAAAGGCTTATGTAGCAACACAAAACGTAACAACAAAGCAAAGGCAAACGACAAATAGAGAAACAGAGCTTTAAATGTAGTGGTTCCCATAGCCGCTCATAACTACATGAATATGTATTTGCTTAATTCTAAAAAAAGTGATCACAGTCACCATTTAAAAGAACGGTGATTTTATAATCACGTTCCCTAAGAACGACATTCTTGAAAATTCGCTGGATCCCTCATTTCTAATTCTGTATATTCTGTGTCAATTGCAGCCTATTTATATATTCGTCCTCTTGTTATTTGTGGCAAACAAGGTATCGTAATCGAAAGTTTTGGGCTAATTTTTCCGTAAACATAGTCCCGTACGGTGCAGCTTTGTTGTTGTCTTTCTCCAGTAATTTCTCATATATTGGCCCAACGATTTGCCTTGAGTAAGACTTTGAGTAAGATCACGCCAGCTTTGCGAATGTGTTTGCGCACTTTTTGCAGGTTTCACATATTTCTTCATGTTCTCTTTCTGTCTCTCCCTTTGTTTTAGTATAAGAAAAGTCGATGGTTGTACATTTTATATTCATATCAGAGACTATATATTCTATAAACATTGCATGAGATTCGCTCCATCAATATTGTGAATACCGAATGCTGTAAACATTAGCGCCGGCAAAAACATTGGCACGGACAGCGAAAAAGCAGCGCTGACGGCGGACCTATGTTGATAGCATTTGTTGATAGACTCAAGAACTACAAAATCTTATCAACAAAGTTGTCGAGAAGCCATGTTTATTTTATTTTTGAAATTGGAATTCTATGCGGACGGACGGTTGGATTGCTTACATTTTTTTTTGCACAGTTTTTGTTATTGCTCTTCTTTCTTTGTTTTTCTGCAGGTTTTTGTTTCGCTAGGATTTTTAGCTTAATATTTGGCGATCGCCAGAAAAGTTATATTTTTGCGATTTTGTCTATCTCAACGAAGCTATAGGAAAAACGCTGTAACTTTTTAAATTTAGTTTGAATTGAAATGCACCCAAGGATAAAATTGAAGATCATTTTATCACCTTTAAAATTACATCAAAAATTGTAACAAAAATATCTAATTTGAAAATTAACATTATATGTTATATAAAAATGTTACATTTATTTATTCATGTAATTCAGTCTTTGGGTGTATAGTAGGCCGGGTCGGTCTCCATACAAAAAAAAAACGTGTTCGATAAACTCGGTCTAAAATGTACCTTGGCTCATTGTGCTACCCTCCTCAAAACGATTTCGCGATGTGTTAACCCTAAGGCTTCTTAGAATCTTTTTAAAAAAATATGGAGAAGTTTTTTGTTTCGCTGTGTTTTCAAAAACAAAAAAAAAACAAAATTAAAATTTCAAAAATGATTACTATCTGCATAAAAAATTTTGAGAAATTTGCTCGTTCTTTATTTTTTTTTGAGACTTTTTTGAATACATTTCGATGCGATTTTGACTTAAATCTTCATAACTACGCTATATCTCGTCCGATTGATGTCGTTTAACTAACGTTGGAAAGGTAATAAAATATCCTCAACATATCAGGGCCTTACTTGTTCATTTTTTAACAAAGTTACAGTTTCAAAAAATTTAAAAAAAATTATGGACAAAAATTTCATGTCATAATTTTTTATGCAGATAGTAAAATTTTTAAAGCTTTAATTTTGTTTTTTTTTTGTTTTTGAAAATACATCGAAACAAAAAACTTGTCCATACAAAAAGTGTGGTTTTGACCAAAACAGGCACTTTTTTAAAAAAATTCCAGGAAGCCTAAGGGTTAACACATTGCGAAATCGTTTTGTGGAGGGTACAATAATGACCCAAGGTACATTTTAGACCGAGTTTATTGAATATTTTTTCTAGCGACCCACCCAAGTGTATAGGTAAGTATAATGAGAAAATTAATAAATAATTCTGGTGGTGTTCACCGAGTGTTCCTCTTGCAACTCGGTTGCTATGCGCTAAAAACCGCTAGCGATTTTTTAGTCGTCACAACACGTATAGTTTTTTATTGTACAGTCTTAATTTATGTAAAATATTATTTAAATAGATATTTCAACTGTAAAATAAATGTTTATCCCATTTTAATATCGAAAATCGTAAAGAAGTAATCATTCTTTTAACTTGAATTAGGGCTTCATAGACCCATCTTGACCCCATATGGGTTAAGTCACGAAAATTCTACTCGAAGTTTTTCTAAATTGTAGTTAAGCACTGCATTGCCGACAAACTTGAAATAAATAAGTTTGGTGAGGAAATTAAGATTATTTCGCACACAGCCTTAGTCTCAATAAGAAGTATAACTGGAGTATTATTTTTATTTAATTCTACGTATTGTCTTACGACCAGTCGAAACTGCTTTGTATTTTTTTTTTTCAATATTGTCACAATTTGCTCAAACTAAATATTTTTTGTTAAAAATATCTACAGTCTGAGTATTTTTTTTTATAAATTAAAGTATATAATGCTCTTTTGGTATTAAAACTTAGGATGTTGGAACTTTTGCTGTAATCTCTCGCTCCTACAAAGCAAGTTGAACAAAGTTTTACAAAAACTTTTAAAGTAAATAAATTTTGTTGCCTTCAAAATAAAATCACTTTGAACACTCTTGGTGCCAGCTTGTGTTCCATATCATCAAATCTTCATCAAATATTTATACATAAAATCCAAAGTCTGGATGGAGTATGCTTAAAGCTTCAATATATCGCCATGCACAGGATGTGTGCATAACACATAGAAACACACGCACACAGGCGTACAAAAAGAAAAAAAAAATAAAACATGGAAAAGTAAAGTTTCACAGGTGCGCAGCCATAGCAGAGCATTAAGCTCAAAACTCAACTCTATGGATCTACAGGAATTTTATTCATTGAATAAAAATTTGTACGTTAAATCATTGAAAATGATTTTATATTTTGCATAAAGGCTTTATAATTTTTTGTTTTATTCAAAAGCTGTTTTAGAACAGTTGCAACTGTTAAATTTAATAATAAAAAAATTCTTCACAGCCCCTCATTTTTATCTCGTCTCATTTTGTTGGATTTAGAGTCTAGTAAAGTTGAGCTTTTTCTATGGAAATAATTTTTTCACTCTCTAAAGCTTCAACTAAATAAAAATACAGTTAAGCATATGACACATTTTGACCAAAATATATATGCCAGCAGATTTTAAGCTAATATATACGCAAAATACGCATTTTTCATTTTCCTGCAACATATGCTCAGCGATATACATATGTTGCTACGTTAAATACACATGCATTTTCGAATAGCATCAAGTATATTTTATTGTTGTTTTGTTTTTCTTCTCTAACAAATATGCAGCAGTCAAGCCACAAATTTATTCAAATTCATCAACTTAACCAAAAGCTTAACCAACGAACCAAAGAATTTAAGCAAAAAAAAAAACAAGAGAAATGTCAATCAATTCAACATGTTACATTTTGAATAGCTGTCTTTGTATGTATGGATGTGTTTTTTTGTATATTAATGAGTTTATGTGTAGTCTTAAGTGTATGCATAAGAATTTTGTGTATTTTTATGAAAATTTTCTTCAAACATTCAACTAATGGCTGTGGATTTATAACCCAAATAATATTTACTAGGTAATAAATCAAAATACAATTCGAACATTTTTGTGTCCAGAGTGGTTTTTAGTAAATCGTTGTTGTTGTTGTTTTTTGGTGCTGCTGCAGCTTGCACTGTTGTAGCAATAAATATGCAGTATTTGACAGGATGCATTGTTAGGATTGTGAGAGAATGGTTGGCAAAGAAATAATCATTCAAAGGTAATGACGCAAATAAATTAACTACTAGAGGAAGTTTGTAAAGCCTAGAAACCAACTGGAGTGCATTTTTTAAAAAAGCTTTAAATTTATGCAGCAAAGCCCACTATCCAGTATTTCCCTGTGAGAGGAGATAGGGAAGAGGGTACCTACTGAACAAAAAGTGAAGGTTGTAAAGTGAGAATATTGTGAAATTTTCGCCTTAATGTTTTTCATTAATAAACACTGAACACCAAAATCGATTTTTTTTTCCAAAATAACAAGGTTCTGACAATGGATTCTGGTAGAGGGAACAAAAAAAGAATACAAGTGTATCGGTGTTTTGAAAGTTAACGTATGAGTCTTATTTTAGGCGGGGTTTAAATTTCCCCCTTTTTGGACATTCTTGTAGTGAATCGGCATAAGAAATCATGTTATCCTTACTTTTGGGTATAGAATGTGTTCTAAGGATTTATGTAAAATACTGTGAAGAATATTTTTGTGGAACATTTTAACCCCCTAACTTCTCAATTTATGGGTCTTTTTTAACCCTTTTATGATAAAACACAAAAAAGATCCATAAAAGAAGGATAAAACGAGTTAAAATGTTCCACAAAAAAATTAGTCATTATAATCAGGTTTGTTTTTTTCAAATTAAAATGCAATTATATATTTGCATATCGAGTTTTAATTCCAGCCACGCTGGTTTTCTTGTCGAATCAATCCCGAATGTCGGAAATCCCGCCATCTTGCAACGTTGCCAATTTTCTTACATTATTTTTCTTTACATTTCAATGTTGGTAATGGTGTTTTTAGCCAATACACATTTTGGGCAAATAAGCAAGGTTGATAATTAAATAAGTAGTGACATAAATTATATTACAACTCGGCTGATCTGACAATCTTGATTGACCTCAATCAAAACTGCAGCTTACAAAGAAACATATTGACTCTCTTTCTTACATCTACCCTAATTGGTTTCGGGTGGCTTAATTCCGGGCGATTCCTCTGGTGACAACCATTTACGTATTCTTATGGCCTCAACAATATTGTCATATGGCAACTGGGTCAGCTGGCAATTATCGATGTCCCTAACCACATACCTATCGTTAGGTAACACTTTATGAATAATGTAGTGACCACGATATTTCGTTTTTGTACTACCTGGATATAAAAATCTAAATCATCTCCATCAACAGCTGCGACCAGCTGGCAGCTACTACTCGCTGTACCTAAATCGTTATTTGGAAAATCACATTGCTTTGGAAAACACCGACTTAAGGCATCCACATGACCCATTGCAATACCACTTCGATGCTGAATAGAATAGTTATAGTTCTCTAGCTCCAACGCCCATCTAGCAATTCTGGGGTTAACCTGTTTCTTATTGAGCGTCATTGTGAGCGAATTACAATCGGTTACAATCTTGAATGGAATTCCTTCCAAGTAAACACGAAATCGTCGGAGTGAGTAAATAATAGAAAGTGTTTCCAACTCAAAGGAGTGATATTTCGACTCAGCGGCAGTAGTGGATTTCGAAAAATATCGTCCTGACGTTGTATCAGTGCTGAGCCAAAACCATAACTACTTGCATCACAATGAAGTTCAGTTTCTCGACTTGGGTTATAAATGGCAAGAACTGGTGCTTTTGCCAATCCATCTTGTAATTCATAAAACGCACTAACACAAGTTGGTGAGAAATCAAAGGAACTTTCCTTGCGCAATAGGTTTAAAAGGGGCCTGGCAATTTTTGAAAACGATGGTACAAACCTGCGAACATAGGAAAATAAACCAATGCATGTGTGTAACTCCTTTTGATTTGTTGGCATAGGATACTTCTTAATAGCTCTAACGTGCGAATTACTTGGCCTTATGTCAACCGACTTACGGAGTATCCCAGATATTCTATTTCATCATAGCCAAACTTACATTTCCCCAATTTAACCTCAAGTCCCCTTTCATACAATCGGCTCAAAACTTTTTTAACTGTGTTTAAATGAGAGTCAAAATCAACGGAGGCAATTAGAATATCATCAATGTAAATGATAATCTGATGTGAGTCAATCAAGTCACGAAAAATGTTATAAACAAATCTCTGAAAATTCGCGGATGCATTTTTAAGCCCAAATGGCATCCTAAGGTACTCAAATTGGCCATGAGGCGTAACAAAAGATGTAAATTGAATAGAATCATTGTCCATAGCACACTGATTAAATCCATCTTTCAAATCCAGAAGTGTGAACCATCTTTTGTCAGCCATATACTCAACGCAATCTTCAATAAGTGGTAGCGGAAAGTTATCTCGAACTGTTTTCTTGTTTAGCGCCCGATAGTCAATACACATTCTAGTGTCACCACTCTTCTTCTTCACCAGCACAATTGCAGAAGCGTAAGGTGATTGACTTGGGCGAATAATATGCCTATCTAACAGATCATCAGTTATTTTACGAACCTCAGCCCTACCATGGAAAGACAACCGACGTGGTGCACAGTGAAATGGAATGTCATCTACTAATCGGATTTTCATTTTATAATCATACGCTTCCTGTTTTAAATCTTTTGGGCTCAAATATGAATCGGAAATGATTTTACTCAACATATTTTTTTGTTGTTTATTTAATCGAGGACACATGTCGATATCAATTTTAGCTCTATCCATGTCAATTGCACAAAGTTCCGCAATAAATTCTTGAACACAGCACTGTGCTAAACTTTCTCTACTTTTTGGCTTAGGGACATCGAGTTCGACCGCAGTGGAATCTACTACTTTACACTTTTTAATAGTGGGCAACAAGGAAGCCGGTTTATTACAATAAAATTCTCTAAGATCCTTATTATTGAGTGCACTAACAGAAGGCTTCATTAAACATACATTTTTATTAACTTTAAATTCATTTGATGTAACTTTAGTACATGATTTTTTTTTATTAAACATATATTAAATTCGCGCATGAAATTACACGGGTTACAGGCATCGCCATGGTTTCGTCTGGCGTAACCATTAAATTAATTAATTTAGTTTCTTCTCGAAATTTTATTTTAGACAATATCATGCCAAATGTGCAAATTTTTTGTCCGCCTATACCGGTAAATCTGGTTGAAATTGATTGTTTATTTAGCTTGACGGATGCTGGAACGCTTGAAAGGCGAATTAAACTAATTGGACTGCCAGAATCGATAAGAGAGGAAAAATTTAAGAAGTTAGTGCACTCACTCTCACTAGAAATATAAAATGCCACCCTTACCCTTTGAACAGCTCCAACAAATTCATCATCGGCAGCATCCGCAGCGTCAACAGCAGTAACAGTTCGTAGCTTTATATGTTTCAGCTTTGGGCAGTCCTTATGTTGATGGCCCATTTGATGGCAAATAAAGCAGCTGCCTAGTGGGCGCAATGATTCTGGGCATGCGCTCTGATAATGCCCGAACTGCGAACAATTATAGCAACGAACATCACTAACAATAGTTGAATCAGCGGACTTCGGTTTTGTTGCTGAAGTGGCAGCGTTTGATTTCGTGGCAAGTCCTCTTACGCGGCGCTGCTCATACCTGTCCATGCGGCCAACCAGCTCATCTATTGAATTATCACCAAACAAGTAGCTTATATTGTTTGAATTATCCGGTATGCCATCTATAATAAGGTCAACCAATTCTGCTTCAGCTATATCTGATTTCGCAGCAATTGACTGCATTGCTACAACATAGCTGAGACAAGTTTCATTTGGCTTTAATGTGCGGGCCCGCAATTGACGATACACTTCCTGGCGTGTTATTGTTCTTTTGAACATTTTTATAATGGCTGTTTTTAATTCAACATATTCAACTGAGCCTAGATTGAATACATAGTCTCTGGCTGTTCCTTCCAAGCGCCATCGTACACCAAGACACATTTCCTTTGGATTATATCCGCACATCGTGGCGTAATCTTCAAACTGTACAAACCACTTCGTGACGTCGTAGTGAATGTCGCCACTAAATTTCGGAACAGCCGCATCAAGTTCCTCAAACACAATTTGCCTAACAGCAGGCAACTGCTGGTGACCTCCTTCCATAAGTCGAATCTGCTGCTGTAGCTCCAGTACCTTTCGGCGCATTCGCAACATATTTAATTGTTCCTCGAGCGTCTTCGCTTCAGTATGCATAGATTCATTTTTAGCTGACGGCATAGCAGCAGATAGGGCATCATCATTAAAAAATTACTGAGGGTACGGCGGTGCAGCGATGACTGAGGGTACGGCGGTGGCCACGGATGTGGCGTTGGAAAACGGCGGAGCGGTTACAGAAGTCGCAGTAGTGTGCATGTGTTCAGCAGTCTCAATTATAGCAGCGGTATTCAACGGTTCAGAAATATGCAGCGGTAGACGTAAGTGTTTCAGCAGAGGATATAGCACTAGAGCACTCTGCAAGTCCGTCGGCGGCATAAGAATCGTTAGTAGCATCGTTTGATGAAGCATCAAAACTTACAGCGGAGCAAGAGTTAGTCAACAATGTATCAGCGGATGGGATAACATTATCTATGCTAGCAACTGAAGCAACAGCGGTGTCTGCGGATGAAGTTGTTAATGCAGCAGATTCCAAGTTTGCAGCAGCCGAAGGTGCAGGTACAGCGGTGGCAGACCTTGGAACGTTGGTGAAAGGCAAATATTTTACTGTTTGCAGAATCTGTCGTTGCTTAATTTTTATTGGTGATAGACCCCACACCTGAAGTTGTAATCAGGTTTGTTTATTTCAAATTAAAATGCAATTATATATTTGTATATCGAGTTTTATTTCCAGCCACGCTGGTTTTCTTGTCGAATCAATCCCGAATGTCGGAAATCCCGCCATCTTGCAACGTTGCCAATTTTCTTACATTATTATTCTTTACATTTCAATGTTGGTAATGGTGTTTTTAGCCAATACACATTTTGGGCAAATAAGCAAGGTTGATAATTAAATAAGTAGTGACATAAATTATATTACATCATAAAATTCTAGTATAAGTCTTTGCATACACTAAAGATGAAAATTCAACTTAAAAGCCAGAAATAAGTCAACCCAGAAAAAACAGATCTCATCCTTTTCACTAGGAAATATAAAATCCCCAACTTAGAACCTCCGCGTTTGAACGGTGCGAGGTTGCTCTTTAGTGACAGCACCTGGGAGTTATTTTGCACAAGAAACTTATATGGCATGATACTATAAAGGATCATGTTAAAAATGCAAACATAGCTCTATCTGCCTATAAAAAATTTACAGGTAAAAAAATTAAGTTTTTCCCAGAAAATAGTACGATGGATCTATATGCCAATTATCCGCCCCATACTTATGTATGTCTCACTGGTATGGTGGATGGCCATTGAAAAGACAACTGCACTTCAGAAATTTGCAAAGGTTCAAAGAAGTACAAGTCTATGTATAACCGGGGCATTATCCCCAACCCCAACTAGTGCTCTGAATGTCATGCTTCGCCTTCCTCCTCTTGCTATCTTTGCAAAAGAATGTGCTAACATAGCTGCCCTCAGACTAAGAGAATCTGGTAATTAGATGGGTAATAGCTGCGCTCACAAAATAATTCTGAACTCATCTGTTCCCGACAAAACAGATTAATGTGTACCTTATTTAAATCTCGAAAAAAACCCCTAGAATAGATTTTAGAAGAGAATCTAGAAGAGAATGCCTTCACGGCTAGGCTGAGTTAACAAAACTCCCCCTTAAAACTACCGACATTGAAATCTTTTCATACGGATCCAAGCTTTAAGAACAAGTAGGGAGAGGGTATTTACTCCCAGGATCTTGAAATTTAAGCCTTCTTAAGACTCCCAAACTATTGTAGTGTCTACCAAGAGGAAATGATATCTATTCAAGAAACCGCTAAGATTCTAGGTTAAAACTGCTTTAGGGGAAAGAGTATTTACATCTTCTCAGATACCCAAGCTGCCCTTAAGGCACTACACTGACATATTGACAGCTTCAAAACTTTCAAGGAGTGCCACAGATCTCTTAACGAGATAGCTAGGTTATTCAGGATCCACCTCATATGGGTACTCGGACATAGGGATATCATAGGGATATCATCATGGCCAATAATTTGGCTGACAAATTGGGAAAAAGGGTATTATCTCTAACACCCTCTTAAATTAGGACTTTATTGGTATACCCATGTAGTCCTACAAACTCCAGTGCAGGAACAGATCTTTAAGTCTTGCACAAGAACGCTGGGAACACCTCGCCAAATGTAGGACAGCTAAGCTTACGTGCTCATCCTACGACTTAAAGCGCACCCACTCACTGCTTGAGCTTAGCAGGTTAACCTGTCTAGTAGAAATCCGAGACAGACAAAAAAAATAGTAGAAATCCTCACTAGTCACTGTCTAATCAGAAGGCATGCTCTTTGGTTAGGACTAATTGGAGAAGCTGCAAGTGTGAAGAAGAAGTAGAAAATGTTCAGCACTTACTCTGCGAATGCCCGGCACTAACAAAAAGGAGGATACTTACCGAAGTATCTTGCCTGGAAATAAAGATTATCCTAAAGTTCATCAGGAGGACGATCCTCACAAGGCAACGCATGAGGGTCAAGGGGGCGATCTTCACATGACAACGTGTCTGACTGCCTCAACCTGGTGAGGCCAGCATTATCCAGCCAAGATCCGTATACGTCTGTGCGCAACGAAGAATGCGCGCAATCCAGCACAAAGAAATCTAGACGTTGAAAAGCTGTAATCAAAACAAACAGCCGAAGCCTTCGCTACTCGACTCTCATACCTGCTTAAAGAAAGCACTCCTCCGATCGACGATATATGCGCAGTGAAATCACATTTCCCACTCTATGCGTACGGCTGCCGAAGAGGTGATTGGCTATCATCGCCCTCGCCGAAACCAGTGGCACGACAAGGAGTGTCGCGACGCCAATGCAGAAAAAGACGCCGCCTACAAAGCCACCCTGCAGTCGGTTGTAACGCGTGCTGCTAAAGAGCGATACAAAGAGAAGAGGAGGGAAGAGAGGCACATTTTCAGCCGAAAGAAAAGAGAAGCGGAAATGCATGAGTGCGAGAAAATGGAGATGCATGGTGAAAGGAATGAGGACCGAAAATTTTTCGATAAAATGAGACGCCTGGGCGTTGGTTTCAAGACCGGGGTCTCTTCCTGCAGGGATGAAAATGGGAGTCTAGTGACAGATATCCAGAGTACTACACTGATGATGTGGAGGGAACACTTCTCTAGGCTTCTGAATGACGACGACGACAACAATCCCGCCAATAGAGATGATATCCCGGAATCCCCAATTTTGGACGATAGCGTTGAAATTCCGCTGCCCGATAGTAAAGTCTTGAAAGCTATAGCTCGGCTAAAAAACAACAAAGCCGCGGGAGCCAATGGCTTACCTGCTGAGCTCTTCAAGAATGAAGGCGAAGCTCTATTTAAATGCATTCATGAGTTTATATGCAGAATATGCTCGGAAGAATGCATTCCAAACGATTGGAACCTCAGTGTGCTCTGCCCAATCCACAAGAAAGGCGATCCCACAATTTGCGCCAACTACCGTGGGATAAGACTTTTTAATATCGCATATAAGGTCCTGTCAAGCGTATTATGTGAAAGACTAAAGCCCATCGTAAACCAGCTGATTGGACCTTATCAGTGCGGCTTCAGGCCTGGCAAACCCACCATAGATCAGATATTTATGCTACGACAAATCTTTGAGAAGACTGTAGAAAAACAAATCGACACACACCATCTTTTTGTCAATTACAAAGCCGTTTTCGACAGTCCAATAAGGAATCATCTATACTCCACCATGTCTGAATTTAGTATTCCTGCAAAGCTCATCCGTTTTTGCAGAATAACACTGAGCAACACCAGCAGCACAGGTAAGATCGGGAAGGACCTCACTCCTCTATTCTACACCAAAAGAGTTTTCAGACAAGGTGATTCCTTATCGTGCTACTTTTCAACCTAATGATGGAGAAGATCATCCGAGCTGCTGATTTGAGACGCAGTTGAGAAGTCAGTGCAGCATTCTCCAGATTAGCGAAAGAGTCGAGTCGAATGGGGCTTGCTGTGAACGCAGATAAGACGAAATACCTAACAAACAAACAGTCCCCGCGTCTTGGAAATCACGTCACTGTTGACAACATCTCCTTCGAGGTTGTTAAGGACTTCGTCTACCTGGGATCCAGCATAAACTCTTTCAACGATGTCAGTATTGAGATAAAACGAAGGATAACTCTTGCCAACAGGTATTACTTTGGGCTGAGTAGGCAATTGAGAAGCAGAGCCCTCTCTCGACGAACAAAACTCACGCTCTATAAGTCACTTATCATGCCCGTTCTATTATATGCAGCACAAACCTGGACGTTGAGCAGTTCTGATGAAAAGACTTTGGGAGCCTTCGAGACAAAGATCCTTCGTAAGATCTTCGGTCCAATCTGCGTCAATGGCGAGTACCGAATTCGATGGAACCACGAGCTGTATGAGCTGTACGCTGACATTGACATAGTTAAGCGCATTAAAATCGAGCGGCTTCGCTGGTTAGGTCATGTTGAGCGAATGGAAAACGACGCTCCAGCGAAAAAAACGAGTACGAGTGCGACAGACTTGTCGGCTCAGTCAACACAACCTAACCTAACCTAACCTATTTCCAATGCGATTCGATATCAAAAATTTGGGAATTACATTCCAAGGTTCATCCATCTTGTGAAAATGTAGTATTTATAAAGGTTTGAATTCATCGTTAATTTTTGTTTCTTTTATTCAACTTATATCTTATATCAACTTATATCAACTTATAGAGCCATAGGAAATTCTACTTTAGGAAGGAACATTATTTTTCGTGGAAATTTGAGAAGCTTTTCCAGAACAAGGAAATTTTTAAAATTTTAAACGATAGCAAGAGACGACAGAACGAGAATGCTATTGTGAGGACACTAATTTGCCGAATGTATACTTCCATAACCAGTGAAAGCAAACCTTTGATAAATTTTTGGATTTGAGGGCTGCCTCGCTAGTGTTTTCTATGGAATATTTCACGGTTTTTATTACTGATGTTTTGCCTTCTTACCTTCTTTTAAGAAAGAGTTAATAGAATAATTTTTCCAGTCTCTTGCTTATTTACTCAATATAACGTTGTAATGCAACCTTTTTACCTCATTTCTTCGGGCCTTGAGTTGACCATTCCATTTTGTTCAGGTTGTGAATTTTATAACTTACCGCAAATACACTCAAAACAAAACAAAACAAACTACATGTTTAAAATATCTTTTATGTTTCGAACTTACTCTTGAGTTTTTGGTTTAACATACACAGAGAGAAAAAGGAAACGCAAACTATGCATATATATCAAATAAATGTTCGGTCTTTACATATTCTACTCATACTCGTATAGCTTGTAATTTAATGCCACATCAGCAGCTGTAGCTACAACAACAACAACAGTAGCATGTACTACAACAACAAACAGCTCATGCTATGCAATCCTGCATAAAATGAACATTTAAATAGAATGCATTCAGTTAAACAGGATAAAAGTAATAAAACGCATTTTGATTTAAACACAACAAAAGGAAACAAGAAAAACAAAAATAAAAACAAAATATTTGAAATTTAGAGCACAACTAGAAATAGTCTAAAAAAAAAAAATCTTGAAGTAAACCCGGATAAGATGCTAAACATGTCCTTCTGACAACTGTTAGGCAACATAAGAAAAACACGATACAGCAGAGACGCGCAAGAGACACGAAGAGAGAAAGAGATAGCAGTTTGTTAAAACTACAAAGTGTAGAAAACGACAAAAACCGGATATTGCTAAACAGGATAAGCAACAAAAGGGTCTTGCTGAGAAAGATTCTTCCATTCTTCCACTGTGTATGCTCGTGTGAGTTTGAGTGTGTGCATATGTGGACCTTGTGCATATGTGTAGAAAACTGGGCTGATACAGCGTATGCAGAGGATTGGCAGAGGGCTGGCAGGACTTAGAACTTAACAGAAAAGTGCAGGCTTTGCGAGACAAGTGTGAAGGATGTTGAGACAAAGCCGGCTGTTACTGTCACTGCATAAACAAGAACGTGTTCGTGTTTGTGTTCGTAATGGTGCTGTGCTGCTGGTATTAGTGCGGTTTACAGCAACTTTTAGATAATTGCAAGAAATAATGTAAATATTGTTGTTGTAAGCGTACAATTTGAGTTGAACTTTTTAATTATCTTAACACCAGGTTCTAGGCAAAGAACGATATATAAACGAGAAGAGGTCAAAAGCTAAGTGATGAAAAAAGTGACAAAAAAAAATCTTAGCGAGACTTGGACTTAACTGTAACACCCTAAAGCACACATACACAAACCAATACAGCTGGGCTTAATGTGCAGGAACAGTAAAAAAATAAGCTGACGAGAAAAAACTAAATCTTTCTAAAAAGGCGAGAAAACAGAACAACAAAATTCTTCCTGGTAAAATCTACCATATTTAGAAGAAACTGTTAAAGGGTTTTTAAAAGAAATGGAGCAAATGTAGAGGAGTGTAATCGAATAGCTACATGCTTGGTTGAATGAATTAGGTTGTCTCGGAGCTGATCGTACTCTCGTCTTAGTACCCACAATTGTCAAAATCAATGAAAATCAACAACAACAACTTCATCGGCTTTACATGTTATCAATTTTCGCTATTAGATTTTGTACGAGCTGTCAATTTCGATTTGACATTAATGGGCACTCGCTCTCACCTTTGCGACATCCTTATTTATGCAACCATGGCTACATGCAGATCACTCTTTAGGTGACAAGACCAAAAAAAAAACGGACTTATCTCTATCAAAATCAAAGATCGAGAGAGAGAGAGAGAGGGAGAGAGAGAAAAAAATGCACACCCACCACAGTGTATATACAAAGTTCTTAAAGTCGACACAAATCTGAATTTTTTCCTAAACTGCTGGTATCCTAAATGCCGGTACCCTTAAGACGCATCCATACAGCAAGTACGTCTTGCTGTCAGTTATTTTTATGCTGTTAAGTTATATTTTAAAATTCAATTTGCATTTGTGTTGAGAAGATTCTTTCATTGTCCTATTTAAGCTAAAACACTTAGTAGGGAAAATGTTCTTCCCTGCCAGCACCCTCCACAGCATATAAATACATTGAAACATGTTTGCACATTTATCTTCAGCATTTAGTCACACATACATATCACACACAACATCGGCACATGTGTGTGTGTAAATGTTAAAAAGAATGAAATGCTTCTGACAGCAAACAAAGTGAAAAACTAAATTCACTGCAGGCATTTGGCATAGAGGACATTCACCACAAGTTGAAGATTAGTTTGAGCACAAACACAGCAACGATACAATACTTGGTTGTAATATTGATAAAGTTTACTTGCTGAACAGATGTTATAAAATTTAGAATTATTAAATTAAAAAAAACTATTGATAAGCATAATAAGAAAAATATTCAAAAATTATTGAGTTGATGTGTGGAAAAACATACGCATTTTCCTTTTTTTATAAATTGGGTTTTTAGATGTAGATCACAAGGTTAAGAAATTAAGTTTCCCCTTTTCTTTTACTTTGACTAAACCAGGCTCGTTTTAGAGTGGGATAGTGGCGCCAGGTCGCCAAAGAATAAATAGTATAGATTCTAAGAGCCCGAACAAAATCAAATATCGTTTCGACCGAAGATGGTCATCGATCGCAAAGAACACGTTCAGAATGAAACGACTGCGACTGACGATTCAAAGTTGCTTTTATTTAGTATTTATTTATTTATTTTTTCTATTGCATTTCAATGTATTGGTTTCTTCAATTGTGTGAATACAATACAAACAAAGAAGAAACGTCAATACATAATAAAAACTAAGGAAATGTCTTTGTACATATCCCATTTCTACCAAAAATATGGCAACATTAATAGCACTCAGAGAGAAAATCGTCGGTCGCAAGAGAAAAACAGAATAGATTCTAATTGCGCGATATATCGTTGCTACTGCCGACCTGCGATTTCATTCTGGACGTGTTCGTACGTTTTCATGCATTCCATTGCTTTAAAATGTCGCCAATCGCTAATCGCTTTGATTCTGTTCAGGCGCTTAGATGTATGCGCTCGGTTCTCGCTGAACGAGCACTTTGCACTCTTTGTGTTTGATAAAAAAATGTGTCGAGAACCGTGCACTTTGCTTCATTGTTGTTAATATACAAATTTATGGATTTTTATGCATTTTATTTATTTGAAGTAGGAAAAGCAGAAAACATAGTTTACAAAAGCTTTATATTTCAACTTAAAATATTACTTTTTTCGAATGGAAGCCCGTATATTGAAGTATTCAATTAATTTACGCGAAACGTTTTGATGATTTTTTTTTTCGTTTTTGAAATTAGTTTTTTTGACTTTAAAATCTAATACTTTTTTCAAGTGCTACGTTGTCGTTACATAAAGCGCTACAAATATAGCGCTATACCTACAGAACTATTTGGAAGGAGAATGAAGCGCTTATACATTGTGGCAGTGTTGCCAAGTCAGTGCTTTTAGCACTAGATCTAGTGTTTTTTGATGTTCCAATACGCGGTTTTTTTTTAAAAAAAGCACTAAATGAAAAAGCACCAAAATTATTGCATTTTCATTTTGAGTTTAGTGCTTTTAGTGCATTTTGATTGTTAACCTAGGAATATTTTCTTGCAGCCCTGAATTTAGAAATTAATATGAATTTCCGAACGCATATTTTCGAAATATGGTTTATTACTAAACACAAGATGTGTTGTGATTCTTTTAATATACCTGATGAAATTCTTTGTGAAATTAATTCTTCTGAAACTAAAAAGTGTGGCGTCCGTGGCGTAGTTGGTTAAAGTGCGTGGCCGCTATGTCAACGAACTTAATAGACCAAGGTTCGAACCCCAGCAGCGACAGAATATTATTTGAATTAAAATAATTTTTCTGTATGGCCGCCACCTCTCTGCAGACAATGGCAAACCTCAGAGTGTAATCAAAATGCCATGTAAAGCTTCTTGAGAACGAGAACACTCCGTTCATCGCCATTCGGAGTCGGCGTTAAACATGTAGGTCCGGTTCTCGGTCAATTGTGTACAAACTTAACAACACGCACAACACAATTGATCATAAGAAGCTAGGCCAAAGTCCTTTCAAGGGCTGAAATGGCCAGTTATTTATTTTTATTTTATTGTTTTTTTTTTTAAACTAAAAAGTCAGATTATTATATACCAAAGAATCTAAACTTTGGTCAGAAGATGATTCAGCTGGTTATGATGAAGCAGAAATGATGTATTCTTTGATTAATTAAAACAAAAATAAGTCATATTTGTGTTCATTCCTCTTTTGTCTGTTTGTTTTTTTTTTTTTTTTTTTTTTTAAGAAACTAAATGCTTTAATATTTTTCGAAAAATTATATGAAAACTTTTAAGTTTTTTTTCAGGTTTGTTTGGTTTGTTATAAAAATAATGTTTATTTAAAACCATGAGTTATAAATAAGAATATCTTTGAAAAAAATTTTTTGATAAAAAATCATTTTAGGAACGCATAGTTTTGTAGCGTGTCAAAACGCCTTTTGCAGATTCATAAAGCACTGAATACACTAAACGAAAAACATTTAAAAGTTTATAAGTCAGCTTAGTTCGAAAATTTTGTTTGAAGCCTACAAAACTTGAATAATACAACAAAGAAAATTTGCTATATGTACTTGTGCAAAGATCTTTTCTTTGTTTTCCCTAAACAAAATCTTATTAAACAAATATCGAGGTAAAACAAGATACCTTAAGGAAATTGTATTTTGTATGAAAATCCGAAATAAAAATTATAAATTCACCTAAAAAAACAACAAAGTTTCATAAAAGTTTTTAGTTGAATCAACAAAAAAAAAAAAAAAAATTAGTAAGTAAAAGGCATGCTAGTTTTTTATCATATACTTGATACGCAGTCAACTTTACATACGGTTTTCCTTTTTATAATAATAGTGGTAACTAATTTTATCTACTCTTATAAAAGGTTTCTTTCTAAGTACTTTTTACTCAAAATTACGCGTTTTGCTTTTCACTTTGGTGCTTTTTGGCTTGGAATTGTTGGCAAGACTGCATTGTGCATACAAGTAATGCGCATTGAAATTTTTTGCTGGGGGAAGATATCTAATGCTTTCTTTCTCAACTCAGTGCATGACGTCACACACTACTTTTGTCGCTTAGGCAAATTGACGAAATTGAAAATAAATTCTTTCGGAAAAGTAAAGTAAAAATATCTAATCTTCTACACTAAGGGAAAAAAATATTAAATTTATCCAAAACCTTTTTAAATTTATCCAAAAAGCGAGTCATTTTTGCACCAATAACGCATTTACTTAAATCGACTCCATAAATATTTAAAATTTATTTAAATACTTTTTTAATTAAATAAAATATTAAAATATTTAATCAGAATTTAATAAAAAATATATTAAAATTATGCACGAATATATTAAAATATTTTTCAAATATTTACTATTTGAAAATAAAACTATCGCATTTAAGGAAAATTTATATAAAAATATTGAAATTGAAAAACAATTTATTTGAATATTTTCCACGAGCTGTGTCCATCGAATGCCATTTGGTGGTATATTTTATTTTCCTTTTTACTTTTTTCCTTCTGTAATTTTTACTATTTTTGACAGTTGGTGCAATAATATGGCATCAAATGTCAGAAATACTATAAACTATAAACAAAAAAAGTAAGCTAGAGAATAAGAAGGAAATTATGCAGGTAAATGACAACCGGCTCAAGAACTTCTTGAGAAAATACCGAGTTGTCACTCCACCCTACATGATTTCATCATGCATCGCACTCACCATGGCACTCACAAATCATAATTGCCAAACTTTCATGCTATATTACACTTGTAACATTAACTAAATAAGAACTATAACACCCCCAACTGCAAGAAATATACTGCAGGAACAAAGTGCGATGCTGTTGCTGCTTGTCGGAATATGTGTGTACGTGTACGATGCTGTTGCTGCTTGTCGGAACCCAGCTAGCATTTCCAATCGTAGGTGACTCTTCCACGATCGGAGCGGGCGATTAAATAAATCGTCGGCGATGTCGTATTCCGATCGCGGAAGTTCAGTACAACGGGAGAAACTGTGCCAAGCCGGCGACTCTTCCATTCGAGTCGTCTACGATGCTCAAAAAAGAATCGTGTAAGATGCTTTTATTCCTTCTTCAAACGATCCTTGAATTAATCGCCTAATTGAGTCGTGTACGATGCTCAAAAAAGAATCGTGTAAGATGCTTTTACTCCTACTTCAAACGACCCTTGAATCAATCGCCTAATTGAGTCGTCTACGATGCTCAGGAAAGAATCGCTGAAGAGTCTTGAAACTATTGCCAAGACGATCTTTAATTTACCCCAAATGCTTCAAAATAAAAAGTATTGTTCCGTATTGTTAATTTTTTAATTGTAATATATGTAATAAGTTTAAACTCGTATAAATAAAATAAAAATAATTCAATTATTAATTAAAAAAAACAAACAAAATTCAGACATAGAAAAAAAATATATAAAAAATAAAGTATGGAGCTAAATCCCCCTAATTTACTTCGTCATCCTTCTTGGTCCGATCACCCTTCCTGAGTCGGTCACCAGCATGGACAAAATGTTGGTTTAGCACTTCCTTTATTCCTGCGTCGTCACCTTTAAATTTTGAGTGACATACATCTTAAAAAAGAAAAACAAATAAGGATACTGTAAGAGCATGAAATAAAAAGTACTTACTTGCTATAATTCTTGGACACGTGTTCACTAGCTAACAACTGAGTTAATATGAAGCAAGCATCAGTTGTTCTTTGTAAACTTTTCTAAACACAACGGTTAAATTCGCCAAACGATCGCGGGAATGCGTAAGCGGCGATTCCTAAACATAACGGTTAAATTCGCCAAACCATCGCGAGAATGCATAAGCGGCGATTTTAGAGTAACACAAGTACACGAATGGTCGTCAGAACGATTAAACGACGTTTGTAGAGTAACAAAAAAAAACACTCGTCAATCAATCATCAAAATGAGTCGCATTCTTGCTTGCACTCTTTTAATGCTCGCCAAGATGCGTGAACGACGATTCACTCGTCCAAAAATCGTCACAACGACTCGCAATAGCATCATTTGGAAGAGCAATATAAAATTCCACTTAACAATCGTCTTGACGATTAAAAAAAGAATCGCGAAATGATCGCGATCGTCATACAATCTTCCAAATGCTAGCTGGGAATATGTGTGTACGTGTGCGATGCTGTTTCTGCTTGCTTGTATGGAATATGTGTGTACGTGTGTGGTATAAATAAAATTCAAATACGGGAAAAAAACGAGTTGTAAGGAAAACATTTGATTTATCCACGTAAATATTTAAATAAAATTTATACTCAGGCGTGGATAATGCTAATATGCGTTATTTCCCTTAGTGTACATAATAAAAATATGAATATTTTCGTATAAGAATACGAACTTTAAAGATTTTTATCTCTTAATCCATTCGAGACCGACAAAATTTTATTGTACCAATAGGTTTAGGAGGTCCATACACATATTATAAATTTAAAAAAAAAAAAACATTTAGGCGTGGGCCCCAAAGTAAAATTATTCCAAATTCTGACAATATCGCATATGACGTCATACTCTCTCTCTCTCCCATTTGCGGAACGCATAATCTTGTTTCTATCATTCTTGGGGGAAGAAAAATATTTATTTAAGAACTTCATTCCAATTTGATTTGTCGATAGCTGGAAAACCAAACGAACATTGATAACTATCACAAATTGCTTTGACTGCTGGCCTACGGTGGCCTGTTTTGCAATTTGATCCAAAACGTGGAGTTAATTCGAAAAATGCTTTTTGCGTTTTGTTTTTGCTTTTGATTTTGCTTTTGCTTTTGGTTTTGATTTTGATTTTGATTTTGATTTTGATTTTGATTTTGATTTTGATTTTGATTTTGATTTTGATTTTGATTTTGATTTTGATTTTGATTTTGATTTTGATTTTGATTTTGATTTTGATTTTGATTTTGATTTTGATTTTGATTTTGATTTTGATTTTGATTTTGATTTTGATTTTGATTTTGATTTTGATTTTGATTTTGATTTTGATTTTGATTTTGATTTTGATTTTGATTTTGATTTCGCTTTTACTTTTGCTTTTGTTTTTGAAAAAAATAAAGAATAGGAATACAAATTAAAATATCATTATGTCGACCTTTAGGACATGAATTTTGACAAGAATTAGAACTTTTTTTTGCTATTTTTTTTTTTTTTTTTATTTGAGTTTGCTTTTGCTTTTGTACTGTACATTGACATTAACCTTAGGTAAAGCCGTGCAGTAAATCAATGGAACGATGATGGCTCACGGTTCGTAAGCGGTTCCCTTAAGAGTTTTATGACGCCAATTGTTTTTATTTTTTATTTTGATCATGTGGGCAACTACTTCGCCATAATTGTCGATTCATATAATTTACTGTAGCTCTAACAGTCACGAAGTTTTAATTCTATTCAACGTTTGCTAATTTTTGGTCCATGTTCAATCTAATAAGCTGTTGCTTTCGTGGTGTCATTGAATCATAATTGCTTTTTTATTTATTTTCGTTCCAAGGTCAAAGACCAAATCTTTGCTGTCTTTAAAATAAACTATCGCCTTAGCCCATATACTGACCAATTAAAAATTCCCTGCAACAATATAATATTTTTGTTGCACAAGCTGCTAACCCCGTGATCTGATGACGCCATTATTATTTTTTAATGTTTGTCTTAAGGCCACATAAAAATAATTTCTTTTCTATGTGACAAAGTTATTATTCATCAATATTCAAAAACATTATCCTCTTATAAAATTCTTTATAAAATTCTATAATTCTTGAGCTAATATTTTTCTATATAAGCATTAAAAATATTTTGATTTCATTGAATGTTTAAAATAGTCACATTTTGACTCACCTATGTTGCCAGTATTATCTGATTTAGACTGTATGCAAAGAAAAATATATTTCTTATTTTAACATACGAGCATTTCAATAAGAAAAAAATTTCAGAAAAAAATAGATTTCACAGAAAAAAAAACACCCAAGTATTGACTCAAGTCTTATACCAGGTTCATTGTATTTTAGGGGCACATACATGTACCACGCCCACCTCATTATTTCGCATTAATGTGTGCCAACATAATTTCAACCTAATAAAATCAGGAAATAAATCGATTTGATTGAACCACAAGACTAAGATTTACATGACTGCGAATCAAACAAAATGTTTTCCCTGATAAAATAAGTTTCAAAAAGAATTTCTCTTTTGTTCTCATTCAACACACACGCCCACTCACATAAGAAAAATAAATATATTATGGAGTACATTGACAGACAAACAGAAGCGTGATTGTTTTTGTGTTTTTGGTGTTGTTGGCGGTGACTTCAGGCGAAAAGTTCGCACATTTTCAAATTTAAATTGAATTGAAATTTTACTCGCAGGCACAAAAGAGAAAATAAAAAATAACAAGCATATGTTCAGGCGTTTTTCGATATTTTATTTTGTTCAACTTTATTTTTTATTTCTTATTTTTTATCGCGCACACGTTCGCTAATGCGATAAAAAACATATCAATAAAAAACACAAGCATAACAAAAACTTTTTTTTTAGATATTCCAGAATCCAATTCGGCTTGACACAAATACACACTCACGAACACACACAAACAACACTGTACAGCAAGACATGCTTTCCAAACAAGAAAATTAAAAAAAAAATTGTGAAAAAACATATAAAAAATAAGCACAGCCAGGAATAAAATGGATGTGTCTGCATATGCATACGTGTGTGTGTGTATGTGTGCGCATGTTTTATTTTCCTCTCTTGGCAGTAGTGACAGAAATTGAATAAAATTTATACGTTTTGCGTTGTCAACGTATTTAGCTGGTTTTCGGCAATGTTGACGGCGTCATTTTGCACTTATCAGCGCCGGGATTTAGAAATGAAATATGAGCAGTAACGCCTGTGGTTGCGGTTTTATAACAAAACTTTTCTGGCTGTAGCAGAAGATTTCAACAGTTGAGCGCATTAAACTTTCACATGCACATGATAGTGAAAATTGTCAAGCCCATCATCGTCATCATCGCTCACAGCTTCCGCAAACACAATGCGCTCTATTCCAAATTTTGACCTCAATTCGATTATACTATATAAAACATTCTTTCGATATTCTTTATATAGTTTGGATATTTTGTTGCTCATTAGGAGTTTCCGCTTGCGATTTGTTATGGCGCACTCATCACAACTAATAGGATAGGATTCGCATCATTTGTGACTATTAAGCACTTGCGATGTGGTAACGTTGAACATTGTCATCCTAGTCATCATCATTATTTCTTGCATGAGTTGATGGCTTTCTTATGTCATGGAATCATTTGCTGTGTTCTGGCATCGCAGCATTTGAAAGATACGGAAATGAACAGGATATACATATATTTAATACGTATCAGTTTACGCTCAAAGAATTGTAATGATGGAGCTTTCGTAAGAAATACGCTCTTTTTTTAAGAAAGAATAATAGGATTTGAAAATGAGTCACATCCAATCAAAATCAAGTCAAACTCCAATTCAAAGTAACCTCGCCAAGATGGGAAAAAATTGTAAATAGAATTTTGAGCTTTTTCTTAATTTTTATTTTCTGTTTTTACGTATATATTTATTTATACTATAATTTTGTATATATTTTTTCTTATATATCTTTAGTTTCATTATTTCGAGAAATATATTTATTTTATGTTTTGTTTCTTCTTCTTCCTCTTCTAATTCTTATTCTAATTCTTATTCTTATTCTTGTTCTTATTCTTATTCTTATTCTTATTCTTATTCTTATTCTTATTCTTATTCTTATTCTTATTCTAATTCTTACTCTTATTCTTATTCTTATTCTTATTCTTATTCTTATTCTTATTCTTATTCTTATTCTTATTCTTATTCTTATTCTTATTCTTATTCTTATTCTTATTCTTATTCTTATTCTTATTCTTATTCTTATTCTTATTCTTATTCTTATTCTTATTCTTATTCTTATTCTTATTCTTATTCTTATTCTTATTCTTATTCTTATTCTTATTCTTATTCTTATTCTTATTCTTATTCTTATTCTTATTCTTATTCTTATTCTTATTCTTATTCTTATTCTTATTCTTATTCTTATTCTTATTCTTATTCTTATTCTTATTCTTATTCTTATTCTTATTCTTATTCTTATTCTTATTCTTATTCTTATTCTTATTCTTATTCTTATTCTTATTCTTATTCTTATTCTTATTCTTATTCTTATTCTTATTCTTATTCTTATTCTTATTCTTATTCTTATTCTTATTCTTATTCTTATTCTTATTCTTATTCTTATTCTTATTCTTATTCTTATTCTTATTCTTATTCTTATTCTTATTCTTATTCTTATTCTTATTCTTATTCTTATTCTTATTCTTATTCTTATTCTTATTCTTATTCTTATTCTTATTCTTATTCTTATTCTTATTCTTATTCTTATTCTTATTCTTATTCTTATTCTTATTCTTATTCTTATTCTTATTCTTATTCTTATTCTTATTCTTATTCTTATTCTTATTCTTATTCTTATTCTTATTCTTATTCTTATTCTTATTCTTATTCTTATTCTTATTCTTATTCTTATTCTTATTCTTATTCTTATTCTTATTCTTATTCTTATTCTTATTCTTATTCTTATTCTTATTCTTATTCTTATTCTTATTCTTATTCTTATTCTTATTCTTATTCTTATTCTTATTCTTATTCTTATTCTTATTCTATTCTTATTCTTATTCTTATTCTTATTCTTATTCTTATTCTTATTCTTATTCTTATTCTTATTCTTATTCTTATTCTTATTCTTATTCTTATTCTTATTCTTATTCTTATTCTTATACTTATTCTTATTCTTATTCTTATTCTTATTCTTATTCTTATTTTCTTTTTTATTTTTATTCTTATTCTAATTTTCTATTTTATTCTTATTGGTTTTTATGCTTTATTTTTATTGTTATTTTTATGATTATAATTTGCATTATTTTTATTGTTATTAAATTTTATTTTTGTTTTTAATTTTATTTATGTTTGCTTTTTATTTTTTATTTATTTTTACTATTTTAGTTTTATTTTTGTATGTAGAGTTTTTCATTTTAATTTTTATTTTTAAGTTTATCCTTATTTTGATGTTTTTTTTATTTGGTTTGGCTTTTACTTTTGCTTTTGCGAGTGCTTTTGTTTTTGCTTTGCTTTTGTGAGGTTCATTAATATTTCCTTAGCGCCATTCAATTAAACCATTTAACGATGGTGCATTAACGTTACCTTGGGTTTTTCTATGAGGGCTCGATTACACCATAGTTTTACTCTTATTTTATTTGTTTTTTATTCGGATATGTCGAAAAAACCAATTTTTAAAGTTGTTCAAAAAAATTGACTGTGTTGCATTTAGTCAACATTCGTTGTTATTCCCCAACATTTTTGTTGTGTGTTCGACGTATTAAACCAATTTTTTTTTATTAAGCCAATTTTTTTTAAGACTTGCAACTCCTTTATCAATTTACAGGACTAACCGTGGCATATTTACTCATAGAGTAAGCATTCCATGCAACGCCGTTGCATAATTGCCGCATTTGATTGATTTTGGAGCGGCCCTGTCCGCGTCCTCAGAGGCGTTCTTCTTTTTATATCTATTTTTGTTGTGAGTGCTAAAAACCAGTTTTTTTTGGTGTATACTGTCATTATCGACTGAATAGCCTCTATTCATAGCGAATAATAATTCCATGCAACAAATGTACAGTATCGTTGCAAAGACAGCGTCTCCGCGTCATGATGACGTTGTTAGTTTTCATTAATTTTTGTCATGATAACAAAGAATTGCGCTTTACTGCCACTTCACGACCTTATTCATAGCACCTATACTCAGCCAAATACTCATCCATGCATTCTGGAAAAGTGACTTTTTCAACCTTTCTTTTTTAATCTACGAGAAATTCAACAAAGCTGCTGATAACTGAAAATTTAAAAATATCATGAATGCTTTAGTTGTTTTTTATGGAAACCACTCTATTAGAGACAGTGGGAAAAGTATATTTTTCAAATATTTTAGTTGCAAACTGAAGAAAACTAAAGCACCATGGAATGTCCTTCTCTAGAAAGATGTTTTTTATTATTATTTTTTGATTGTGGCAACTTCATTTATATGTTTCTCATCTACAATAATTTCAGACAATTACTCAATATTTCAGTGTATTGGCGAGGACTTCCACAATAATACAACGAATTCAATTTGTCGAACATACACACACACATGAAATCACGAAAGGAAACATAAAAATTACCGGAGAAATTCGTGATTTGTTCTTACTACTAAATTCCCAATCAATTGCGAGGAACGAAATTGAAAACTGGAGCAACATTGAGAGCGAGAATATTGACGACAACACAGATGACAATAATTAATTTTATTTTCAATTTCCATTGGATACCACAGCGAAAATGGAGGCAACATAATACTCCTTGGGCTTGGATTTTAGGACAGCAATGTTATCTGCATCAAACAACCAGGAAGAAGAGGAAACTTAATGCTGCTACTGATGCTTGTCGTCATCATTCAAGTAAAGTACCAGCCAGCAATAGTTGCTACTGCTGCTTCTGCTGCTCTTGCTGTTGCTGCGTAAGCTTTAAGCTGCTAACAAATGTTTTGCGAAAATGTTGCTAATTCTGAATTAAGATGAATCTTGTCCTGCTGTTGGTGTTGTAGTGGACCTTGTTGTTATTGTTGTTGATGAAAACTGCTTGCAGCAGCTCCAAAATGAACACCCACTTCAGAGTGCTTTATACTGCAGCACATAACAAATAATTGCTGAGCGTCAAGGCTTAAAGGCTGCCTTGACTGCGAATATTTTATTTTTGTTGTTGTTGTTCGCTTTTTTTCGGATGGATTTTCTTCTTATATTAAGCACAACATTGTTATTATTATTTTTTCTGTTGCTGTCGTAACTGTACTCTTAGGAATAATTCTTCAAAATTGATTCGCTATTTTCATCATCGACAATAAAGTCGAACTCAAACTCAAACTCAAACTGAACTCAACTTAAGGCAGCTCAAGTAGCCGGGAAGCAGCAACATCATCGGCGTCCGGCTGAAATCAAATCCACAGTCGACAGCGTGCACAATAATAACAGTATCAACAACAGCAACAACAACAACAACGACAGTATTTACAACAATGGCGGCAACTACTTTGGAGATTTAAAGTGTTGCAGCAATACTTCACGAACTGTTGTTATATTTGTGTAAAAGCAAAGCAATTTGTTACATTACAACAAAAAAATCAGCAACAACAATTCAATGCTTTATTGTAGCGGAAAAAAAAACAAAAAAACAAAAAAATCAACAACAACTCTGTATGCGGTCTTAAGGCATTATTTATACATTGTTATATTTGTTTTTATTTTGAGTGTATTCCAGCTATGAAATGGCAAATTTGCGCCAAATCTACTCAGTAATTCAATGAAGCACATTTTTAACCTACGGGTGGGAAACGCACCGCAAAAAGGCACATTTTTAAAAAGTCATACCTTAGACTCAGTAAAAGATTTCGGAAATATTATTTTTGCATTGAGGAGCAGAGGGATGAAATATTTTTTGATTCTTGACATGTTTTGTTATAAGATGTCATCTACCTATCCATACCTGTAGTAAATAAACTAGTTTCCAATTTGCAAAAACAAATGTTTTTTTTTTAAATATTTAAAAATATATATGCAAAAAAAAAAAAAACAAACTAGTAAGATATGATCTTCGACTCGGACGAAGTTAAAAAACCTAAACGGCCGAACCAAAGTACAGTGAAAGCTCCCATAAACAGACGCTCTAATAAGCGGACGTCTCCTATAAGCGGACACATTCTTGGGAACGAACAATTTTTGGTTTTTTTCCATAGAAAATGCTCTCTCATACACGGACTTTCCAATAAACGGACTCGGACACACAAACATGTATATTTATGAAAAAAGAATCTCCCATAAGTGGACGCGAAGCTCTAATAAGCGGACAATTTTGTCTTTTTTTATCACAAACATTACTGCTTTTATACATTTTCGTTTTGTTTTGGTGTTTTCTACAGTTCGGAGGTTTTATTTCTTCTTTTTGTACGAATTTAATCATAATTTTTTTTTGCGCTTCTCACTTGTAACGGTAAAGTAAAACAAATAGTTTCAGCGTTTACTTTAGTTTATGGGTAAATTCATGATACAATTATAAATACAAGGTAGGAGTGACAACTGGCTATTTTCTCACGAGTGTCTTGCATCGACTGTCATTTGCCTATATATTTTATTTTCTTTTTTTCGTTCTATAATTTATACTATTTCTGACAGTAGGTGCAAGACGAAAGAACTGTCACTCTAATCTTGTATATTTGTATCATAGGGTAAATCATTGAAATTTTTTGCAAAAACAATCCAGTTTAACGTAGACTCTTGCACATTTACAAAAATTACATATATATTTAATATGAAGTAATTTTGTACTCTTTTCGTTGTTTGTCTTTTAAATAAAAATTATTTTAAATTAGAATATCCCAGTGCCCATTTTTGAAATTTAATATTATTTTTTACGACGTTTCCATAAGCGGACATCTCTCATATGCGGGCAAAAAGTAGATGACCGTTGGTATCCGCTTATGGGAGCTTTCACTGTATATTCACAGTCTTAAGCAATCAATAAAATGTTTATCTGTAACAACTTTGCCTTCATAGTTTTAACAGAAAATATTCGCTTTTGTTTTTTGATAAAGTCACTTTGTAAGGGAGGTAGGCGTGGTTTTCACTCAATTTCGTTGAATTTCATACACAGAGTACATGTTATATATCAAAGTTCACAAGCAAAATTTCAAGTCCATGTATTGATTTTTTGTGGAATTTAGCCCTTTGACGACCATTGGGACACCGGTGACCCTTTTACTTTAGAAATTTTCCTGGAAAAACTATGCAAACGATTTTTCTTTACAAGGTATCATTCAACAGGGAATGAATGTGGCTTCCAGAAAGTACTTAATTTTCAAGGGCAGATTCATCCCTTTGCCTACCAGCCCACCCCAAAGTACAAAAATCTTGACTTTTTCTCCCCCTTCTTTTTGCTGCAATATTTTGGGGGTATGAGGAGCTATAGGTAAAAAAATTTTGGAGAAGTTGCGGGCAACCTTAGACTTTTTAACAAAAAGTAGCAAAAAAAGATAATCCGCTTCGGCTATCCACGCAACCACCAAATCTGACGGGACCTACAGGGTTGCCCATATTCGACGGACCCATGTTTTTGTTAAAAAAATCAAAGAAAAAAATAAAAATTTGGCGGTTGGCAATCTTAATCATTTAATTTGTTCCAAGTAGATTTGTTTACATCAATTTTTGAATATGATATCTCTCAAATGGCCGCCTCTGGCGTTGATGGCGTATTGTGCCCTTTTTGCAGCATTTTCCATCGTTTTCGCCAACATTTCGGCCGGAATAGCGGCTATTTCTTCACGAATGTTGTCCTTGAGCTCTTCTACGGTCCTTGGCTTGTTAACGTAAACCTTTGACTTCAAATATCCCCACAAGAAGAAGTCAGGCGGCGTCAAATCGGGCGAACGCGGTGGCCAGTCCAAATCACCACTTTTCGACATCAAACGGCCCGGAAAATAATTCTTCAGAAAATCGATTGTTATGCGACTTGTGTGCGGTGGAGCGCCGTCTTGTTGAAACCAGAACTGCCTCATACGCTTTCGACGAATAATTGGCATCACAAAATTGGTCATGTCGCGATAACGCTCCTGGTTGATGGTAACAGCATGGCCATTTTCATTTTGGAAGAAAAACGGCCCAATGACCGTTTTCGCACTAACGCCGCACCAAACTGTGACTTTTTCGTCATGAAGAGGCACTTCTTGAATCTCCTGAGGATTTTCAGTGGCGTAAATACGGCAATTTTGCTTATTTATGGTCCCATTCAATGTGAAATGGGCTTCATCGGACATGATAATTTTGTTCCAAAATTGCTCGTCATCTTCGGCCATTTCGATGACTCTTTGGGCCCATTCCAATCGACGAGGCTTGTCCGCAGGCAACAATCTTTGCGTCAATTGAATTTTGTACGGGAACAAATGCAAATCAACGCGAATAATCCGTTGTAAAGTGGACCGAGCCATGCCCAACTGCTGAGAACGGCGTTGTTGGGATGTTCTTGGGGACCTCTCAACACTGGCTCGTACGGCAGTGATATTCTCGGCCGATCGCCTTGGTCGACTTTTATTTGGCCTCTTCGGATTAGAAAGAGCCTCACCAGTCGAAAATTTTTCGTATAAACGCTTAATGGTGTTCTTAGAAGGCGCACTTCTCACATTTTTTAAGTTTTTAAAAGCACGTTGAATTTTCACAATTGACTTCTTCTGTTGAATGTAAATTTCAACTATTTCAGAGCACTCGCGTGGCGTGTATTGTTCCATGGTAAAAATCTGCTTGGACTGACGCTTCAAACGCGGTATGTCATTAAGCGATCTGACATCTCTGTCAAAAGTTATGGCGTTGCCAGATGGGTCCGTCGAATATGGGCAACCCTGTATATGTACCAATGGTCGGCAACGGTAAAAATCTTAGACACATTTAATTTCGTTTAAAACTTGATTTATTTGAAACAAAAATAAATTTGTTTGCACTTTTGATCAGTGCATTGAATTTTAATTTTCTTATGATGAAATTTGAAGTTATTTCGATCATTGGCGAAGCAAAATGGTTTTTTGCAAAATGCACAGATGGTATTCCTTCGATGGTCTTTCTGTTGTTTTGAACAGAAAATACATCCTTCGTCCCGTTTCACTTTTGTAGAATTATCGGACAGGGATGTGATATCCGCAAGTTTAAATCTCCTAGATACCTGTCTTACAACTTCGGGATTGGTGACCGTATTGATCATTTGAGTAGCCAGTTGCCCGCGGACTTCCAATGCAGATATAGAAAATGAATCAGTATTCGAAGCAGAAATTTTGTTGTAACCACAGTGCACAACGTCGTATTTACATACGGGTTGAAAAGGCTTTAGCCGCCATCCCCCTTGAAGAATTATTTGTGTTGAAAAAAAATTGAAAAAAAGTGCTAAAAGCCGTTTCAGCCTCCCCTTGGACTATAAAACTGTTAGCTCAGTCCTTCCCCCCTCTGGTGAATCCTAGATCCTCCACTGATTGTGTACACTCAAATCAAAGCGATCGCAGAAAAGACGAAGAAGAATTTGGTCTTTGATTAATTTTTTGTTACGGAGTTTTGTTTTGCATCAAATGAAAGATCCGATTTTGTGGAAAATTTAACCTATTTTGTGATATTTTGAAAAGTCGTAAAGAAGTCAAAGTACCACCATTGGAATGGTTATTTTTCAACCTTTCATTGGTATCAAACATTACTCCGTACATTACATAGAAGGCCAAATGTTATGATAGAATTTTTGGGTTTTTTTAATAATCTTTTTAAATATTTTGGGAATATCTCCTAAACCAATAGTCATAGTCATCATTTCATTTTATTTTTTAAACTTTCATTGGTAAACTTTCAAGACAGATAAAAAACAACGAGTTCTCATGAAGTAAATCAAAATTCAACCTCAAACTTTCCGTTTGCATACTGTCAACGAGAGAAAATAGTGGTATACATTTTTACCATTGACGACCATTGGGACACATAGGTCCCATGATTTTGGCGACACTTTTATTTAGTAATATGGAGTCGCTTAACAAGAATCCGCTGTCGGATTAAACGAATTTTTCAGCGGTTCAGGAGCGGTCGTCAAAGGGTTAAAGAGATTTTACATTTTTGATAAAGCCGCTTTCTTAAGATTAAGATTTGGTTTTCATAAGATTAAGTTGAGTTAATTTTTGTGGAATTCTAAGAGATTTTATCATTTTAATAATTTCACATTGTATGTGAGTTTGGCGTAGTTTTCATCCGATTTGGGTCATTTTTTAACTTGACCTTTATTTTTTAAATAAAAGCATAAACGTCGTGTTTCGTGATAATAGCTTGAAAATGACGGCTGTAATCGTGATCACAGACAGACAGACAGACGAACATGGCTAAACACTTTTCTGTACCTACCACGCCTACTTATGGGCGTTAAAAACGGGGTGACAACATTAATAGACCCCTCTTACGTTTTTTAAACGTGGGGGTATAGAAATACTAAATAAAAGCTACCTTGAATCGTCAGTCGCAATTGTTTCATTCTGGACGTTTTTTCTGCGTTTGATGATTTTGCTTTGCTTTGCTTTTGTTTCTGTTTTTGTTTTTGTTTTTATTTTTGTTTTTATTTTTGTTTTTGTTTTTGATTTTGATTTTGTTTTTGTTTTTGATTTTGATTTTGATTTTGATTTTGATTTTGATTTTGATTTTGATTTTGATTTTGATTTTGATTTTGATTTTGATTTTGATTTTGATTTTGATTTTGATTTTGGTTTTGATTTTGATTTTGATTTTGATTTTGTTGATTTTGATTTTGATTTTGATTTGATTTTAATTTTGATTTTGATTTTGATTTTGATTTTGATTTTGATTTTGATTTTGATTTTGATTTTGATTTTTATTTTGATTTTGATTTTGATTTTGATTTTGATTTTGATTTTGATTTTGATTTTGATTTTGATTTTGATTTTGATTTTGATTTTGATTTTGATTTTGATTTTGATTTTGATTTTGATTTTGATTTTGATTTTGATTTTGATTTTGATTTTGATTTTGATTTTGATTTTGATTTTGATTTTGATTTTGTTGATTTTGATTTTGATTTTGATTTTGATTTTGATTTGATTTTGATTTTGATTTTGATTTTGATTTTAATTTTGATTTTGATTTTGATTTTGATTTTGATTTTGATTTTGATTTTGATTTTGATTTTGATTTTGATTTTGATTTTGATTGTGACTTTGATTTTGATTTCGCTTCCGCTTGTGCTTTTACTTTTGTTTTTGCTTTTTTGTTTGCATTTTCTTTGTTTTGAGATTTTACTTGTACTTTTGCTTTTGATATTGTTTTGCTTTTGAGTTTGTTTCTGCTTTTTATATTGTTGTGGATTTTACTTAGACTTTAGCTTTCGTTTTTGGATTTACATTTGCTTTTGAAATTGCTTTGGATTTTGTTTTTGCTTTTTCTTTTGCTTTTAATTTTACTTGTGATGTTGCTTTGGCTTTTCTGTGGTACATTGACATTTACACCTTGAACAACTCCCTCAGCTTCCCAATGACTTCGTTATATGTGTTTTTTCTACTTATCATAAGGTCAAAGGGTCAACCCTTAAGCTCTTTAAAGATAACTTAATTTTCATTAATATTTTTTTTAATTTTTTAAACAAAAAACAAAAAAAAAAAGTTGAGGCAAAATATATTTTAGAATTTCGAAATTAATTCGAGGAACTCGAGCCATGAAAAATATACCTAAAATTCAATTAAACAAAGTGAATTCGCAGAAATCGTCACATTTCATAGCATTACGAATGTGTTTGCGACAAACTTCAGTGCGTACACTTGCCCAAGCAAATAAATTGCAAAGTTCAGCAATAAACGAAATTAAAAATTTCAATTTCACTCTAACTATAACACAATTAGATGGCCCAAAATAAAATGAGGAAAAAGCATTCGGAACTTTTCAATTTCAGTTTCGACAACAAATCAATCTTTCAATCAGTTAGGAAGATTTTTAAAGTTTTTTTTTTGCAATGTTTTCCTCTTTTAATCTAATTTAGTTACTTATTCTTGTTATTTAAATAAGCAGAAAGAGGGTGGGCGGGGATGGAAAAGGGCAAAAGGCATTTTCTACATGAATGAAAAATGAGATTTCAATGAGCTTTTAGGGCGAAAGCGTTCGAGAAAATCGGAAAATGGGAAAATGTAACATTAACTTTTCTTAGTATGCATTGAAGCGGTGACAACCTATTTTTACTGTATTTCTATTGCACTCTCCCTATCCATATCTGTCTCTCTCTCTTTCCTTCTTTCTCTCCCTCTTTTTCACTCTCTCTCTCTCAAGCAGATAGTAGCTGGAAAACAAGAAAAATGCCTAAATCATCTTGAAGATGACAGCGACAGGCAGGCAGCATGTAGGAGGTTGGAATAAAATAAAACGTCAAAAGAACATATTTACAAACACATGCACATAAACACATGTAAGCACACAAAAAGAAAAGCTCAGTGTATTGGTTGATATAAAGTAAGTCTGCAGGCAAGGGAAAACCAAAATCAATTTAATTTTATTTTTCAATTGCAAAAAGAGAAAAAAAAATCGATTTTGTGTGTGTTTGTGCGTCTGAATGGTATGGTATGGTACGGTATTATGTATAGCTATAAGTTGGTAAGTATGTGTGTGTGTGCGTTTGCTTGTTTGACTATGTTTGCCTCAAACAATTGAATTAAGAAAAAAAAAACAAAAACAAAACAAAACAAAAGATAACCCTCAGTCAGAGTTCTTTGAAAGGAGCGGCATTGAAATTATTGAGATCCGTCAGTCATTGAAAACTCAAAAACATTCAGTATTGCATCTACACTGTATCCTGCTGCAAATGACACGAGTTGCGTAAGTTTCGTTGTTTGCGTCTTTGTGTGTTCTTGCGTTTTGTCCTTATGTTGTAACAACGAGACACGCTCATGCTCAAAGCCGTCATACCTGGAAATGAATTGATTTAAGCTGAATATTGTTGCATATTTTCGGGGTCAAAATAAAAGCATTCATCTAATACAAGAGTTCATAAACTGCGCTTTTTTGTTTGTTTTGTTTGAGTTTTAATTGATTTTTTGTTATTGTTAGAAAAATAATTTGCTAAATGTGCAGAAAAAAAAACAAAAACAAATGTTTAAATATTCAAATAAATAGACCGATTCAGCCAGAAATATGTGTTACAGCGCATTTGTCAAAATTGTTTACCAAACTGGCCTAAATTAATTACTGATAAATTTATTTGCATTACACACCTATAAATACACACGAATACAAGCGAAGCACATGCAAACTCATACTAACACACACATACACGCCCACTTCAGCCAGTTATGCAATCAAATTACAAACAAAAGCGCACAATTTTGAACTGCATGAAATATTCCAGGGCCTACAGACTTATGTTCATGGCTGGCTGTATGCGCGTGCTTATGTTTGAGTGCTGCTGTGCATTTCTCCCATATAAACTCACAAGTATTTATAGAACATATTAAATTATTTCAAATCAATAGTTATTTTCGTTTTTTGGCGCAAATAATTTTTGAACAAGTATTTTCGTGTGTGTGTGTGTGTGCAATTTACTACACCTCAAATGCTCTAAATAACGTTGCAATAATTGAAATAAACGCTTCGCTGTGGCTAAATCGTGTTTTGTGTGTTTGTAAGTTTGTGCAGTTTTTGATTATATTTGATTTGGCCATAAAGTTAAAAATCAAAATTAATATAACCGGAAGCACGTAGATGCGAGTGTGCTGCAGTAGAACGTGTTCAAGGATACAGGGTACGTCAATTGTTCTGTTTGGCTATGTGTGCGCTTTTTAAAGCTAAATGACAAGCAGTGTCCTGAAGTGAATAAATTGAATAACATCTCGACTACTCAGGTTATGTTGTGTTTGAAAGGAGGGCAAAGCTTAACGAGCACTAACTAGTCAATTAATGTTTATAGAAAACTATAGCAATAGCTTGGCAAGTCCTAGAAAACTGGTTAGAATAATTGAATAGCGTCAAAGTTACAACTTGAGCAGTACTTATGTTAAGCATTGTCCAAAAGATGAATAATACTTTAAGATCCATCATATGATACATTTTCACAGCATTAAAATGGGTAGTCTTGTGTGGTTTGGGGTTCTATATTATTTCAAACATAAAAGAATACGGTTGGTTGTATCATAGACACACCCGACGATTTTGACGTGCCAGTGTATTGTCTACTCGATTTGTTCTCTCAATAAGATGGTGCTATGTACCATACAATCAAGTTAATCTGCACGAAATTAAGATCCTAGTCGCATAATTTTGCGTTTTGGACTCTCCAATTGATCATAAAGATTATTGGCGCTTTAACACTGTAAGACTTTTTCCTTTGGGATTATGTTAAGGATAAGATCTAGGCTCTCATCCACAAAAATTGCAACTCTCAAACTGAAAATTAAAGTCGTCAGTCCTATGAGCTCGAAAATATTTAAAAAAAAAAAATAAGGTAGTCTGCAAGCTAAGCCGAGCAAGTCATTTGAAAGATATTGTGTTTCATGGATGACTTTCATGTGTCTGCCTTATAAAGAGAGCCTTAAGAGACATCCAAACATGTTTTTCAAAAAGTAAATCCTTTTGTTGGTATGAGCGGTAACACTAAACCAGATTCAATTTGACAGTTCCATTCGAAAACTTGACGTTTTCTAGCATAAACGTGCTCACAACGTTCTGTTGTAGGTGAGGTTATTGTGTTGTTTACATTGGTTTGAAAATTGTATTTCAACAAAAAAATGCAATTAACACGTGAACATATTCGGGTATTGATTTACAAGAAAAGAATGCATCGATCAAATTAATCCAATTTTTTTTATGAAGCACCACATCCAGCGACTGTAAAATGCTAGTTCAATGAGTTGTTCGAGCTTGGTCGTCCTCATCTTCTAGAAGAATTTCTTGAGAGTAGTCCAAGAACGGCTGTTGTGGCACACAACATCGATGCTTGCGTGAACTGTTGCAAGCAGGACGTTATGTAGATGAAGACATCCTTGGGAATTAGTGGAACGAGTTCCCACACATCGAGTTCCCACACATCAGCTCAACACATCAATAAAAGAGTTTTTGAGCACCGAAAACGTGGAATTAAGAACTCAAAAAGCAACGCGTAAGGGTCAGGGGGGCGATCTTCACATGGCAATGTGTCTGACTGCTTCAACCTAGTGAGGCCAGCATTATCCATGTCGAAATCGTCTCCAGTCGACTCAAACCTCTCCGTGGTGTCCTCTAAAAACGAGAAACTGGCAACCGTTAGTTTGACGGTTAATCTGAGCGGCGGGCTACCTGTCTTTAACGGGTTGAGTCGGGTTTGAAGCCCACCGCGTAAAAAACAATTTCGATGAAACGTTAAAGAATAAAGACAAAAATTATCCCCAATTCTAATGACGACTACAGCAAACGAAAAACTGACAATGATTTACGGATATGCACTTGGAACGTCCGAACCCTTAATTGGGATGGTGCCTCTATTCAATTGATAGATGTCTTAGAAAGACACAAGGCTGATATCACTGCAATCCAAGAAATGCGATGGAAGGGACAGGGTTGCTTAAGGCAAGCATACTGTGATATCTACTACAGCGGCCATGCGGAGAAGCACGAATTTGGATGCGGATTCGTGGTTGGCAAGAGACTACGACATCATGTTCTGCGATTCACACCTGTGAACGAACGACTTGCCATAATCCGTGTCAAGGCAAGATTTTTCAACATAAGCCTGATTTGTGCGCACGCTCCGACAGAAGACAAAGACGATGAGACCAAAGACAGCTTCTACGAGCGCCTTGAAGATGCCTATGAGCGCAGCCCCCGCCACGACATAAAAATCGTGCTTGGTGACTTCAACGCCAAGGTGGGAAAAGAAAATATCTTTGGTCCAACAGTCGGAAAGTTCAGCCTCCACGACAATACCTCCGATTACGGAATGAGGCTCATTGACTTTGCACGATAATCGGCACGAGGTTGAGGATTTTCGAGTTCTTCTATACAGAAACAGATCACATTTCGAGCAACTTTCGCTGATATTTTTTGCCGAACGAATTTGTCACTGATTCGAAACCTGCAACATTGATTTTGTTATCAATCCGCGTTTTCCGATTAGCTTCAAATAGTTGAACGCCTGGTGCTGTCGTTTTGCCAAATTTAATTTCGAATATTTTTCGTTAATATACCTCATGAATATGGTGTCTACATGCTAGTGGTAGAAAATCACGACGAATGCGATCTTGAAGAAATTTGCAGGCTTGAGTCGACCAGTATTGGAAGCAGTTGTATCAAATGACATCGCCACGACTTTATCAAGAGCTTTCCATTCGGCAAGAGTCTGAAAGACTGCATTGGCAGTTGTTTCGCCTTTGCTATTTGGTGTCGAAGGAATACCTAATAGTTTTTCAATACCAGCCGAAGTAATAAGTACTGGAAGTCGTTCTTCTTTTTCCGCTCTCTTTTGACCAATAATCTTAGGCAGAAGCTTTCCGTAAGAGAAAAAAATATGTGAAAAAAATAACACTTTTTAGCTCTAATTTCTAGTCACTACTACTTATTTCCATATATCTGTGGACATTTGACAAAACCACTTAACTCGAAAAAACCAATTTTACAAGAGAGCGAAAAAACTACTTCCGAGCTGCACACAATGGTTTGCTTACGTTTTTAAGTCAATGTTAAAATTTTGTATTATGAAATGATTTATTTTTTATTTTCGGTATTATTCTATTTATTTTTAAAGTTATTATTTTATTGCATTTTTAAAAAAATTTGAAATAAGTGGTTTTGCCAAATGGAATATTGAAAAAAAAATTCAACTTATCTGAATATATGTGCTTTTTTCGAAATCAATTAGACTGTTATGTATTTTAATTTTTCTCACTTATGTAGACTTAAGATGTTTTTTCAAATGCAAAGTTAAGAAAATATTTGAATTAAGTTGATTTTTCATACAATGCGTCAACTTTATTTTAACCAAAATCATAAAAAATACAAAAATTCATTGAAATCAAAATAAAAACTTTTTAAGTTAATTAGAAAAATAATTAAAAATATTATGATAAAAATACTATGATAATAATAACAAAAGTGGTATAATAATAGTATTCAAGTTCATCTACTCCATTAAAATGTGGGCCCTCTTCAAAAACGCACTCTCCTTCAGCTCGTAAATTCTGATAAAAATTGTGGAGGTCTGGATTTATTAGCGGTATCATGTCCAATAAATCTCGTTTTTTGTTCAATGTAATTGGTAAAAGAGCTGTATAACATCTTGTCAAAGCGGTGTTATGCATCTTCCGACGACGTTGATTAATGTTTAACTCTTTGAAAATTTCATCGAATTGATGAGATATTTTATATTGCAGTATTCCAGGTTTGTTTTTCTCATATCTCATCCATCGAACAAGTTTCCACTCAAATTTGTCACCTAAAAAATTAAGAAAAAAAACGTTATGAATATTTTTAAAAAATACACCAAGAAAATCATTAAATGCAATTACACTCTAATACTTTGTACTCACCTTCACTGTTATTTGTCCTCCAAGTGTAGTTATACTTTAATGTAGATTTAAAATCGTAGAAGTCTTCTTGTTTTGGTTCGTGTACAATGTATTTTTTGTTTGTAGCAGCTATTAAATTTGCCCAGTCGTGTGGATGTTGAATAGTACGAGAAGTGTTTTTCTTTTTTCTTTCAATTTGGGCGTGTACTATATCGCACTCGAGATGTGTATGGCCAACAATAAGAAATTTGTGATAAATGATTTCGATGCTCTGGTGTTCTTCTAAAACTTTTGAGAACATTGCACAAATAAATGAGTTCCGATTTTGACCTGGGCAAGAATCACTGTACAAAATGACATGCTTCACTGAATTTGGCAAGCTCAAAAGACATTTGAAAATACAAGAGCCGATGTCATTTGCTCCGCGCTTTGCGATGGATTCATACCAAACATAACAATGAGCTTTGTTCGTGGCACCATCATGCATGGTGAAATTATATGTCCACAACGGACGCTTATAAAAAAATATGGATGCATTTAAATATGGCGTTGGTAGGCACTGCTGTATACACTGCGAATACATATTATCGTTTGTTGCGAGCGGACGTGTTTTCATATCGTTCTGAGTGTCTGTGTACTTTTTAAGTCAATAAGCCCTTGTAAAACTATCTTTTAATACATCAAAGTGGCTCACATGTATTTTTCTTTTGTGCAGCTAATGTAATAAAGCGTGTTCTAGTTTTAATTTTTAAAAAAACAATTTCACGATTTTAATATTAAATTTTTCAAGTTGGCTATTTATCATTTAACATTTTCACTCAACACTCGCTTTGTCGTAACATAATAACTAACATCAACTGATATATAACCAAAACACCGGTTCGTTATATTAAATAAAAATAATAAATAACGAAACACACTTGTCCATCATACAAACACCCAACTACTGCTGCTGTTTTTTCCTGATCTTTGCATTTCTGCCACCCACACTCTTCATCTTCTGCTGACTCTCTCGTGTTCTCTACTTGCTATTCCTTCTTGCTCCCAGTGCTGCGTGTAAACTAGCAACAATGCCCCCATCACCTCGCTTGGCACGCCAACAACAACACCAACTTACTCATCGCATTAACAACAAAGATGATGGTACGCCAAAAATGGTGAGTGGAGAATCCTCTTCTAAGTCTTTTCGTGCTCAACTTCTTGAAATGGAGGAGCGGCTCAGTGCAAACTTTAGAAATGATATGCGGCAACTGGAAGATCGTCTCCTCTCACACTATGATAACTCACTCAAGCAGCTGTCTGAAGATATTGCAGGTGTTGAAACTAGAATAGTGATGAAGTTGGAAAATGAAGTGTGCGCTCTTAATTCGGCGTATAGCGAAATGGAAAGAAAAATTCTCTTACTGGAAAAGCAATTGAGTACCTTAAATGGTCGTTGTGATGATCTTGAGCGATCAAGGGATATGCTTCTCAGCAATAATAATACCAATGTCAACAACAACAAGGTTTCTGATTACTCTTCGGATGTCATCTTATTTGGTCTGCCTGCTTCTGCTGATGAGAATTTGAAGAGTATTTTCAATCAAACATGCCACTACATAGATTTTCAGCCTCCCCCTATAAGAGACATATTTAGAGTGAAATCGAAGCAGCGTAACCTAAACTCGATTGTGATTATCAAGTACTTTTCACCGTATGACAGAAATCGAGTGCTCAAAGCATTTGAGGACTTTCGCAGGCGGACTAAATCAGCCGTCAATCTACGAAATGCTGGGTTTGATTGTGACAACAATATATATCTACATGAGAGTCTGTGTGCTGAAACTCGCAAAATCTTGCAAGCTGCAATCGCTTGCAAACGCCAAAAAAAGATCTACAATGCGTATACTTTTCGTGGTTCTGTGTATATCAGACCGAACAAGAATGTCGATAGCGTTCTCATCAGCAGTTTGGAAGATCTGCACCATTCCTCTCGTCACACTAGCTTGGATACTACGTCACCTGGCAACTAAATATTCATCGCTTATTATTATGTCTGTATTTAATATCTTTTTTTTAACTTTTGTTTTAACTTTTATATTTTCTTTACAACTTTTTTTTTATTTTTTTTATTTGATACCTTTTTCTTTAACTTCTAGCAACATTTACTTCTTATTTCTATTCTCTCCCACATTTATGCTTCCCTTTTCTTTCTCTATACTCTTCAACTTTCACTTACTTCTCAGTTCTAAATGCTTTCAGTTTATTATTAATATTTTTTATCTTTATTTATGCCAGTTGTAAATAATACTGATTTTGACGATAAAGACAATCATAAGACTGTGGTTGAAATTATGTGTAGGCAGCATGAAGGCTTAAGAATCGTGCATTTCAATGCAAGAAGTTTAAATGATTTCAAACTGGATTACGTTCGACATGTTTTTGTGGAATCTTCTGTTGATGTCATTTGTGTCTCAGAAACCTGGTTTCACGAGGACATAAGTGACTCCTATCTTAACCTAAAAAATTATAAACTGTTTCGAAATGATAGACAGCATAGGAGAAGAGGCGGGGTCGCAATTTATTGTAAGGAACATCTAAATGTCAATTTTGTAGGTAAATCAAGTCAATCTGATATAGAATTTCTAAACATTGAAATCTTAGGCAATGGAACTAAAGTATTTATTTCATGCGTTTATAACCCAAATCGCACCTGTAATTTGGATCCCATATTCACGTCATTGTCTAATTGTGCCATTGATTATGAACACTTTGTGCTATCTGGCGACTTTAACATAAATCTACTTTTAAATGACAATCTCACAAGCAGTTTCCTCGACCGTATCTCTGAAGTTGGACTCACTGTCGTTAACACAGTTATGCCCACAAGGTTTTCAAACAATTCTCCGCCAAGCCTGCTAGATATTTTTATGGTATCTGATGCCTCTTCTGTCTTGCTTCTTGATCAAATATCATTTGTATCTGATCACGACCTCCTCTTCTGTACGCTGAATATCTGCCTTGCATCCGTTGTTCCCATAACTTACTTTTCATACCGTGACTTTAGGTCTATTGACAGCAGCTCTTTATATTATGATTTGTCATTAATAAACTGGACAGATTGTTGGTTTCTGCACTCAGTCGATGAAAAGTTAAACTTTTTTGTTGAAAAACTCAATACTCTTTTCGACTCTCACGTTCCCTTACGTACGCGACGCGTCATTAATAATATCTGTCCTTGGTTTACCCAGAATGTTAAAGTAGCACTCAAGAAACGATCAAAGACTTATCGTAAATGGAAGCGCAACCCCACTGCAATTAACTGGAATGAGCACAAAAGAGCCAGAAACGAAGCTTCATCTGCTGTTAGGCTTTCCAAGTCAGCTTTTCACAAGTCTAAGCTGCATCCTGCTCTTCCTTCAAAACAGTTGTGGAAAAATTTAAAAAGCATTGGAATCTGCAAAAAGGACATTGAAGCTTGTAAAATAGATCCTAATCAGCTGAATGATTATTTTGTTGCTTCCTCTACTTCGAATGTTATGAACACAACCGATAATGTTGACAGTGATAATAATAATACTGAACCTCCGAACGAATTTCAGTTTAGGGCAGTATGTGAACTCAATGTAGCTCGATGCATAACCAAAATAAAATCAAATGCATCTGGGGAGGATGGAATTTCCATAAAGTTTATTAGGATTATCTTGCCTCATGTCCTTAGTCCGCTTGTCCACATTATAAACCACTGCTTCACAACCTCGTGTTATCCTGATATTTGGAAGGTGGCGACTATTATTCCTGTTGCTAAGAAACCAAACGCTTGCAGTTCACGTGATTTCCGCCCAATAAGTCTTTTCTCCTCCTTATCCAAGATATGTGAGGCACTCATGGCCGAGCAGATATCCCAGCACTTGAGTCTATTTAATCTCATGTCGCACCTACAGTCTGGTTTCCGCCCTGGGCACAGCTGTTCTACTGCTGTGGTTAAAATACTTAATGACATAAGACTATCCTATGATTCGGGCGATTTGACATTGCTTTGCTTGCTGGATTTTTCTAAGGCCTTCGATACCGTTAGTCATTCTATTCTGTGCAAAAAGCTTTCACAACATTTCTGGTTTTCTAAACACGCTGTCCGTTTATTGAGAAGCTATTTGGTAGGTAGGTCTCAAAGAGTTCGAGTGGGACTAAATGTATCTCTTTTAAAGGGCACATCTAGTGGAGTACCTCAAGGCTCAGTACTAGGTCCGTTGTTATTTACAATGTTTATAAATGACATCTTTAGTAAATGTCACCACGTCACAATGCATGCATATGCTGATGACCTCCAATTGTACTTATCCAGACCCATTTGCTTAGTTAAAGATTTATGCGCTAGAGTCAATGAGGACTTAACCATAGTATCTAATTGGGCTATTGACAACATGCTCATGTTGAACCCCTTGAAATCCTATGTGTTGCCAATCTCAAAAAAACCATTAATGAAGATCTGCCTCCAATTCTTCTTAATAACGTGAAGCTGAAACTAGTTTGTAAGATTACCAATCTTGGATTTCAAATAAACTCTTCTTTATCCTGCTGTGATCAAATTAATTCCTGCGTTAAAAAAGTTTATTATGTTCTTCGTAATCTGCGGATGTCATCAAGTTTTGTGCCTCTCGAAACAAAGAAAAAACTGGTATTGCAACTGTTGATGCCAATAATAACTTACTCAGAGGTCGTGTACTGCAATCTCGATTCTCGGTCGTTGCACAAGCTTCTAGTCGCCTTTAATAATGCAGCCCGCTATGTATACGGTTTAGGAAGGTTTGATCACATCTCAGACCACAGTAAAAAATTACTTGGTTGTAACCTACAAAGCTACCTTGAAGCAAGACATTGCATTTTTCTGCATCGGATCATCTACACACAAAGACCTTCATACCTTTTTGAAAAGTTAGAGTTCTGCAGGTCGAGCAGGAACATGAACCTTATAATCCCTTAATATAATTTCCTAAACTCAAGTAGATTGTTTTTCGTCAGTGTTATAAGATCGTGGAATTCTTTACCACATCGTATTAAAATTGTTTCCAATAAGAATAAATTTAAGCATTTAATTCTAGAATACTTTTCTTAACTTTCTCTATCCTTCTTCTCTTGCTTTTATTTAATCTTTCTCTAATTCAACATCTGTATCCTATACCTATTTATTTGTGTAATTTTAAGGCTATAATAATGAAAACAATAATTATGTAATTAGTTTTAATTTAATTTAATGTAAATTTTCACGTATATTTATGTTGTTATCTCCACTGTCATAGCGGCATGCAAAAGATAAAATCTTATATGTCAACAATTTTTCCAAATAAATAAAAAAATAAAAAATAAAATCGAATGAAAACATTTGTACTGACTTGTCACGTTTAGAAAGGTCTTTGTCATTTTTTTTACAATTATAGGCGAAATCTGCTGCATCATGGTGATTGGTAAGTTGCAACTGAAGCTCCGATTTTTCTTCCGCGTCATTAGTATTCTTAATTTTTGTATTCAAAGTTTCGCACTGAGTACACAGATCAAGTTGAGGTTTTTTGAACTTTATATCTAAAGTGCGAAAAATTTCTTGAAACTTGCTTTCGGACACTGGTTCAGAAAATTTTTCTTGATAGAGAGTGTACAATTTAGCGAGGTTAAGACCACGCTCAAAATACAACATGTTAGTATGACATCGGCTGTAGTGGCTTTGATATTTAGGAATACTATCTATGAATGCGATTACTTCGTTGTGCTTTTCAATAGACAATTTATGGGCAGGAGCATTCTTACCACGTCGATCATTTGGAACAGCATTACAAATTTGTTCTATTTTGTATTTGCAAACAGTTTTGATTATTTGCTCAGTTTCGCCGTAAATTTTCAAAAAACATTGCTTGCATATTTTTGTTCTTTGGCCTTTTACTTCAAAGTAATACGAGTGTACATACTGGCGATTTTTAGTTGATTTCTTCTCAAGAGTAGCAGTTTTTTTATTTTTAACTTCAATCAAGTTTGCCAAGATTTGACGACGCTTATTGTAGTCCCCCATCTTCCAGTAATTTTCGAAAACTTCATTTTGTTGCCTAAATTCTACTTTTGTAAAACACTTATTTCGGCATTTCCCTAGTTTCTGAGTTTTTTTCGCAGAAATACTTTTTTTTTACATGTTTCATATTCTTTTCCTAAATTCTTGTTTTCTTTATTAGCTTTTTTAAATGCCGATGTACTTGGAGCAGATGATTCCTCTTCGTTTATTTCTAGTGACTCATAGTTTGTAATGTTGGACTCTAAAATATTAGCCATTGCTCGGATACTTTCTGATGTAGAATTTGACTCCGACTCTGAGGGAACAAAGTCAGAATCATCAAAGTCAGTTTCATGAAAAATATCAACATCACTTTCGCTCTGAAACTCTAATCTGATGCCACTATTGTCAAAGATATTGTTTTCTACAGGTCTCAGATTATCCATCATCATGTGAATCATTCCCAAATCATATGATGTGCTCGTTTCATTAGGAAGAGGATCCCAAACCAACCCATCTTTACTTATCAGGTCTGTATTAATATTTTTCTTATTCATGTTTTTTGTTGTAGAACATTTTTCTTTCAGGTTTGGCTTATTCATCGCCATTGCTGCAATCAACTGACCTCTTTTCATTTTGATTGATTTCCCCAAAAAACAACTTAAGTTATATATTTTCAAAAATATAAACTTGACAAAAGCCCTCAACTTAATTTAAGTATCAACGTATTTTCATGTTTTAATTTTGACGAAAGCACTTAAATCGAAATAAGATGTGTTGTCACGACGAAAGACCATTGCATAATGAAGTGAAAAACACTTATTTAAACTTAAGATTCCTATTTTTTTATGTTTGCATATGACACAAGAACTTATTTCGAAATAAGATGTTTTGTTAAAAGTAAATTACGAGAAAATTGGGAGTGCTATGTCGAGATAAGTTGTTTTGTCGAAAGATAAATATAATTTTTTTTTTATTTAAACTCAATTTTCAACTATCTCAAATAAGTGGTTTCGTCAAACGTAATTTGAAAAAAAATTGAGATAAGTTGAATTATTATACATGATATCTCTTAAACCAAATAACGTAGAAATACGCGGAAAAGACCAAAAGAAACACCGTTAAAAATTATCCCCATGATAAAAATCCTGGACAATTGTCATATATCGACTTAAGTGGTTTTGTGAAATGTCCACAGATATTTACTTACAATTTTCGAGAAGTCCGCTTTAATTTTGTTCGAAATTGTTTCTCGATATTCCTTTCGCCTGTTTTCAATGGATTTGCAGTTGACGATCAATTTGTCAATTTGATGTCCCAAAGCCGCAGCGATAGCAGTTAATATATGAACGGCTAATCGACTAGATATCTTGCAATCATCAAGAGCTGCGATAATTCTTTCATCGATGAAATCAACTATTCCTCTTTTGCGTTCGGTTGGGTTATGTATTCGTCGTCATTTTCACTTTGAGAAACATGTGCTTCGTTACAATCGTCGTTATCTGTGCTCATTTCGTCAAAATATTGATTTCTACGAAACTACTAAAGATGTGTATCCCTACAATATATTGCAGTGTTATAAACATTACTGATTGAGAGTCAGCATTTTTGTTATAACATAAACAACTAAACAATTTTGCGAAGAAATACAATGTTGGCATATAATTTTGTCAAAATAAGGTTCTTTTGAAAAATATATGTAGAAAATAGTATGTGTATAAGTTATTGAATTAAGAAATATATGATTTCAATGTATCTATTTCGAAAAAATAAAATACATAAAATTTTCTCCATTCTGGCCTCCTATGTAATCATAAAAGTGGGTGGGGAGTTCCTTTCTACTTATCGGATTTTTCTCAACAAAATTTTGAGTTGATTTTGATTGTATTGACAACTTTTAAGAGGGTAAGACTTAAGAAAATCGAAAAAAAAATCCATTCACTCTGGGGCCAGCCTAATGTGTATTGCTTGCAATGGAGATTACTTTGAAGAAAATAAAATAGATACCTATAAATAATTTTTGATCAGATGGTATGGCTCAGAAGGAACATTTCTTAGAGTTTTGTGAAAATTTTATATATAGGTCTGTATTTTATATATATAGCAAATAGCTCTGGAATTTTGATGGGTTGACCATTTTTTCCAAACCTTTTTTTGATTTTTTTTTTTTTTTTTCTAAAAAAAATATTACAAGTGTAGACTGACTCTTTAAATTTGCGAATAAGATTCATCATATCTGGTATTATATTTTTTTTAAGTGTGCGATGATAAAGCTATTTAAACCATAAATTGCTATTATTTCCGAATTTTGTATGTTACTAACTTTTTGCTCTAAGCCGACGATATATTTTTAAAACATCTCAACCTGCAGTTTGTTTCACTTAAATTGTACGAGGTACTTGTTGGGCTGTTGATATTGTGGCCTAACATTCAAGCAACAAAAGCATGAATTTACATCTATTGATGAATTTCTAAGAAATATTCATTCAGATGCTATAAAGCACCACTTTGTTTGTTGCCCACATTGTTTTCCCATTTCTTTTGGCTTTTTTTTTTTATTTTATTTATATAATAAATCTGCTCCTTCTCCTGCTACTCAACAATTTCAAACTTTTCATTACGCACAGCTTTCAACAAATATTGTCGCAAATTTTGGTTTTTATTTATTTTTTTTTTTTGTGTATACAAGAAATCAGGCTCGGCTGTGGTTATTATGGGCGCAAAGGACGCAGCTGTGTTTGGGTATCGTTAGAAAACCAGCACCAAACAAAATCTCATCAGCATGCTTTATGTTGTTTTCCCCGTGAAAGCAAGCAACTGTGCCTAAGCCGAGTCTTATGGCACTTTATTTGAAATTATTTTTGAAAATGTCAAGGTAATCGAATTTATTCATTGAAGACCACACCGTCACGTTGTATCACCAAGGTTGACATGACAGCGAGCATCAAGTTTTTCGGTATAAAGCAGTGTCCCATGTTTTTTAATGGCAAAAACATACCAGCGCATAAAAAATTTAATATTTCCACAAGCTGTCAATTTAGCGATTGTTTCCAGGATACTTTTTACTTTTTTGAATAACACGTCTTACAGAACTTTTAAAACTTTGATGTTCGTAAATATTTCAAATGCATTATTATTAAATGTTCTTTGTTTGGAAGTTTAGTTTCTTTAAAAATATATGAAAAATCGTAGAACTGTCTATATGTACATTTGATGTGACATGTTTTTTTTTTAAATCTTTTTCAAATTCAAAGTTTTTTTTTTCACAGCATTTTAAAGTCCTTAATATAAAGAAATAAAGAATTAATTCTTCTTCAACATGAAAATTGTCTTTAAGTGCATGTCATGATTTTTCTCCAACATTAGCTGAGCTGTTGCTTGAATTGTTTCTTTGCGGTTAAGATGTTAGGTTATGTTACAATAGATTGAGGACTATATCTGTGAGGGCAATTATCTAGTAGATAAAATAAATAAATGCAAAATTTCTATTTTTTCTATACCTAAAAACTGAAAAAAAAATTATGAAAAAATAAAAAGAAACATGACCAGCTACTTAAAGCAATATAAAAGCTATCATACGAAGACTGCATTTTAAGTCTTGCGCCTCGGCAACACTAAGTACTGCCAAATTCGATTTGACAATTCCATTCGAAAATTTGACATTTTATAGCATAAACGTACTCTCAACGTTATAGTGTATGTCCGCTTACTGTTTGTTTTTTTTTTTAGACTAAATCAACGCTCAGCGGATGCCCCCTATAAATGCGAAAGCATTGTGTTGATTCGAAAGAAGGGTGATAGTTAGTTGGAGGGTGAAAAGATGGAGTAATGTCTGTGAAGATTTGTTTTAAATTCACACAGCGCAAAACTGCCGGGGAACACGTCCGCAGAGAGATTGTTCCACAATTTAACTGTACGACTGAAGAAAGAATTATCTCGGTAATGCGAGGTTCTATTGGGCATCAAGGAAATAGTATAGAGATGGGCTTGGTGAGCTGCCCGAGTGGACTTGGGAAACACACGGTCTGATGGCGTCAGGTCATGCATCTCCCTTGAACACTTCCCATGGTAGTACCTGCACAAAAGGCTTAGACAACCAACATTGCGTCGCTGCCCAAGAAAGTCGAGAGAAAATGAAATGATTTCGTCCCCTATCAAATATATCGCACGTCGTTGAATTCGGTCCAGAAGCTCCAAATAAGATCTTGAAGCTCCTGCCCAAATGTGCGAATTGTATTCCATTTTCGGCCTAATATATGATGTAAAGATCACGCGTAGGTCAGTTGGAGTGAAGTATTCCTTACACCGTTTTACCTAGGCTCTTGGCCGCTTCTTTCGACACATCAAAAATGTGATCATTCCAGCGAAGATCGGATTGACTCGATATGCCTAGAACTTCAAGAGTTTCTGACTCCACGAGATCTACACCGTTCATATTGAGGGGGGGCTAAGGGTAAATTCATTCGCTTGTGACTTAACAGGCAGCACTTGGTCTTGCTAGCATTAAACTCTAATCTATAAGCAAGTCCCCACTCAGAGATTTTTCTTACGTCACTAAGAAGTGTGTCATTCATGTTTTGCCTCTTTCTCTCAATCTCCAAAGAGTTCGGGCATTTTTTGAAAGAATATGAATGACAAATAGTGCTGTCATCCTCAAACGAATGAATTGGGTTGTGAGTCAACGACAGAAGGTCGTTGATAAAAACCAGAAATCTAGAGCAACAACCCTGCCCTCACCGAAAAAGTGAACACAATGTTTCCGTTTTTCAGTGAGGAACGCCATAAGATCACCAGTAGAGCGGGCCCTACGGAAGCCATATTGATGGTCACTGAGCAAATCGCTGCGCTACAGATAATTCATAAGGTGGAAGTTTATTACACTCTCCATGACTTTCAAGAGCGCAGAGCATATCGCAATGGGTCGATAGTTCTCAGGATTCGTGGCATCGCCCTTCTTCGGTACCGGCTGAACATTTGCGACCTTCCAACAAGATGGAAACACTCTTGTCCTGTATGAGATGTTGAAAAGGTTTCGCAAAGGTCGAGCCAGTGTAGAAGCACACTTTTTAAGCACAATTGGTGGTATACCATCAGGGCCAGAAGATTTGTTGAGGTTGGTAAGGACTCTTTTAACTGCTCTCGTCCGAAAATATATCTCCTGCATCGAAGACGATCTATTTTCAATAGAGGGCAGGGGCTGATTGGTTGCCGGGATTGTGGAATTTTTTGCAAACAATCCAACCAATAGGTTCGCTTTATCAGCCGAGTCAGTGAAGATTTAATCATCCTTTAAAAGAGTAGGAATCAACGAAGACGTCTGATTTCTAACTCTCTTAACGAATAACCAAAAGTTTTTACTCCCTTTGGGGCAAAGAAGAACCTGTTCTCTTATGCGAATTTCGTGAAGAAACTTTTCGCATTTTAAAACTGCATTACAGCGATTCCTAGCCTCAATGCGAGGTCTTCTATTATCAACATTCTTGTGGGAAAGCCAATTTCAAAAGGCTTCCTCTTTGGACCTGACTGCAATCCTGCAGGTCTCATTGAACCAGGAGTGGTCTTTGGCTTAATGGTTCTCATTTTATTAGGGATGAAAGACTGCATGCCCAATAAAATTATTTCTTGTACCACAAGAGCCGCGGCATTTACATTTCTATCAGCGAAACATAATTTCCAATTGAAATTACGATAAAAATTATTTAGCGCAATTCAATTTGCTCTTTCATAAAACCAAGCGATCCTCTTCGGGGCTTGAGGTGTAGAAGTGCATAGGTTAGAATATGAAAAAGCAGCAATTCGGACCACTGTACCATATCCGTGGTCCGAATTGCCAAGAGGTGCGTGGACACCCACATCATATTTTTTAGGATGCGAAGTCAGAAAAAGGTCTAGGACTTTAGGGCTTTGCAGACCAACTCTAGGAATGTAAGTTGGTTCCTTCACTAATTGAATCAGATGTTCGATTCTACAAAAAGCTCAACATATTGTTCTTCAGGTGTTATTTGGCCCTAGTTACATAACCAAGCCGGGTTGTGGACGTTGAAATCGCCAGCAACAACGATTTCGCTGTCAGGGAACAACCCCAAAATGTGCGTCATCGAATCAGAGAGAGAGTTCAATTTGTTGAAAGTGGTCTCCCTCCCTAAATTCGGCCTTCTATAGACGTAGCAGAAGTGCATCAAGTGCGAGCGAACCCTGAACTTCACCCGCAAGGAGCTGAACTCTGGGTCGGTAACGCTCAGACTCCTCTCGCACTGATACGCCACATCTGTTCCTATAAAAAGGGCGATGCCTCTAAGCAGGGAAAATCCAGGTGATCGGCATCCTCGCTCACCTGGGTCTCACTCATCCTCAGTACACGCACATTGCAAAAATCCATGCGAAAATGACCCGACATTTTCGCTCAGTGTAAATCTCAAACAAAATAAGGGTATATAGGTAATTAGTTACAACTGCTAATAGATTAAACACCGAGAGCATAAGCAAAGCATTAGTGGATAGTGGGACTGGCATTCATTCGATTTTACATGAACATTTAAGCGTTAGAATAATTTGTTCCCATTGGATACCCCATAATTTGACGGCTGCCTAGAAAAAAAAAAACAAAAGCTTGTGTCGTTTGGTGCAAGGAAATGCTGAAAAAATACAACGGGGGTTATTCGAAATACGTCTACGACAACTCCACAGGTTAAGGAAAACCAACCACTGAAGGAAGATCATCCTCCATCACAAAGATGCGATTTCCCACACATCAGCTAATACTAAAGAGTTTTTGGGCATTATAAACATAATATTGATGGGTCATCCGCCTTAAGTCCTGACTTGTCACCCAATGAATTCTTCCTATTTCCAGACATTAAGAAAAAATACGTAGCGAGTAGTTTCCTACTCCCGAACAGGACTTGAGGCTTTCAAAAATCTGCTGGTTGGTTTTGAACCACGAAAATTAGTTTAAATGGACGCAAAAGTGTACTCGTATTGATCATCTTGGAGAAAACTTTGGAAAACAATAAAGTGATCATTGGTAGGCCCAAAACTTAAAATACAATCCTCGTACAGAATGAATTCAGTAGCAGTTGCTTAATTAACAAGCTTAGAATTCATGTAGCGTGGTACTGTAAAACCACTTTAAAAAACATTTCCCATGCTTAAAATCAACCTAGTAGTTTCCTTGTAAGAAATTTGAAACCATTTGGTTCACATTTAACTGCATAAAAACTGTGCACTACAAAATATTGAACAGCTATTAATAAATAAAAGTCAAGCTGAAAATTTTTGTTTTTCAGGATAAGCAAGTGTTACGACTATAAAAATGAAATTTTATGAGAAACTTTATTGAAGATGGACAAAAACAAGGTTGAAAAAAAAAAACTGCAGAAAAAAACTACTCAAAAGAATGCTGCGCTAAAATGTCGCACAGTGGGAAATGTTCACAAAAATTTTCCCTATAAAAAGTAAAAACTATGCTAAGACCTTTCTTCAAAAAAATACAAACAATTCATGACGTCGTGAGGCCACAGACAGAACCGCTCCAAATTGAAACTGCAACAATCATAAAACTGAATCATAAAAATGAAGAATTTGTAGTTAACCTTGCGACAAAGATAATAAAATGAGTTTACACAGGGTGAGCCATCTAGTGGTTTCTTTTTAAATCATAGATTATTTTGACACCGACAGCTGTTTCCCGCAGAAATAAATGAGTCGCTTTAAGCTTGAAAAACGTTAGGAAATATTTGAAATTTATTTCCAAAGTGAGTGCTGTGTAGCCTAAACAGTGCATTATTTGAAAAGTAGATGATTTAAGCAAAAAATCATTTTTTCTGACGAGGCGCATTTTCATTTCGGCGGCTACGTTAACAAACAAAATTGCCGCATCTGGGGCTCGGAAAACCTACACGTTATTGGCAAGAAGCCTATGCATTCACAGACAGAGACAGTTTGGTGCGGATTGTGGAGTGGTGGCATCATTGGACCATTTTTCTACAAAAATGAGACCGGGAACAATGTTTCAGTCAACGGTGGGCGTTACATAGCCATGTTCAGCGACTTTTTTTTAACTGAAATTGGAGACAAGAATTTGGATGACCTTTGGTTCATGCAGGATGGCGCGACATGCCACACAGCCCATGCCACAATCGATCTTTTGCGCACTAAATTCTCAAATCGTGTTATCAGTCGACTTGGCGATGTCAATTGGTCGCGTCGAAGCTGCGATTTGGCCCCTTTGGACTTTGTTTTAGTGGGGAACCGTAAATGATCGATATTATGCCAATAATCCGGAAACGATTCAAGCATTTAAGGCCAATATCATCCAAGCAATCCGTGAGCTACAGCCTGAAACCATCAACAAGGTCTTGGAAAATTGGAGTAACAGAATGCGCTACTGCGAAGCCAGCCGTGGCAGCCACTTGAATGACGCACAGTGGGGTATTTTATGCCAAAAGTGACGATTAATTGACAGGGGCCACTTATCGAGACAAAAATTGTACTTTGGGGGTTTTTGGGGTCGCTGATCACGAATCTGAAGTAAAAAATCTAAAATTCAAAATGGCGGCTTCGAAATGGCGGCCATGAACAAGCTAACTTCTACAAAAAACGTTTAATGGAAGTAAAATTTTGTATTCAGGAGTTTGTGGGGTTGCTGATTACGAATCTGTAGCCAAAAATTTGAAATTCAAAATGGTGGCTTCAAAATGGCGGCCATGAACAAGCTAACTTCTACAAAAAACGTTTAAAGGAGGTAAAATGTTGTATACAGGGTTTTGTGGGGTCGCTGATTAAGAATATGAAGTCAAAAATTTGAAATTCAAAATGGTGGCTTCAAAATGGCGGCCATGAACAAGCTATGTTCTGCACAAAACGTTAAATGGAGGTAAAAATTTGTATACTGGGGTTTGTGGGGTCACTGATCATGAATTCGAAGTCAAAAATTTAAATTCTAAATGGCGGCTTCAAAATGTAATCATTAGCTATGTACCTTTTACCTGATTACATAGTATATAGAACATAATTTTCGTTATTACTACAAATTGCACAAAACAAGCTTTGAACGACATTTTATACAAAAACAAAGGATTGCAATAACAATAGTTAATAAACATAAACAATGATGTTGATTTCACATGTACCCTGCAAACTGCAGGGCAAACAATTTATGTCTTGCTAATATCAAAATCAGAAAATAAGTGTTAAAATCGAACAAATATATTTCAATTCAATAGCTTAACACATTCATCTACTTCTTTTAATATATAAAAAGCCGGTGTTTGAAAGAAACATCAACTGTCTACCTTTATTGTGGAAAGGTGCACTGCATATGCCGCTTTCCATAATGTAGGGTAAAAAATAGCGGATAACAAAAAACAAAGTGAAGAAAAGTACTGGTAAACAACAAAAAAAACAAAAAACAGCAAAATCTGTTTGGTATTTGCATTTATTTTGTTCTTTATATCGTTTGTTTTAATTTTTCGAAATAAAATCGTAAATTCGTGACATGTAAGTTAAAGTAAAAAAATCGAAATACCGCGAAAGTGCGCAGCATTGACGCAACTTTTTTTTTTATAGAATATAGCTTAAATGTTTATAACTTACGATAATCAAAACAGTTTTCCTTAATTCCACTCAACACATAACTATATCTCTATTAAAATATTGAAAAATTTAACTTTTTAAGGTTAAATTAAAATAAATAAAAATATATATACAAGCACTATTTCATAAAAAAAATTTAATTTTGTATTGCTAAAATACCTGAACAAGAATGTTACATCGTAATTTTTTGTAATTTTTAAAAAATAATACACAAAAAAAAACTTTAAAAATTTCGAATAAACACGTTTGTCACTGTGCACACTCAAAGAGAAAAAAAAAAATGATGACTTTCAAACTGCATTGCCGGTAAACAGTAGAATATTTTTCAACCATTCTTTCACCTAGTGATGCAGAATTTTATCTTCTTTCATCGGGTACCTAACATCACTATGTTTCTTGAACTTTTTTTTTCAATTAATCGTCACTTTTGGCATAAAATACCCCATTGTGCGACGGTGTGTTCCATAATTAATGGGAATGTTTGCTTTTACTAATAAAGCCATAATAAATACAAGGGAAAAAAATTTAATCTTGTTCATTTTATTGCAATAAGGTAGTAGTAGTCTGGTAACTTATGCCTATTTTCATGACTTCTTTGGAGGGTGGTTTTTTATAGGAAAATAAAAATTAAATATCTTGAATATTTAGAGTGTTTTTATTTAATTTCAATTTCAATTTTTAATTTCAATTTATTTAACAAAAGTTGTTGGCATATAAGAATGATTCTTTTGCATGCCGAATTTACAATGGATATAACAACATGCAAGTTAAAATGCAAGTTAAAATAATAGACTGATATCAAAAATGGTACTTAAAATTACTTAAGTTTAGACAATAAAAGATATTTCCATAAATAATACAATATAGATTAGAAAGAGAGGAAGAGAGAGAAAGAGGAAATGGAAAGAGTAAAGAGAGAATAGTTATGAAAAATGTTTGAAGATTAAATGCTTAAAGTTACTTTTATTAGAAACGCTTTTTATACTATTAGGTAATGAATTCCATGACCTAATAGCAGCGACGAAAAACAATCTACTGGAGTTGAGGTAGTTGAAGGTAGGAATCATGAGGTTCATGCTTCTACTTGATCTGCAAAACTTCAGCTTTTCGAAGAGACATGTAGGACTACGTGTGTAAATGATCCGGTGTAGAAAAATGCAATATCTAGCTTCAAGGTAACTTGGTAAATCACGACCAAGTAATTTTTTACAAAAAGCAGAGATATGATCGTGCCTATTGAGACCGTATACATAGCGAGCTGCATTAGTAAAAGCTACCAGAAGTTTATGCAAGGATCCTGAGTCAGTCTTGCTGTACACGACTTCAGAGTATGATATGATTGGCATAATCAGCTGCAATATTAATTTTCTTTTAGTTTCAATCGGCACAAAACTTGATGTCATTCGGAGATTACGAATAATAAAGTAAATTTTTTGTATGCATGAGTTGATGTAATCATTACAGGCAAGGGATGAGTTTATTTGAAAACCAAGATTAGTGACTCTGCTAACAAGTTTCAGTTTAACGCTATTAAGTAGAATTGGAGGCAAGTCATCATGATCACATGGGTTTTTAGAAATAGGCAAAACAAATGATTTCAAGGGATTCAGCGTAAGCAAGTTTTCATCAGCCCATTTAGATACTGAAGCTAAGTCCTCATTAACTCTAGCACATAGATCTTCAACTAGACCTAATGCTCTGGAAAGGTACAATTGGAGGTCGTCAGCATATGCATGCATAGAGACGTGGTGCCACTTGCTGAAAATATCATTTATGAGCATTGAAAATATAAAAAAAAATTTATTTGATAAAATTTAATAGTTTATTACTATTATTATTGTCACTCGAAGTTGGAACCTCAAAACAAAAATGCACGTGGGTGGCCCGGTTGATTTTGGCTCTTGATGTTATCTGAAATCAAATATTCTTGATTATTCTTAATCTATAGACATGTCATTCTGGTCGGAACTACTGAAGTAAAATTTCAAGGGTAAAAACCAAAATGGCGGACTTTGAAAAAAAAGTCCTTTTATTTTAGCAAAGAAAGGGTTGTAAAATAAAAAGTTAGGGGTGAAAAAAAGGGGAGTCGTTAGTACCGACGAGAACTATAAGTGTGTAGAACAGCCTGTTAAAATTTGAAAGCAATCGGTTCAGTAGACAAAAAGTTAGGATCCGGGCCGACCAGAAAAACAATGTTTTGAGAAAAACGCGTTTAAAGTTCAACAACATTAAAGGTTGAACTCCGAGGCGCTCTAGGAAACTCGTTATAACTCCTGAAATATTTCGAATTTCTGTCTGAAATTTTCACAATATATTCTCAAGACATTTTTATTTGGCCAAAATTGCCGCGTGGAATTATAATTCGCTCAGTAGATGTTCTATGGTAAATTTTATTTAACATGGCACTAAGTTTTATTTCAAAGTAACACACAAAAGAAAATTTTCTTATAATACCCTGCAAACATTTTCTGAGTGTCTCAAAAAAAAAAACCAAAAAAAAATTACTCTTAAAAGAGTATTTCTTATACGTGTTTTATGAGTATGCAATGAAAAGACTCATAAAGGAGTCTTTGATATGATTGTAAAATGATTGTTCAGAAATAAGACTCTAAAAGGAGGATTTCTTATGTGTGTTTTATGAGTAAGCAATAAAAAGATTCCTAAAGGAGTCTTTGATATGATTGCAAAATGATTGTTCAGAAATAAGATTCTAAAGAGAGTATTTTTATACATGTCTTATGAGTACACAATAAAAAACTCCTAAAGGAGTCTTTGATATGATTGTGAAATGGTTGCTCAAAAAAGGATTCTTAAAAGAATAAATATTATGCTTGCTTCATGAGTTCTCATAAAAAGAACTCATTAAAAAGTCCTAAACAAGACGGTATTATGATTGTAGATAGCAAAGACTCTCAAAAGGATTATACTTATATTGCATGATATATGCGTAGTTATAAAAAGGCATCCGTGGCATAGTTGGTTAAAGTACGTGGCCGCTATGTCAAAGAACTTTGGAAACCCAGGTTCGAACCCCAGCCAGCGACAGAAAATTATTTGAATTAAAATAATTTTTCAGTACGGCCGCCACCTCTCTGCAGACAATGGCAAACCTCAGAGAGTAATCAAAATGCCATGTAAAGCTTCTTGAGAATAAGAACATTCCGTTCATCGCCGTTCGGAGTCGGCGTTAAGCATGTAGGTCCATTTCTCGGTCAATTTTGTACAAACTTAATAACACGCACAACACAATTGATCATAAGAAGCTAGGTCAAAGTCCTTTCAAGGGCTGAAATGGCCAGTTATTTATTTTATTTTTTATTTATAAAAAGGCCTCATAAAAGAGTCTTATATACGAGTGTTTTATGATAACTCGACTATTAGGTTCTGAGAGGATTTTACAAACTTTAGGGTTATATTTTTATCTTCTTAATATATAAAAACGTTGCTGCATATGTATGTCTGACCATCACGGCTGATCCTCTGTAATTTGTAATTTTATCGTAATATGCGAGAATGTGAAAATTTTTTTCGAAGTAAATACTCCAATACGTCATAATTTATCTTTCAGTCGTTCAGCATGCAGTTGATGAGCTTTCAGAATCGACTGAAGTCGAATCGAATATGGGAAAGTGATATTTTTAACCTTTAAATTTTCTACAATTACTTTTTATTTGAAATATGTTAAAAAAAAAAATATTTTTGTCATATTTTTTATTTTTTTAATTACAAAATATTTTAAATAAATTTTAATCCAAAAATATATTTGAACCTTAACGGTCAAATTATGTCTTCATTATGAGTCTTTAAAGATGCCATTACATGATTCTTAAAGGAGTATATAATTTTGAGTCCAAAAAGACTAATTTATTTGAGTTCTAGAAGAGTCTTTATTTCGAGTATTTAAAGAGCATTATGAGTCTGAAAACAGTATTAAACATGAGTATTAAGAGAGTCTTTATTTTGAATCCAAAAAGACTTATTTATATGAATTCTAAAAGAGTCTTTATTATGAGTCTTTAAAGAGTCTTTGTTATGAGTCTTAAAAGAGTATTGAATTTAAGTCTTAAAAGAGTCTTAATTTTGAGTCTAAAAAGACGAATTTATGTGAGTTCTTAAAGAGTCTATTTTTTGAGTATTTAAAGAGTGTTATGAGTCTTAAAACAGTATTAAACATGAGTCTAAAAAAAGAGTCTTAATTTCGAGTCCAAAAAGACTTATTTATATGGGTTCTAAAAGAGTTTTAATAATGAGTCTTTAAAGAGTCTTTTTTTGTGAGTCTTAAAAGAGTCTTAATTTTGAGTTCGAAATGAGACAAAGCAGTCATTATTATGAATCATATTTTGAAGCCCACAACCTTCGAAAATGTACTCATAAAAGAGTCTTTTTTAAGCCTATTATGACGATAAAAAGTACTTTCTATAGGTCTTAAAAGAGTCTTTAATGAGTCATAATGTTTGCTGGGATAATATAAAAAAAAAAACACAAAAGCTTTCGCTCAGATTTTGAAGCAGATTCTCAAGCACTGCTTAAACACCACATTCAGATGGAAGTGACAGTCTGGAATCTTTGTGGAAAGCAATTCTTCGAAAATATTTTCTTGTAATGATATTAGTCGTTGCCCCAGCTCTTTAAGTCGCGCAATATATGTCACAAAAAAAATCCATTTGTATCCTTCGCAAATTAAAAAAAATGTTTGATGCACCATCAAAGAGACTTTTTTCATTCTTCCTTTCGAAAACAGAAAATGAAGCTGATCCCACATGTCCTTTGCTGAGTTACAATTTTGAATGTGTAGGTATAATTTGCGATATACTCTGGAACACACTGTAGTACCAATTATCCGTTTAGTTTTTGCATCTTTTCTTTTTCATTCTCGAAGCATTTTCTTGCAGGATTTGCTCGTTAATCTCGTGAATAATCTTCAATTTGAATGACCTTCAAGGGAATCAAAACCGCTCCTATGAATTTTCTCCGTTGTAATGCAGACTTTTCAAGCTTTCTTCTAACTTTTGAGACCCCGAACATTGGAATCTCATTTTCTAACCGGTTCTTTGTACATCTAGTAAAAGTAAATGATATTCAGAACTTTTCCTTAAAAAAAGTTCTACTTGCATATCCTTCTTGGACAGAACTAGAACGGTTTTCTTAATACTTTTTATTTTCTCTTCGCTGGAGTGTAAAAAATGTTTGACCTACGAGTATGATAGAGTAGGAAATTGTCGATTTGATGAAAAATTCGATGCAATATTGAAAATTGTACTTTTCTTTGGCATTAATATCCATGAACACCCACTGTGCATCGATAGCAGAAACAAAAAACTTTGAAACAAATAAAAAGTTAATTAAAAGCAAATGAAAAATATCTGAACTACGACTATAATAAAGAAGAAAACTGTCGTATTCGAGGAAAAATTTGTTGCAATATTGAAAACTCTCATTTTTTTGACATTAAAAGAAGCAAAGGACTCCCACTGTGCATCGATAGCAGAAACAAAAACTACTAAAACTAATAAAAATGAATTAAAAGCCAATGAAAAATGTTTGAACTATAAAAGAGCAAAAACAAAGGAAAACCAAAAAATCAAGAAAACACAAACTGACTTGTTAGGAGCAAAGTTATTTTGGGTCTTAAGGGATATATTTTTTTGATTTGTTCCTGTTATTGGGAGTGCAAGAAAAATACGTTTTTAATTTCATTTTGAATACTTCATGCAATAGTAGAATGAGTGGAGTGTGACTATAGATTAAGCGTGGCATGAGTGGAGCGTTAGTTGAGTGAAAATGTGTCACAAGTTTGCAAACAAGCCAATAAGCTCAGCTCGTCCTTGAGTGTAGGTCCCATAGCAATATTCCGTCATATATTACAAATTTTTCACAACTTGTGTTTTTCATAAAATTCTCCAGTACAAAAAGGGGCGGAAGAGGGCAGCAGCATAAAAAAAATCAAACTATTGAATTTTGCTTCAAACCGCACAGGGAGCTTGGTTGCTGTGTGGAGCTGCATTGTGTTCGTTGTTGTTGCACTGTTGCGGTTGCAATTTTTTTTTTGTTTTCTGTCTTCATAGAATTATCTATTAAAAAGTTTTTCGTTCAACTTTTTTTGTTTTTTTTTGTTGCAAACTTCAAACTTCAAAAACTCAACAAACTCGCCGCAGGATACAGAAGGGACATGCCACCAGTGCGCGCACTAAAGTACTTTGGCAAGCAATTTTCATGTCATACTGGCAAGTAACGAGTTTTTTTTCTGTATTTTGTTTTTTTTTTAGATTTTTAATAAGCTTTAATAGGATTTCATACAAAATTAACGCATTTTTAAGTTCAAGGCTTTATTTTGACAATGTACTTGCAGAGCGCTGTAGCTCTATGCTTGACTTTAAGCAGTTAATAATTTGCTGCCTCAAGTCACAATGTCACATCCGCCGTTCTTTATTGCCAGCAAATGGCAAGCAAGCAAGCAAGCAAGCAAGCAAGCAGAATAAAAAATAAATAAAAAAGGAGAAAGGCCAACAGATGCGGCGACATCAAGACAAGTTGCTATTTTGTCCTTTATTATTCCGGCTGGTATTGCTGGTAATTGTTGGCCATATTTCAGCTACGCTTAAAAGGTTTAGCATAAAATAATTGAATTGAAGCATAATGTCAGCGTAATTGGCGCTATTTTAGCCAAGCAGTTTGGGTGAGCTAAGCAGCTCAGTCAACTCTTTGTTCAATCCGCACAGCACAACAATAAAGCACAAAAGTATTTGACAGTCAATTTTATGGCTTTACTCAAGAAAGACTTTAAAGTATGTACTTCAAAGTAGCATGATAAACTTTTCCAAAGGTAAGATTGAAAACTTTTAATTTTGCGGTTAATTTTGAAAATTAAATTTTGAACTTATTTCTACAATTTAATTGCGGTGATTTAAGCAGCTATTTTATGTGTAAATTAATGAATTTTGTTTGCAGTCGTTGAAGTTATTCGGAAAATGTGCTCAATTCATTGGGATTAGGTTGCCAAGCTTTTCTTTGCTGCTTTGGGGCGTTAGAATTTTACAGACATACCTGAGTTGTCAAAGATTTACGGAATTGCGGATTTCTTTCTAAGCTTTAACAGGGTAAAAGATTAACAAAACAAAATCATGTCATCTGCTTGTCTGACAAGCTTGTCTCAACGAAATTTATTCATTTCGTTGTCAAAAAAATAAATTTTGCATGATTGATTTTAACGCATTTATACAGAACGAAATGACTTTAAGTTCGTAAGAAATCGATATATCAACCACACAGCTTTACAACAAAACTGAAAAAAAAAATAATTTAAAATGTTTGTAAATGTTGAAAATGAAAATGTTACTCGCTCGGTACAAGTGTTAAGAGAAAAGTTATGGTAGGACAGTAAAGGATAGTTTTTTGATCATATGTAAAAAGAAAAAGAAAAAAAAATCCTGAACGCATCAAGACTCGTGATCTCATCGGCACTCGGTGCAGTTTCTTAAGCAAACTGCAAATTTGTTGAATTGAATTATTTCTCACCGAGTATAGTTGCTTCGGTAAAAATTTTATACACCACTTAAAGCTGAATCTTAGGATTCCTATCTATAAAAATAGAGAAAAAATTATTGAAATTATTGAGGCCATGGAGAGATCTAATTTAAGATCGAATATGCAACAATCATGCAAAGGCGTTGCATGCAAATATTACTCGGTGACTATATGCACTAGAATAAATACCATAACATTCTTTACTTATGCTATTTCAAACTAAAAAACTTCTTTATGACGTCATCAGTGCCCTATTTCACCATGTTACAAATTTGTGAATTGTAAGAAAATTTCAACAAAATTGTAAAAAAATCAATAATTTTCGTATCACCACTATTGTACAAATTGTGAATTAAAGTTGTAAAATACAAATCACAAATTTGTGTTTTATAACAAATTTGTTGATATTTGTTTCAGCAAATGCGACTTGAAGTTGTAGATTACAACTCACAATTATGTAAATTGTTTACAAATTTTTTGTTTCCCGTTTCACCAAACTGTTATTTGATCACAAATTTATACAATTTGTATGAATTTTTTACAAGAAAAAAATTGTGTGTAAATTATTTACAAGTTAGTTGCGCTGGCGAATACATAGCAGCTCGAGTAATAGCAGTGAAGAGGAGACCTAAATATCCAATATAAAAGTTTATAGACAGCGAATAAATTTCTAAATAAATAATTTTTTCCAGTTTAATGAAAAATTTCGTTTAAGCACTTCAAAAGGAGAAAATCTTTTTTTCAATTATTGGGCCCCACGTTTAAAAAATGTAAAAGTGGTATAAAAAATTTGTTACTCCGTTCGTAACTCCCATAAAGAGGCGTGGTAGGTATAGTAAAGTATATATATTCTTGACCAGCATCACCACCCGAGTCGATTTAGTCATGTCCGTCTGTCTGTCCGTCTGTCTGTGTGTGATCACGACTATCGCCACAATTTTCAAGCTATGTATCATCACAAAATTCGATATTAAAGCTTCTATCTAAAAAATAAAGATCAAGTTCGAAAATGAGCCAAATCGGATGAAAACAACGCCTACCTGCAATACAAAGTGACTTTATCAAAAAAGTAAAATGTCTTTTAATATCACAAAAATTAATATATGGACGTGAAATTTTTCAAATGAGCTTTGATATTTAATATGCACTTTGAGTATGAAATTCAATGAAATTGGGTGTAAAACACGCCTACCTCTGATACAAAGTAACTTTATCAAAAACAAAGCGAATATTTTACGTTAAAACTACGACGAAAATGTTTTTACAGATTAATATTATATTGGCTGCTAAAGACTTTGAATTTACTTTCGGTTCGGCCGTGGAGATATTTTCAGCCCAGTCGAAGATTGTTTCTTACAAGTTATATCATGAAACAGAAAAAAAAATTTAATTTTATCAGAAAATTTTCAAAAAAGTATTTCTATACTGTTTTTAGTACACTTTATTTTGTCGGCTCATACAAAATACATACCCACTGACTTCCACAAATTTGTAAAAACTGCTTTTGCTTACATGTTTCTCTTAATTTTGGAGAAACGGTAAAAATTGTTGAATTGTAATTCACAATTTTATTTTTACAACTTGTAGCTTGGTAATTACAAACTTGTGAAATTGCTTCTTATTTTGTGAAATATTGATTTGTGATTCGTGCAATAAATTTGACGCTTCACAAATTTGTAATTGTGATTAACAAGTACAATTTTGTGATTGTAATTTGTATTTGGTGAAATAGGGCACAGATAGCAGTGGTAGCTTATGTAACAAAAATGCAACATTGTTGCAGGGATTAATGCTTCCTCATATAAGCTGCTACGGTAGCTTTTATTAAACGATAGCCTAGATTGGCTCATCTACCTTTTTTGGCACCATAACACCACAGAATCAACTACCAAATGCAATGAAAATGCAAAAGTGTTGCATGGAATCATAACTCAGTGAAAATAGGCGTTATGAGGTATCTAAGGGCACCGTTTAATGTAATGTAAATATATCACTGCTGCATTTATTTAAATGGCGGTAAGATTTGTTAATGTACCAAAGCAAAAGTAAAAGTAAAAGTAAAAGTAAAAGTAAAAGTAAAAGTAAAAGTAAAAGTAAAAGTAAAAGTAAAAGTAAAAGTAAAAGTAAAAGTAAAAGTAAAAGTAAAAGTAAAAGTAAAAGTAAAAGTAAAAGTAAAAGTAAAAGTAAAAGTAAAAGTAAAAGTAAAAGTAAAAGTAAAAGTAAAAGTAAAAGTAAAAGTAAAAGTAAAAGTAAAAGTAAAAGTAAAAGTAAAAGTAAAAGTAAAAGTAAAAGTAAAAGTAAAAGTAAAAGTAAAAGTAAAAGTAAAAGTAAAAGTAAAAGTAAAAGTAAAAGTAAAAGTAAAAGTAAAAGTAAAAGTAAAAGTAAAAGTAAAAGTAAAAGTAAAAGTAAAAGTAAAAGTAAAAGTAAAAGTAAAAGTAAAAGTAAAAGTAAAAGTAAAAGTAAAAGTAAAAGTAAAAGTAAAAGTAAAAGTAAAAGTAAAAGTAAAAGTAAAAGTAAAAGTAAAAGTAAAAGTAAAAGTAAAAGTAAAAGTAAAAGTAAAAGTAAAAGTAAAAGTAAAAGTAAAAGTAAAAGTAAAAGTAAAAGCATAAGCAAAAGCAGGCCATAATCATGATATTTACAAGTATTTGAACAAGAGGATTAAGATTAGGACAGAAAAGAGAATAGGATAAAATCATATTGAAATTCTTTGGGCTATGGTAAGCGACAAGGATTAAGATAAGGGTTTGGACAAAAACTTTTCCGAGGATTATTAGTAGTGTCAGGACCTTGACATGCAATTGAACAGGGCTTATGTGGGAATTGGGATAAAAGTTAAGAATAAGATTTGAAAAAGTATTAGGACTAAGTATTAGGACAAGTATTAGGATTTAGAAAAGGCTATGGACAACAGTTGGAAAAAGGATTATTATAAGACTGAAGTTCAAGTTCTAGACTAAAGATATGGGAATGAATGGGAACAGAAATAAAGATACGTTTTAATGTCAAAATACCAACTATTATATGGATGATTAACCAACTGCAGTTCTTTTTTGTTAAGTATTAATTTTCACAAAAAAACTACAATATACTCATACAAATACTCATAAATACATCAGATATATTTATATATGTTGCGGACGTGGCCAAATAGTGTTTGGACCACTTGATATCAATTCGAGACCAGGTTGAAATCACAGCTAAGATAGAAAGTTTTTCAATTGAAATTAATTTTTCTGATTAGTTTTCACTTCTCTGCAGACAATGTCAAACCTCAGATAGTAAATTTTGCCTTGTAAAGTTTCTTTAGAATATGCAGATTAGCCACTTGGAGTCTGCATAAAACTAATAGGTCCAGTTCTCGATCATTTGTGTACAAAACATTTAATAGCACGTACAACACAATTTGATCATAAGAAGCTCGGTCAAATTTGTTTTTTGTCATATTATTTATTTTATTTGATTGAATTTTAATGAACAGTTATTTGGATTATATGGAAAATTTTAACTTTAAAGATATTCTAACTTTAAACTGCCTACCCAGGCAAAGTATGAGTTGGTATGACCATTTTAACTATATTTGTATTGAATTTGAAAAGTAAATTTCAGAATTAATGTGACCATTTTTGTGTTTTTATTTTTTTAAATTAACTTTTCTATAATCGAGCCCCATTTATTTTTCAATTACGAAAAGGATTTTTTTTGTTAACCCTTTGAGGGGCACATTTTTGGGAAGAATATGAAATGGAAAACTTAGTGGCATTTTAGGTTTTCGGGGTCACGGATTATGATTTCGATGTCAGAAATGAGTTTTGACAGCTGTCAACTGTCAAATCAGCTGCAATTTTACGCAATATACAATGAAAATTGGGGGAAACAGGCCTTCATTGGCTGTTCCAGGAAGATTAAATACCATTAATGTTGTGTGAAGAATTTTTCGATGGTTGACGCTGTCAAAAAAACTGTCAAAATGACTAGAATGTGAAAATACATATAGAATGTAGTGAAAATAGTTGGGCTTTCATTGGCTACTTTAGGAATATAAATACCTAGAAAGTGAAGTGGAAAAAATATGTTTGACAGTTGACAGCTGTCAAAAACTGTCATAGTGAAGAGAATGAAATAAAAATACTGATTCACAGTATTCGATGTCGGAGATGGGTATTGCCAGCTGTCATCTGTTTTTGCAGTAGATTCGAAATCAGCGACCCGAAAAACATATATCTAGGTAATAAATCATATTGTTCATTGCCAAAATTTCGGGTGACCCATTTTTTTCTGCAGAAAGTCTATTTTTTCATCTTTAATTGTTAATAAAAAACTCTCAGGTAACAATAATGTTAAAATGCTAGTTTATATAGTTGAAGGAACTCATAAGAAACCACAAAAACATTCATTGTTTATGCTAGACATGGCCTTGGGTTCAAAATATCGGCATTTGATAGAGAGAATGTAGGTGGGGCGAATATGGCCCACCACCCCGCAAAGGGATAATTCACTTTGTAATGCCCAATGCCATCAGTTTAACCTCAAAATGTTCCAAGTTGAAAACAAACGCTTGGTTAAGATACGTATCCACACGATATTAACACGGGCTGGAGTCAAGAAAAATTTCTGATATATTCCAGAGTCCAAGTGATTATGACTCACCAGACAGAGACATAAAATTTTCAACATCTTGAAAGAGAAAAATAAACTGGCAAGACTTTCAAGATATTAACTATAGTTCGTTGATATTTGAATACATGAATACACTATGAATACACGGTGGGCCAACTTGAACAGACTGGTTTGAAATGCTCAATAATTTGTATATTTAAAAAGTTTTTATTTTATTTTTGTTTTTAAATGAAGGATTTTTTTATAAAGAAAATATGATGAATTACATCTTTTAATTGTTTTCCAGTTGGCAGTTATTTGCTCCTTTTAAGAAATTTTATATTACGTTGGGCAACGTTTCTAGGTGCAGTTTTGAAATTTCTGTGGAAATATTCTGCTTTAGTTCCTGAATGTTTTGTGGTTTTTTGAGATAAGCTAGTCCCTTGAAGAAACCACAAAAAAAAAAATCATTTATTCCATTTTAAATACTTTATCCAGTCAGAACTAAACAGTGTTTGAAAAAAGGTTCTTTTTGCATTTTTTAATGTTCAAATTTGAAAGGTTTTTGTGTTTTTTGCGGTTTTGTTTTATTTTCAAACAAGTGTCGTTTTTAGATGGTCATCTAACATATGGTCCAATAAGTTCCGAGACTAAGTTATAAAAAAACTATTTTTTGCAAATATTCCTCTTTATTCATCAACATAGGTTCCTTTAAGAGCAATACATTCATTCCAACGCTTTTCTAATTTTCAATACCGGTTTTGTAGAACGATTTGTGCTTTGCCTCAAAATACGCTTCAGTTTCAGCCATCACCTCTTCATTGGAGCCAAATCTCATGCCGGCAAGAATTTTTTTGAGGTCAGCAAAGAGCCAGTAGTAGCTGGAGGCAAATCTGATGAATGCGGTAGATGAGGAAGCAATTCGAAACCCAATTCATGGATTTTCGCCATCGTTTTCATCGAGCTCTTACACGGTGCATTGTCTTGGTGAAAGAGAATTTGTTCTTCATCAAATGAGGCAGATTTTTCGCGATTTCATCCTTGAAACGCTTCAACAACGTTATATAGTGTTAATAGCTTTTGATTGTTTTTCCCTTTTCGAGATAGTCGATGAACAAAATTCCATGCGCATTCCAAAATACGGATGCCATAACCTTTCCAGGTTAGGAATGTTGTGTTTTTGTTCGTTTTGGCCTGCTTTCATCAGTTGCTCTCCACTCAGCTGACGACCGTTTTGATTCCGGTGTGTAATGGTGGATCCATGTTTCATCCATTGTCACATACCGACGCAAAAATTCCTGTTTATTCTTTGTAAACAGTGCCAAACAGCTCTCCGAATCATCAACACGTTGTTGTTTTTGGTCCGGTGTGAGAAAACGTGGCACCCATTTGAAAGCAGCATCGAAAAATCTTCTTGTAATATTGTTCCCACACTGCCCTTCGATATCTTCAGAGCCTCAGCTAGCTCGCGCACCTTCACTTTACGGTCGGCCAATACCATTTTGCGTACTTTTTTTATGTTTTGTGGAACAACTGCCTCATTTGGGCGTCCTGAATATTCATCATCGTTTGTGTCTGTACGACCAAGTTTAAACTCAGCAAACCATCGGAAAATGGTTGCATTTGACGGAGCAGAGTCCGAATAGCACTTTCGAAGCCATTGCTCAGCTTGGACGGTATTTTTTCCCATAAAAAAAGAGTGAGAATTCAACACACAGAATAACTTTGAATCCATTATTTAAAAAATATCAACAGAAGCGTCATTTAAATCACTGCAACTTCTCAGCTAAACGTTAGATTGTCATGAAATTTTTCGCGTATTGTTTGAAGGTTGGAACTATCGAAATATTATATCGATATTTCGTTAAAGGTGCCACCTAGTAGTTAGTATCAGGACTAATTGGACCATGTGTTATTAAAAAAAACCAAGCTCTTCGGAATTGTCTAATTATTCAACGTTGCAGTAAGTGTTGGTGCGGTTCATTCAAATTTCACTGAATGCAAAATATCTGTTTTTTAGGTAAACTTTGGCTCATTCTGCTGCCAAAATATGCCTGAGAAAATTCAAATATATACATACATGTTATCAATGCTTAAAATTTATCTTATTTAATAAAACTAGGTCGCAGCAGTCGCTTAGCAAACACTTACGCGTTTGCTAGCTAGCCACATAAATTGGTACGTTGTGGAGGCAATTTAGTTGAGTTGCTAGCTCCAATAGATTTTTCTAAAAACTATATAAGCAAAGATATTAAATAGGTTTTGTTATTTCAATTAAATGGGGATTCTACTTTTTGTCAATAAAATTACCAGATCTCAAACATTTAATTACAAAAAAATGTTAATATATTTTAGTTGAAATACAATATTTTATTGTATTCTTGGCGTTTTTGAACCAATCCTTTCTTTTTATTTATTTTCTTATCGTAAGGAATAGCCTATCATAAGGAATATAACCTAAATTCCCTTTCTCTTACAGTGTGCAGCAAAAGTCATGGTACCCCAGCCGCTGTATAAAATCATTCGTTCTTTCTTAAAAAAAATATATCGCAAAAGATATGATTCTTATTTTTATTAAATATATCCATTTATATACTTCAAAAAACCAAAACAATATTTCAAATATTTATGTAAACAAAAATAAAAAAACTTAGAGATCACGTTAACTTCAGTTTTTTGCACAGCAAAAGTCATGGTACCCCTGGTCATAAATAGAGTTACATTTGATTTACCCGATTAAATATTTGTACTAATTGTTGGCAACCCTTAAAGCTTTTGTTTGCTCTCTTTTAAAAATAAAACGGTACTTTCCAAATTTCCAGTCAGCAAAAGAAGTTTTTTATAATTGCAAGAAGGAGAGTCAAATTATTTCTTAAAATGTCGAGAAAAGAATTATCAATTGAAGAAAGAAAAATAATAATTAATAACCACGAAATGGGTAAATCTTACTCTGCAATTGCTCAAATTATAAACAGAAGTAAATCAACTGTGCAAAAAGTTATTAATCGGTTCAAAAGAGATAACGTTATTGAAAATAAACCGCGAACAGGCCGTCCACCAAAGCTCAATAAAAGGGAAGAACGAAAAATTGAAGCCATTGTAAAGAAAGATCCATTTACAAGTGCACCTAAAATAGCAACAGAGTTGAAAGAATCATTTGGGAAAGATGTTTCTGCAGATACGGTGCGTAGGTTCATCAAGAAAGCTGGGTACAATGCTCGCACTGCTCGTAAGAAGCCGCACGTTAGTGAAATAAATAGAAAAAAACGCATTGACTTCGCCAAAGAATATATAAATAAAGGAAATGATTTTTGGGAGAACGTAATTTTCTCCGACGAATCAAAATTTAATATTTTTGGATCGGACGGACGCGTATTAGTGTGGCGGAAGAAGTGCGAAGAGCTTAATCCAAAAAATACACGGAAAACTGTGAAGCATGGAGGAGGTGGAGTCATGGTATGGGGCTGCATGTCTGCAGAAGGTGTTGGCAATTTAGTGTTCATTGAGGAGACGATGAACAAAACGGTTTATATGAATATTCTTAAAGAAAATCTGAACCAAAGTGCTGAAAAACTAAATATTCGTGAAAACTATTACTTTCAACAGGACAATGATCCTAAGCACACCGCTGCAGATGTTAAGATGTGGATCGCATACAATACACCACACATGCTAAAAACTCCTCCTCAAAGTCCAGATCTAAACCCTATTGAGCACTTGTGGGATCATTTAGAAAAACGTATTCGAAATCATACTATTTCGAATAAAACACAGCTTAAAGAAATACTTTTGAATGAATGGGGTAAAATATCCGAAGATTACACTAAAAAACTTGTGCACTCAATGCCGAACAGATTAAATGAAGTTCTCAGACTAAAGGGATATCCTACTAAGTATTAGGTAAGCAAATTTAAGTCAAGAATCGTAAAATTAATATAAAAATTTAAATATTTTTCCAGGGGTACCATGACTTTTGCTGGGCAAAAAACTGAAGTTAACGTGATATCTAATTTTTTTTATTTTTGTTTACATAAATATTTGAAATATTGTTTTGGTTTTTTGTAGTATATAAATGGATATATTAAATAAAAATAAGAATCATATCTTTTGCGATATATTTTTTTAAGAAAGAACGAATGATTTTATACTGCGGCTGGGGTACCATGACTTTTGCTGCACACTGTATATCGAAAACTGCTTGATTGAGAATTAATCTTTGCAATTTTTAATATTAATGGCATACGCAAATTATAGTGAAAATTTCTTGCGAGTAAAATTGGTTGATCCTTTTTTGAATGATACCACTGCGGAATAAATAAGTAGAACATTTAAATTGTTGTATTTTGGTCCAGAATAATTGGGAAACTTGATCATAATGCACAAAGGAAATTCTTCTATAAATCGGCCACTTTCGCAATTGTTATAGAAAATTTCAACAACCTCACCTGTGGCCCATTGCACAGTCCCACTAATAGAAAAAGTCTAAAAAAGTTTTGACTCATTAATTTAAGTCTCAATTTTTGGCTTAAGCCTCTTGCATCGTCGAAGGAGTCTAACAACGCTCGTGGGTGTGTAAAGCATTGATGATTGTCACAGCATTGCCAACATTTTTCAGCTTCTTAATGTTGTATTCTTCAATTTCAGCGCTTTTTGTGATTATTCACGTTAAAAATTTTCAAAAATGTCTCTAAAAATGTACCGGAAGTTTACCGTTTACATACAATTTGGCCACAAAGTGACAAATGGTAACATTGATAATGCAAATGGTAACATGCGTTAACGCAAATGGTAACAAATGCGGTAAATGTGCGTCAAACGTGATCAACTGCCACCCCAGAGGTCCCGAGTTCGAGTCCCAGCTAGGACATGATCCTACGCTTTGACCTTTCGCGTTTGCAATTTTCTTTCATTAAGTAATCAGCTGAAATTGAAAACTCATCAATATTTACGACTTGGAGTCGTAGATTGTGGATGAGATTGCCTTATTACTTGAATTGAATTGAATTGAATTGATTGCCCCTTCGCTCACACTAATCTACCACCCCATATCGAGCCAAAGCAGACTTGACTGAATAGGTATTACACCTAAAAACCTTGGTTCAAAGCTTAAAAAAAAGATAAGGTTATGTATGTTATACTCTGAAGTACAAATCATACTCCATTATGTGTGTCAAATTAAGTAAATTAAACAACACAATAGAAAGCTTACGTTTTATTATAAAATTGACATTATTAACGCTATAGAACTTACAAAAAATAATAACTTTACATTAGGAAATAATTGTGTACAAATAAATGTACATACTAAAATAATCAAAAATTATGAATAAAATCATAATATATATCAAGCAATACAAGTACAAGTAAGTAACCTGTTCAATAATGCATTATCTACATTAGCGAAGATTGTCAAAAAAATATTCAATAATAATGGAAATATTGGATTACAGGGGGTGCGAATTAGTCAGGGGCCGGACCGGGGTCCAGTGTAAAAAAAAGATGAACGCTGATTGTTGATTAAAAATTTGATTTGTAGACAGTTCTTCTAATGATACTCTTAATATGACAACAATTATAAATGCGGTTATATATGGTCTAATAAATAACTTTGGATGTTGTCTTGTATTGCTTCGTATTATGAAGAATGTGCTTTTATTCGATGATGTTTATGAAGTTTACATAAGCACAAAAAATTCTCAAATTTTATTTAATTTTAATTTCCGCTGAAAGGCCAAGCAATTGTGCTTAGTGGAGGCTATTATTTGCCAACAGGTGGTAAGTTTTAGCACGTAGGTGCATTCTATCAGTCCGGCTGATCCGGGAACTTCTTAGAATGTAAATCGTGCATGCGTATGGCGCGGGTCATACGTATCTATGAAGATTTCTTACCTCCGGGCGAATCCAAAAAAAAAAAAAAAAAAAAATAAACATTCCCTGAAATTTTGTTGTTCTGTCCAATTTGACTCATTATCTGGTTCATTACGAACACTTTCCTTATTTAATTTAGTATTGCTAATTATTGTGTTAAATTGTTGTTTAAAGCAATGTGAACAAAAACCAAGACTCGACTTTCATCTCTATTCAAATGCTGAGTGCTCCCTCTTGATGCTTCTGAATATACGAAACCGTCTAGTGGAGTTTTAATGAACTAAATGTTGACAATATTTAGAAACATTTCTAAGTCTATATTTCAATTCATGTCGCGATCAATATCACAATATCCTAGATCCTAGGACCTACAAATTAGAATATCGTGATATTGATCGCAACATGGATAGGAATGGAGGCTTAGAATTATTTCTAAATATTGTCGAAAAAATTCATTTTATTAAAACTGCTAAAGACGATTTTATAACATATATTGGTTTTTTTTGTTAATTATTTGAATTTAAATCTATTGGTGTTTTCGTTTCTACAAAAAAATGTAGCCCTACCACAGTGCAACATTTTTGAAGTATTGCACTCAACCCTCAAAAAGTGCAGGTTTTGAACACAAAACACTACCCTGCTTACTCAATCAGCTGATATATTTGTGTGCGCCAAAAATAAAAATTTGCTTCATTAAAAATATTATTTAAGTGTCAAATTATGAATGCATATATTTAACCTTGTCTAACACACTCATTTCATAATATTTTCGTTTAAAGCAATCAGTTGATTTTCAGGGCAACATTCTCCCCTCAAAAAATTTCGCAGGGCAAGAAATGTGCCATTTTTGCCCTATATAAATGTAAAATTTTAAGAAACGAACACAGATTTTTTTCACCCGTTTGCACTTATTTACCAATCGAACACGAAAAAAGAAGAGGGCAATGAAAAGGTAACATTTTCTGGTAGACACGAAAACACCATAAGTTATAGTCATGAATTGATAGAATCTGATAATGGTTTGATGAGTTGGTGTTAAAATCAGCACATTCTTAGGGGAAGCAATGAAAGCTAATAAGCCTACCAGTCACCAAATAATAAAAAATTAAAAAAAATTGCAAATTTCTTTTATTTTACAGGGTTTACAAACACATGAAAGTAAAAACATTAAACAACTTAATTTGAATGTATTTGCATCCATTTACAAACTTCAGCATAGCAGTTATTTATTTTAGTTAGTAATAAACAGCTGTTGCAGCGAACAACATTTGCTTTAATGTTTTTGTTGTTGTTGTTGTTCCATGCTGTTCGGTTATTTATAGCGAGCGAGCGAAGCGAACGACGTATACATACAGAAGCAAGCAAGCAGCAAACTGAATTAAGCGAATATGTATCAACAAAGAAAGATATGGAAATATTTTTTTCAATAAATTTCTAAACTAAACAGAATTTCCAAATTTGGGCTTCGCAGGCACCTAAGTTAAGATCAGTAGAACAGTTTAGAAAAAGAAATATTAAAATCGGTCAACCCATTTCAGAGTTCTGCTCCTTTAAACATTCTTCATGCAAGTTGTTCCATGGGAGCTTCGCTCGCTCGCTCCAATAAAAGGAATTTAAACAAGATCCATCAAGCTTTTCAACATAAAAAAACAAAAATATATATAAATATGTTCTCCTGTAACAATACGTTCTTTTCAATTTTTATTTTAAGGAAATGCCACATTTCGAGCATGCATAAACGTACATATGTATAACGGATGCATGTGTTTGTGAGTTGGTTCTCATGTTACTACTTATTGTATTATGTTCTTGGTTGTGTGAAGAGCCACAACATTTGCATAGCTTGCGCAAGTGAGTTTATCAATGTTGCTATGCTTATTGTAAGGCACATATTTGGTTCATTCCCGCTACTCAAGAGAACTTTTTGAATCAATTACATAAAACCAACAACCTCAAAAATCGTTTTTTGAATCAATTCAAAAGAATGGCTATCAATATCAAAGCAACCTAAGCACATATACCTACACTCTCGTATACTCACACACACCCATACACAATCATCATATTTCATACTAGTGTGTGTTCGTTTTTGCTTGTCATGCCATATAAAATTGCAAAATTCTTCCAACCATTGAAGAAAGCACAGCGAAGGCGATCCTTGCGGGGCTTGTCAAATCAAATGAATCTGATCTCTGCTGGAAAGTTTTCCATTTCACTCCATTCGAGTGGCATTCAATAGAAGTTGATGGTGAAATTAAATTATTTGTCATGCTGGTGATGTCAGCGTCTTTGGTTGCACAAAAAAAAGGAAAAAAAAATCAAAAGAAAAAAAAAACATTTAAAAAAGAGTAGAATGCAAATATTTTTGCCTCACTCAGAGCAGGATGAGGGGCAACATTATGGATAACAGACAACGGAATGAGTCTTTGACTCTGAACACAAAGTTTAAGGAACTCGGCACAGATTGTAGGCATGCAAAAAGAAGACGAGTCGCAAGAAGTGTGAACAAATTTAAAGGCATGTGGTAAAGTTCTTAAAGTGCACCTTAAAAACTGCAATTTATGTAGAGCATAACATGTAGAGCGAATTTCGACTGCTCGGTTAGCTATGAGTGAGTATTTTTTAAGCATTTGGTGTCCTAGCTGCGTTGAATGTGATTAAGAATCATAAAAATAAGTTTTGACCAAATTAAGAACACTCATACGCCGTGGTGTCCTTTTTTAAAGAATTCGTTTAAACTCTTTGTAGTTGACTATATTGAATAAATCAAAATTTTATCTGAGACATAATTTATAGGGAATTTCCTTTTAATTTAAAACATGAGACTGAGCTGAATCTCTGCGATTCAAATTACTCTCTTGGTCTTTTTCAAATTAATTCTCTTAAAAACGACATAAATCGAATTTAAGATTTAATTTTTATAAATAATGACATTAAATATGAGTTACCTAAGTGTGACATTCCTCTAAGATTCGAATCAGTTCATCACAAAGCTTTAATGATGATTTTCAGTTTTTATGAATTCCTGAATATCCATGACAATGACTTAAATATCTCTTACGATTTTTATAAAGCCAATTATAGGTGGCTATAAATCACTTTTTTTATGCTATTAATTGGAACTCTGTAATTTGCTCAGGAGACATATCAAACATGAATACAACGCCTTCAAAAAAAAAAAAAACAAAAAAAAAAAAAATTCAGAAGTACCTTTTGATTCGTATGTTCCTTTAAAAAAACGGAAACACATCAACAAATTGCCATGGTACAATCGCAGATTGTATCAACTAAAAAATTCAAGAAATAAGGCGCATAAAAGATTCAAAAAAATCAACTCTGATGATGATAGATCTTTATTTGTACGGCTCAGACGGGAATTTGAATTCTTGTCAAACTTGACGTCTTATACACAGATTTCGTTAGAGCTTTTGACAGCTTAAGCCACAGTTTACTGATTTCAAAATTAGGTAAGCTAGGATTTCACTCCAACTTTCTACAATGGATGAACTCATACCTTATTAATAGAAAACTATTCACAAAAATTTAAAGCAATTACTCAGCTATGATTCCAGTTACTTCAGGTGTTCTTCAGGGAAGCCATTTAGGGCCACTTTTGTTTATTTTATATATTAACGATATACCAAATTGTTTTAAATCCTGTCAAACTTTGATGTATGCAGATGTCTTGAAAATGTTTGTTACGGCCCGGAGTCTTGACCAGTTTTTTTATGCAGATATAGTAATAATAATAATAATAATAATAATAATAATAATAATAATAATAATAATAATAATAATAATAATAATAATAATAATAATAATAATAATAATAATAATAATAATAATAATAATAATAATAATAATAATAATAATAATAATAATAATAATAATAATAATAATAATAATAATAATAATAATAATAATAATAATAATAATAATAATAATAATAATAATAATAATAATAATAATAATAATAATAATAATAATAATAATAATGATAATGATAATAATAATGATAATAATAAAAGCTAATAAAAATATTTACACAATACGAGTAACCGTTTTTTTGGTTCAGTTTTCACATCACTGCTGTTGCAGTATTTGAGTGAGTGTTCTATAAATAACTCTTGCTGTGGTGAATATAAATAGAACAAAGCCGAGTCTTTAGGGGTGAACTATTATCTAAGCTGAGATCAATAAGGAAGAATAGGGGTATGTAAAGGTGTTAGTGTTAGAAGCCATTAGTTGAATTTTTATGAACTCAGTTGGATCAGAGGTTAAGGAGGTGGTCCAGAAAACTTCAGGTAGTGGGTTCGAATCCCGGTGTGGACAAAATATATATTTCTTTTTTTTAATTGATTTTTGGGAAAACATATAAGATCATCATATAGGATAGGCATATATGGAAGCATATAGAGAACAAATGTTCAATTATATAATATTGCATCACAGTTTTGGTATATGATTGCAGTTAGTAAGTGGCGTGATAATAGGCGATTCAGCACCCCCGTTATCTAAAAATGAGGTATTAATTTGGAAAGGTCGAAAAAAGATGTGAGGCATTTGAAAGGGGAGTCGGGAAAGAGTTGTGAAAGGCGGCGGTAGACTGAGCTACGCGTGAAAGTTATCGGGAAAATATTCAGAATTGTTGAAAAAGTAAAACGAAGAGTCATTTTGTTTCTTTTATAATAAATTCCGGAAAAGTGTTTTTTCCATCATCAATATTTGGCAAATTAATTGCCAATTGATAACAATATGCTGGAGAATTAAGGGATGTATTAATGTGGATTCCCAAAGTGCAAGATTATCCTGCGTCCTGAGTTTTCCCCAATATGATTCTATGTCCTGGAGTTTTTTTTCATTTTCTCACCATTTGGATTTGATGGATTCTTACGCCCAGTTGGAGATTCTGGCCAAAATCAAGCAGACGAATAAATAGCTACTTGACGGTTGAAACAATTAAGGTATAAGCCACACATTTTATAATTAACTTGTTGGTGCAAACGTGAAGGCGTCGGCCTTGCACGTCAGGAGCGCTGGTTCGATTCCGGGAATTTCATCATAAATCAGTTTATTTTTTTTTTAATTTTTATATTTACATAATGAAAATTTCCTTAAACAATTTTTAAAATCTTAATTTTGTTTTATGAACAATATGAAAATTTGCTTAAAATAATTATTAAAATCATAATTTTGTTTTATGAACAATATGAAAATTTGCTTAAAATCATTTTTTTAAATCATAATTTGTTTTCTCTTCGATCTGAAGGGAGGTTTTGAGTTGATGATTATATGGTTATACAATACTATTTATTTCTTTTGGTAATTTAGTTTTTAATTTTGTGAATTGGAATTTCCAAGTTGAATTATTAGTTTCGTTGTTAGTTGTAATCCTAGGGGAGACAATCGATTGCTTGCTTTAGGAATTTTGAATAGAGATTGTTAAGTATTTACTTGGGGAATTTAAATAAATTTATCTACAATAATGTTCTTGACTTAAATTGTTCTTAACGTTAATAAAGAAAAAAAAAACTGAATTTAAAGTGAAACAATTTTTTTTTTGATTATTAATCGCAACAGTTCCCAGTGATCGCGATATCTGGAACTTGTTGGAGTTGGTGAAATCGCGTGGCGCCCATTTTAAGAAATTTCATCAGAAACACCCACGGCCTCCTTCACTGAGCCGGTCAAACTCCATCTCCGATACGCGAGCGGAATTTGGCGCGTAACATGTTTTCCATTATTAAAAGTTCTTCTGATGGTCTGCAATTTCAAGCAGATATTAACTTTCTTCTACTGTGAGGCCAATGGATTAAAATTAAATTCATCCAAATGTGATATATTTACTTATTGCCGCAAAAATGCAAGCATCACGCATGATTACTCTTTTCGTGCCAACAGTTTTTTCGAAAGATTAACCAGCGTTAAAGATCTTGTTATTTATTTTCATCCCAATTTTTCATTTAAGACACATAGGGACTATAATATTTTGAGGGACATACCAAGACATGCCTTCTTACATTGTTCGTTGTAAATTACTTGGAATTCAATCTCTGGAGCAGAGAAGAAAATAATTCTCAATATAATATATCAAGGATATTTTAGATGGAAAAATCCAATGCCCTGAATTACTAGAACTTATCTATTTCTATGCTCCAATAAGAGGCCTTAGGGAAAGATAACTATTTTATATTTTTCCCCACAGAACTAATTTCACCCAAAATGAAGTAATTTTTAACACTTTGTAACTCTGTTGCTAGTCACGTTGACGTCAGTTTTAATAGAGAATTAAAAAAAATATTGGTTGAATTGTTATCTCTAGTTTAAGATTAAAGGTTTAAATTTTGAATAATGTCTATGAGGGCAAATGCCCAGAAGATGAATTAAATAAATAAAGAAATAATGGATTTGAAGCATTTTTTTGGCCATAATTGTTTTGTAATTAAAAAAGCTCAACAATTTTTTCAAGTTGTAAAATCAAGCGAGAGTTTTTTGTAATGACTACTTCCTAGCACGAATTATTTTTGTGATGACTACGAGTATATTGTCTAGAGTTGCCGATTTCACGTATTATCCGTGTTCACGAGTATTAGTTTTTTTATTTAAATTCTTACCAAGTTTCCAAAACGTAAAAGTTAAACACAAACTACACGTGAAGTTACAAAAGTACATTTATTTCGACAAGTTCACGTTCAAGACAACGGGTTCACGTTTTTACAACCTTCATGCTTCTTAGCTACTTTTCGTAGATTTTATTATTATTGCAATTGTTTTAAAGCTAATTTGACTCCTAAGGCACAAATAAAAGTTCTTTTGAACAAAATTGTTCAATAGTTTTGCCCAATTCCATTCGGACCTTTTTGGGGCAACATGAGGTCTTATGGCTGACAAAAGCAGGGCTTATCTTAACTTTCTGTTGGTTTAACGAGTTCTACGAGATCCTTGGCCAAAAATGGATAATTATATGGTTAATTGATTGGCCTGAGAGTATCTCAGGATATAGCTGAAACATGGGCTCATTTATGGGTTTAATTTTAAATTTATTTTAATGATTTATGCCTACTGAAATATCGGGTTTCTTTTTCTTATATTTTATAAAATAAAATGAACTCTTAATAAATAAGAGTTTTTCGAATATTGTTTTTCATGGTCCGAGGATTAAACCTCTTTGTTTTAAAAAATTGTTTTAATTTTAGCTAGTTGTAGTAGTCGTAGAATAAGTCGTGTTAAAGACTTAGTTTAAGACAGAGTCAAAGTTTTAGTCTTAGATTAAGTCTAAATCTTAGCTTTAGACTAAGGTTTAGTCTTAGTCTTAGTCTTAGTCTTAGAATTAGAATTAGTCTTACTCTTAGTCCTAGTCTTAGTCTTGGTCTTAGTTTTAGTTTCAGTATTAGTCTTAGTCTGGGAATCTAGTGACAAATATCCAGAGTACACTGATGATGTAGAGGGAACACTTCTCTAGGCTTCTGAATGGTGACGACGCCAACAATCCCGCCAATAGAGATGATATCCCGGAAACCCCAATTGTGGACGACAGCGTTAAAGTTCCGCTGCCCGACCATAGTGAAGTCTTGAAAGCTATAGCGCGGCGTAAAAACAACAGAGCCGCAGGAGCCGATGGAGAAGCTTACCTGCTGAGCTCTTCAAGAATGGAGGCGAAGCTCTATTTAAATGCATTCATGAGCTTCTATACAGAATATGGTCGGAAGAATGCATTCCAAACGATTGGAACCTCAGTGTGATCTGCCCAATCCACAAGAAAGGTGATCCCACCATTTGCACCAACTACCGTGGGATAAGCCTTATTAATATCGCATATAAGGTCCTATTGAGCGTTTTAGGGGAAAGACTAAAACCAGCTGATTGGACCTTATCAGTGTGGCTTCAGATCTGGCAAATTCACCATAGACTAGATATCTACGCTACGACAAATCTTGGAGAAGACCCTAGAAAAACAAATCGACACACACCAATTTTCTTTTTGATTATAAAGCCGCCTTCGACAGTCCAATAGGGAATCATCTATACTCCACCATGTCTGAATTTGGTATTCCTGCAAAGCACATCCGTCTCTGCGGGATGATACTGAGTAACACCAGCAGCACAGTTAAGATCGGCAAGGATCTCACTCCTCCATTCGATACCAAACGAGGTTTCAGACAAGGTGACTTCTTATCGTGCGACTTTTTCAACCTAATGATGGAGAAGATCATACGAGCTGCTGATTTGAGACGCAGTGGCACGATATTCTACAAAAGTATTATGTTTCTGGCATATGCTGATGATATCGATACCATTGGCCATAATACGCGCGAGGTCAGTGCAGTATTCTCCAGACTAGCGAAAGAGTCGAGTCGAATGGGTTTTACAGTGAATGGCAGATAAGACAAAATACCTAGTGTCAACAAATAAACAGTCCAGCGTCTTGGAAACCACGTCACTGTTGGCAACATCTCCTTCGAGGTTTTTAAGGACTTCGTTTACCTGGAATCCAGCATTAACTCTTTCAACGATGTCAGTATTGAGATAAAACGAAGGATAACTCTTGCCAACAGGTGTTACTTTGGGCTAAGTAGGCAATTTAGAAGCAGAGCCCCAGCAAACGCAAATCAGAAATGGCTGGCGCAATTTTTTATACGAGGCCAAAACCGACCTACGGTTGTAAGCACCAGATAAGTAAGTAAGTATTAGTCTTAGGCTTAGTCTAAGTCTTAATCTTAGTCTTAGTCTTGGTGTTAGTCTTACTCTTAGTCTTTGTCTTAGTCTTGGTCTTAGTCTTAATCTTAGTTTTAGTCTTAGTCTTAGTCTTAGACTTGGTGTAAGTCTTACTTTTAGTCTTAGCCTTAGTCTTGGCCTTAGTCTTAGTCTTAGTCTTAGTATTAGGCCTAGTCTTGGTGTAAGTCTTACTTTTAATTATAACCTTAGTCTTGGCCTTAGTCTTAGTCTTGGTGTAAGTCTTACTTTTAGTCTTAGCCTTAGTCTTGGTCTTAGTCTTAGTCTTAGTCTTAGTCTTAGTCTTAAACTCCTTTAAACAATGTTTTTAGCGACATATTAGCACCAATTATAAATAAATATTAAATTAACCCTTAAACCCATTTTGAGTTTTGACCTATTTTCGTTTAAATTGAATTTACAGCTTTGGTGTATTCAAAGACTTGTAGTAGAATTTCATAGCAAATGTTTTTATGAAACATTTTAAGCCGTTATATCCTTGTTTTATGGTTTATCTTTGCTCTTTATCACAAAAGGGTCAAATAAGAGCCATGCATTGAAAATTTAGAGGGTTAAAATGTTGCGCAAAAATGTTACTCGTATTTTTTTACATAAATTTATGTAAAAATCTCTTTACATGGTTTCCTACGCCTATTCACTATTAGAATGTTCAAAACTTAAATTCTCCCTAAAATAAAACTCATACGTAAACTTTCAAAACGCCGACATATTATGTGGATCGATTTGTTTTTCTTCTCCAAGATATTTCGTGGCATAAATATCTGGTCGGTAGTAGATTTAATAGCGGAACTTCAATGCCATCATATCCAATTAGGATGATGGAGTTCGTCGGTGCAGTGCTTTCTTAAATTAATGGTGAGAGTCGAGTAGCAAAGTCTTCGGTTGTCCATTTGAATTACAGCTTTTCAGCGTCTTGTACTTGACCGTGCACGATCATTTGCGGACCATGAGTGCGATAAGATAAAAAATTAATCATTATCCTGTCGCCTAACTGTGAAACCTAAATAAGAGCTTTGAGCGGCGCGTTACCAGCCGCTTTGCGTAAACGCTTAATTGTCATCCTCAAATAAAAGCGGCGGCTTTATGTCAGAAGCGTAGGCAGCCAACAAATTTTTCACAGAAATAACAATATTTTCGAAGTCTGCAGCCAACTTTACTTACTAACGCTCTGTCAAAATTGGATTTTCCAACTGCTCAGCGTTGCCGCCGCGTTATTATGGTTTGTCACATATAAATCGTATTGGCATGAAAAATTTTTGACATATAAAAAACGCTGTCGCGCTGATTTAGGTTTGCCTGTAAGAAGTCTACTAAGCTCACAAACAATTCCAACGACACTAAAAATCTATTGAAAATAGCTCAGATACATGGCAGTTGTAAGGACATGGATACTTAAAAACTCGCAGATGGTGTTTAACACTCACGGATAGTTGGAATTCAAGGTTTTAAAAGCGAACTTCAAGAAGTTCAAACTTACGTGTTAAGGTGCAGTTTAAGAGGTGTATAAGCTACAGCTGTCATATTTTCATTAAAAATTATTTAATTTTTAGTTTCCATCAAAACGTTTCGGAGAAAATAAAAAATTAAAAAGTTCTTTAGATGCATTTTTCGATTGCTTTGTATATAAATTGGAAATAATAAAATTGCACTGATTCATGCCTTGAGGGCAAAATATGTGGTATTTATATTTACTTTTTTTTAATATTTAGATATATTAAGGCAACGCTAGCCGCGAGTATTTGCTTGTTCTCAATAAAAGGCTAACTTTTGTTGAACTAAACGTTTTGACTATCAAACAGCATTTTTACTAACTGCTTTGTTGTTCAATTTATTGCTTATTGTATGCATTTTGAAATCTACTAAGTTGCATATATTAAAAAAAAAAATGGCGGTACAGTAAACATGGTTTGAAATAAAACCAGCTCTTAATATTACATAAAATGACGCTCTGGCATATACACAATTAAACGTATGTATGTGCTGTCATTTGTGTACAGTATCTGTTTTTGGTTTGTTTTTTGTTTTGCTTTGTTTGTGCTTTTTTTTTCTTTTCATCAATATGTTGCGCTCTGCTCTAATTATTGTAGGCTGAAAATTATGTAAATATCAATGATTGTATTTCTTTATTTGCTATTAAATTATTGTTGATATTATTGTTGTTGCTGTTATTTTGATGTTGTTGTTTTGTTAGGAGCACAAATTTGATGAAAGCGTTTGTTATTTAAATTATTTTTCCTACATGTTTATTTGCGTATATCAGCAAACTTGTAGCCGAAAAGCAAGGGAACTTGGCATTTTAATAGCTTCAAAAGTAAAAAAAAAAAAAAAAATAAGTTGCAAGTTTTTGATTTTTAGTCAAAAGAAAAAAATATTCCTTGAATAGCTTACGAAAAAACATAAATTGAATAAATGTGCTCCATGGCGTATGAGTGACACAAACAAGCTTTTTATTAATTGCGGGTCACGTAAACGAAGCGGTTTTTATTTATTGCAAATGTTTTGACCTTTTAAGTTATGTTGGTGTGTGGGAGCATGATGATATGCTACTAGGCTTAATATTATAAAAAATATAACAGAGAATAAATTCTATTTAAAAATATCATCAACAAAAATTCTTCACTCATTTTTTAGGCCAACATAAATATAGACCTTTAAAAATTGCGATGTGTAGCAGAGAAGAATGAAAAAGCAACTAAAATTCTGAGTTTGAGTGCTCGTGGCACGCGATTCATGGTATTTAATAATATAAAATCTTATTCGTTCTAAGATTTATTTAAAGAGACGAGCGGAAAATTATTGTGAACCTATTCTAATGAGTGTGAGTGTGACCTTGATTGTCGAGTAGCTAGCGCGCTTGACTGCTACACGAATGGTCCCATATTAGAATATCGGCTAGACTATTATCCTACTCATTTCTTAACTGATTTCGTATCAACTGAAATTGAAAATTCATCAATATTTACGAATTAAATGTTGTGGTGGGTGGTAGAGAATTTTGTGGATGAGATCGCCTTATAATAAGAATTTTCTACGGTGAAGGCATAACACTTGTCTCAGATTTTAAGTCACATGTTTCAATGGTTTACTGCCATGCCAAGATATCTTCATATATTTAATTTAAAAAAAATGTTCAAGATTTTTACACAATAACATTCATATGTATACAATATTTGTTAAAATGTTAATTAAGTAGTTAAAGAACTAATAACCCATTGAATTCCAAAGTTTAAATTTGTGATGCAGATTTTTCCCTATTTCTTAAACAAACTACATTATTTTTTATGTTTTTTTTTTTTGCTTTTATTTTGCGATCACACAACTGAATAGATAAAAATAATATAGTTAGATCATTCCATTAGCACAACATTTATGTGCAAGCCAGAGATGATGATTAGTTTGTGTTGCTAGAATTTGTTGATGGAGTAAAACTTAAAAAATCTACTCAACAAAGCTGCAGAGAAGCAGTAGGTGTTTTCTTTAGCTGCATGAGAAGTTTCAATGGTTGTTGCCTATGGTTTGACAGTCAAACTGTATTGACATTTCGGTTCAGTAAGGTTTGGCAACTCATCATGAGTCGTTTAACGCCAGAACAACGCTTCCAAATTGTGGAAATTTACTTTGAAAATAAAAGTAAATATGTTCGCGAAGTTCATAGAGCACTTCGTCCATTTTACGGTCAATATAATCGGCCTAGTGAGCAAGCAATTCGTGCAGTTTTTTATCGTTTTCGAACTAATTTTACGCTTCTCGATTCAAAACCATGATTCGTCGCCGTTTTCAACTTGTTGGCCTTTGTCCTTCGACTACGTGGAAAATTTTACGTACGGATCTTGGCTTACGTGCCTATAAAATACAACTCGTGCAAGAATTAAAACCAAATGACCATCGTTTACGTCGTATTTTTGCTGATCGGGCTAATTTGAAACTGGTCGAAGATGAGCATTTTTACCGAAGGACTGTGTTTAGTGATGAAGCTCATTACTGGTTAAATGGCTTTCTTAATAAGCAAAATTGCCATATATGGAGCGAAGACAATCCTTGAGCCATTAACGAATCACCATTACATTCATTAAAATTGATTATTTGGTGCGCTTTACACGCTGGCGGCATCATCGATCCTTATTTCTTTCAAAATGAGGAAGGAGCTGCCGTTTCGGTGAATTGAAAGCTCTATCGAGCCATGCTGACTGATTTTTTGTTTCCAAAAATTAATCAGCTAAATATCAACGTCATTTCATTTCAACAAGACGGCGCAACTTACCATACCACGCGCTTACTCATCAATTTATTTCAAAATCAATGACAACTTTATTTCCAGAAGTGTTCTTGTTAACTGGCCCCCTCGTTCGTGTGACTTAAGGCCTCTCGCTTACTTCTTATGGGGCTTTATTAAGTCATTGGTTTATGCCGACAGACCAGCAACTCTTGAAGCATTGGAAACTAATATTAGACGCCATACGCCCAGATTTATTGGAAAAAGTAGTGAAAAATTGGACTGATCGCATAGAGTATGCAACTCTTAGCTCCAGTGGACATATGTCGAAAATCATGTATAAAAAATAAATGCCATAAAATTATCTACCAGATTATAATAATAAAAAATTCACTCCAACAATAAATCTGTCTTGTATTATAATTTTTTTTAGGCTTTGAACCAAGGATTCCAGGTGGAATACCTGTTGAGTCAATTCTGTCTTGGTTCGAAATTGGGTGATAGATTAGTGGAAAGGAAAGGGCAATCAAGTGAAACACGTGTAGGATGTTCTAAGCGTGGTGGAAAGAAACATGTGAATTTTAATCAGAGGCAAGTGTTATTCCTTTACCTCAGTCAATTTAAGTTATAAGGCAATCTAATCTACAAACTTCTCTACCATCAACTACAACTTCAAGTTGTAATTTGATGAATTTTTAATTTCCGTTGATTGGAAATGAGGATAGAAAATTTAGAAAGGTTTAAAGCGAAGTTCCACGGCCTGGCTGGGAGTCGAACCCGGGACCTCTGGGATCTGCAATCGAGCACGCTACTTATTCGACTACCGAGACCGTTGTTCAAATTTTTAGGGTATGTTCGGCCAGTCATGGTACGGGGTTCGAACTTACAATATCGGATAAGCGGTTCTTGAGATATTGCAAAAATAGTGAATCCCATTTTGCCTATATGACTTTTTTCAATATTCGATATAATTTTCGAACTATTAGGGAGATATTATGAAATTCAGTGAGAATGTATTACTTAGTCGTATTCTTTGACTGGCATAATTGAGTGATCATTGGAAAAGAGGGCGTGGCACCACTCATACATTTAAAATTATGGTATCGAATGGCTTTGGAATCAAATGCCGAAGAACAATGAAACTCAGTATGGAGTAGCCACTTGGTAATATCCATCTACTAAAAAACTGGGATGGGCACTGGAAAAGGAGGTGTGCCTCCACCCATAAAAGCCAAATTTTAGATATCGAATAGCTTTGGAAGTAAAAGTCACAGAAGGTTTAAACTCAGAATGGTGTTACTACTTGGTGATGTCCTTCTACAAGAAAACTGGGACGGGCTCTGGGCAAGGAGGAGTGGCTCCACCCATTTAAGCCAAATTTTTGATATCGAATAGCTTCGGGTCTAAATGTGGTACAACATAAAACTTAGAATGGAGTTACCACGAAGTAATGTCTTTCTAATAGAAAACTGAGACAGGCATTCCCAGCGATGCACTGTGGTCTAGAATGCGATTCTAGCGGGAATAAAAACCAACATATTTATTTTTTCTTAAAAATTAGCTTATTTGTTAGGTGAAAGTTGCCCATTCAAAAGGCAACTGAAATTTACTGATTATTTTGTTGTACATGGTGGCAACACTGCTTAGGACCGTTCACTCACGCCACGTGCTTGCTCGGCTTAACATAGTGCACTTTTGTAATTGTGATTTAAAAGTATTGTTATTGAATAAATTCATTGTTTTCTTTAAAGTTTACTGGTGAATAATAATCTAAAAAGTATATATACTGATTGTATACACATTATCAACTCTTTATGTGTATGTTTAAAGAAGATATTTGCAAGGATTTTTATTTCATCAACTTGCAATTTAAATAGTGAATAAAAAACTATGCGCAAATTTGCGGCTGTAATAACCTATTTTGTCCAAAATAGAATTATATTGGTTGTTAGAAAAAATAGAACCGGGGTGCATCCACCCGCAACTTTAAATTTTATTTATATTTTCAGGACCAGGTCTTGTACCAACTTATAGTTGAAACTTCATGTAAAAAAAATTTGATATCTTCATTAAATAAATTATATATATATTTTGACAAAAAAAAGTTATTTTATATTATATTTTTTTGGTAAAAGTAAAAAGTTTTAGTTTAATTACACACTATATTACCCGGTTTTACTCGGACGAAATAATGTAAAATTTTGATATTTATGTGACAAGAATTTTTTTGTTTATTTTTATTCATATTGTATTTTTGTAATTTTTTTTGCATTAAATGTAATAGTTAAGGGGAAGAATCATGAGAATCTCTCAATTAGTTTCTGAGCTATAATCTCAAGTATCCTTTTAAACATCGTCACAGCAACAACAACGCCACCTACCTTGTCAAACTTTAGACTTAGACCATCTTCAGGCCTTTCTGCACACACACATCAAATTTCATCAAAATCGGTCAAGCGGTTTACGAATGTTGAATTAATTCGCGCTAGAATCGCATTCTAGACCACAGTGCGCTGTGGCGCATTTGTTCATTAACATTGCATGAAAGACATCCATAAGTTGTTCATTTGGCAGTTCACCTTGAGAATGAACAACATGTGTACTTTAGACCCGAGAATGCTGCGGCTCGAGCAGAAGATCCACCAGCCAACACGTTAACGTCATTATTTTCGCTGGGGGAAGTTGATGCATTCACCAGAACATTGCTGTATGCTGAAATCCCACGCTATTACACTTGAAATGCGAAGACCAAAGAGTTTCAGCGCCTTGAAAGAGGCAACAAAGTTGTTGGTCATCCGAATATACATTCAATACGATGTATTTGGCCAAATTTATACAGTCCATCCAAACAATGCCGAATGTTTTTATATTTGCGTTTGCTTCTGTTTAATGTTTGTGGAAAAACTTCGTTTCAAAACTTCAGAACTGTCAATGGACATTTGTGTAAAACATATAGAGAGGCATGCCAACGTTTGCACGTCCTTCCTGGTGTCTCACTTACTACTACTCCCATCAAATACGGATATTATTTGCGATCATTATTTCCACATGTTCACATGTGGCATAAAATCCACTCTAATTATGAAAAAAATATCGTGAGTATATGACTGATGATATCTTACATCGCATGCGCTGCACAGGAAATGATCCAGACATGCTGCCTACGTTGGAAATGTATAATGAAACATTCATATTCATCGAAGATATGTGCTTAATGATTGCAAATAAAAGTTTGGCACAATTAGGAATGCCAGCACCGGATCATTTAATGCATGACATATTCAATCGTGATTTGCATCGCGAAGAGCAATTCGATTACAATCAATTGCGACCGTTTGTTCAGACCAATGCTCCATTAATGAATGATCAACAAAAGTGTGCATTTGATACAATCATGCCAGCTGTAAATGATCAAACTGGTAAATTTTATTTCTTGGATGCACCTGGTGGTACTGGGAAAACATTTCCTCATTTCATTAATATTGGGCAGTATACGATCGTACAGTAAAATTGCGGTTGCACTTGCTACATCTCGCATTCCTGCAACTTTGTTAGATGGTGGCCAAATGGCACATTCAGCTCTTAAGTAGCCATTGAATATACAAGCTGTTGAAACTCCAACATTTAACATTTCAAAATCATTTATAATGGGAAAAGTTTTGCAACAATGCAAGCTTATTGTATAAGCTGATGGCACCATGGCCCATACAAATTCGTTGGAAGCATTGGATAGGACATTGTGGGCTTTGCGAGGGAATAATCTGCCGTTTGGTGGTTTTGTTGCATTATTGGCTGGAGATTGGAGGTTTCCGTCAGACATTGCCTGTAATACCTTGATCAAAAGCTGCTGACGGACTGAAAACATGCTTGTAGTCGTCAGTTTTGTAGAGACTTGTGGAAAAATTAACATTGACAATCGGCACATGTATTCTACGAATAGTTGCTTGACAGTGGAAATGGAAGCATGCCAATTGACAATATGACCGGCCTAATAACATTGCCAGAGAATTTCTGCACTATTAATTAATCTAAGGAAGAGCTCATTCGCATTCGATTGGTTGAGCGAACGGGCGATATTAGCACCGAAGAACAATTAAGTCAATGAGCTTAATGCGGACATCCAACGGGAAATTGCGAGCGAATTAGTTACATATAAGTCTGTGGATACTGTCACAAATCCAGATGATGTGGTGAATTACCCCACCGAGTTCCTGAATTCGCTTGATTTGCCCGGAGTGCCACCTCACATTCTTCAGTTAAAAGTTGTAGCATCGATTATGCGATACGATGCCTCGTAACATCAATCAACCAAACTTATCCAATGGTATTCGGGTTGCAGTTTAGAGACTCATCAATAATTTTCTTGAAGTAACCATCTTGCAATCACCATTAATTAAGCACAAGGTCAATCGTTAGAAGTATGCGGCATAAGCCTGAGAACTCTATGCTTTACACACGGTCAGCTTAATGTTGCATGTTCACGAGTGGGCAAACCATCTGTATTGTTTGTTGATGCGACAGATGGAACGACGAAAAATGTTGTATATCTGAAAGCGCTAGAATAATCAATTCAATAAATGCACACTTTCCATTGAAAAAAGATTATTCATTGTTTTCAATACTGATTTTTTTTTTTATCTATAAGCAGCGAAGCGCACCAGGTCAGCTAGTTCTAGTATATATTTAATACACCGAATGCCAAGTGAATTCTTCATGGCGATCTTAAAAACGCTTATACCATCCGCAAATTCTTGTTTTACTCAAAACAGATTTACTAAAAGCAACATTTGCCATTTCTTAGACGTTTTTGCACTCTATCAACTGCAATTTTTCAAATTCATCTAATCCATCAGCAACAGTAGCAAAACAATGTTATTCTTTCAACAGCTGGCAAAGGAGTAAACAACCAATGAGTCTAAAAATATAACTAAGAAAATGTGGCTTGTTGACAAAACAACAAAAAAGTCATGACAATCGGATCAACATAGATCGCAAAATTTAAAAATTCCCGTTACTTTTTACAACTCACCTCGTACTTTTGCGAGGGTCGTCCAAAAAGTATTTGGCTCAATGAAGTACATTTAGCTCGATGTATTTTTCCCAACGTTGTTTTAAAGCTGCAATGTCCTGTCTAAATGGGAATCGTTGACCTCCTCAAAAAACACCAACATATGTGAAAAATATTATCTTCGAGCTTTTCTCCAGTGATTGTTGCGTGTTCTGTGGAAATTATACATGTTGATATTCCTGTAACGTCAATCAATTTCATGACAGAAAAAAACTTGAGCCTTCAACAATATGATTTCTTTTGAAATGAACTGTGCTTTTTAATGATTTTCTATTTTCTATGACGTGGCTTCTTATCTCCATAGAACTGCTCACATTCAAAATGTACGCTGTCAAATGCATGAATGATAAGAGTTCAACTAATTAAAGGTTTTCAATTACATCATAGTTGTTGATAGTTGTGACTGACATTTGGCATTGTGCTGAGCAAGAAATTTGTGCTATATTTTCAATAAATTGGCTAACTTATAAGTATTGATGTTACTGGTCTTTTTTATTTGAAATTGTTACGGGCTTTGGCTGCATAAAACTTAACGTTCAATTTTGTTTCTAAATCAGATAATTATTTTAAACAGATATTTAATCAGACTTAAATCACCAGATGGTTGGTTAAGAAACCTACTTAAGAACAGAAAAATTTATTACAAATCAATCACATTATTTTAATGACGCAAACCAATCTAGTTAGCAGTTTGTCCTGACTGACTGACAGATTATCGCACAGTCCAAACTGTAAAACTAAGTTAAGAGATAATAACGTTGTAAGCCGAAAAATACTCAGAATACCGTTTTCTTGATTGCCGTGGTCCATTTCGAATTTCTTCCGCCAGCCAGTAAATAGTATTACGCGAGCGTATAAATTCGTTTGGGGGGAAATTTTCGGAGCAAAAAGCTAGAATTCTGGAGAAACAACTCGTGTTTCCTTCCCTAAAAATATGCACCGACTTATACATATCATCTTGTACGCGACTATTTGATCAAAAACAACGTTCATACTGTTCCACAAGCTGCATATTCACCTGACATGGCTGCATGTGACTTTTTCCTATCTCTATGACTCAAATTATCACTTCAGGGAAAGCGTTTTGACACGATTGAGCCGATGAGAGAAAATTCGCAAAATGAGATGAAGGCCATTCCAAAATCAGTCTATGAAAAGTGATTTCCCAGACTGAATATACCATTCGAATATGTATGTATATTGCTTGCAATGGAGATTACTTTGAAGAAAATAAATTAAATTTTGATAAATAATGAAACCGGTTTCGTTTTATTTAAGAATTCCTGGTATTTTTTTAATCAGAAGATAAATCCATATTATTGACAATATATAACACTTCGGTTGATCTTAGCCACTGCAATGATTTTGTTCAAACTTATCAAATGTATTTTCTATATCTAGGACTAGGCTATGCCACGTGGTTTTTATACCACATCCCCACAGTGTAGGTTAATTTGAATAAAAACTTGCTTTGGTCTTGGAAGCAATTCGGCCAAAGTTGACATTTTGTGACGTGACGAAGTTACGTTTTACCGCGCAGGTTTCCAAAAAAGTTAAAAAATGCATTTTTTTCAAAATTAATCGGCGTTGCATTGAATTGTTACCCGCTGAGTATAACAGCTATGACTAAAAAAAGTGATACGACCATAAAGGTTATTTCTTTGACTTTATTTAAAAAAAAAAACTAGTAAGAAATGATCTTCGCCTGGCCGAAGTTAAAATACCCCCACGTCCGAACCGAAGTATATTCAAAGTCTTAAGCCGTCAATAAAATGTTTATTTGTAAAAACATTGTCGTTATACATAGTTTTAACAGAAAATATTCGCTTTCATTTTTTATAAAATCACTTTGTATGGGAGGTGGGTGTGGTTTTCACTCGATTTGGTTGAACTTTATACACAAAGTGCATGTTATATATCAAAGTTAATATGCAAAATTTCAAGTCCATGTATTAATTTTTGTGGAATTCTAAGAGATGTTACCATTTTGATAAAGGCACTTTGTATGGGAGGTAGGCGTGGTTTTCATCCGATTTGGCTCATTTTCGAACTTGACCTTTACTTTTTAGATAAAAGCTTAAATATTGAATTTCGTGATGATAGCTTGAAAATTACGGCTGTAATCGTGACGACAGACGGAGAGACGGACAGACAGACTGACATGGCTAAATTGACTCGGGTGGCGATGCTGATCAGTAATATATCTACTTTTCTATACCTACCACGCCTCCTTATGGGCGTTATAAACGGAATGACAAAATTAATACACCCCCATTTACGTTTTTTAAACGTGGGGGTATAAAAAAAAAAATTTTAAAAGGTCATCGGGACGCGGTGGAAGCTGCTTAAGCAACGCAACTGAAAATTTGTTACATGGAATTATTACTCGCCAAGTATAAGTGCTAGGATTAAAAATATGATACACCACCAAGGCCTCTTCTAAGCCCTTACAACAAAATTAAACAAAAAATTTCTGATGTCATGGAAACACAGAGAGAGCCGCTCAAAGATCGACAATGCAACATTCATGCAGCGGCGTTGCATTGAATTTTTACTCAGTGAGTATTTAAACTTCAAAAAATGTTTAAAAAGGAAAATTATGGATTTATACCTGGTCTTACGACAAAAATAAAAATAAAAATTCTGACGTGACCAGGTCGTGAAGATAGCAGCTTATGTAACAGAAATGTAATATCGTTGCATTCAATTATTACTCACTCAGGAGAAGTGCTGCGTTAAATTTTGGTTTACGACACCATAGATGTGTTATAATGCCTCAAAACTAAAATACAAAAAAAAATTCTTATGGTCATGATTTCAGGGTGGCAATCACACAATGCAGTAAAAATGCTACAATGATGAAAAAACGTTGCATGGAATTTTAACTCTGAGAATACTGGCGTGATGGTAAATTTTAAGGAACCAAAATGAAGGTGAGGTCTTCGGGCACATGATAAAAATACAAAAAAAAAAAAATTGACTGCGTCATAAAGCCCATCTGGGATCCGCCTAATGTGACGCATATGCATCACTTTTACTGGATTACTTGCATTCAGCTAAGGTTAAGTTAACGCACCAAGGAAAAGCACAGCCAACATCAACATCAACATTACCATCTACAGCAACGTCAACAACAACATCAACATCAACATCAACATCAACATCAACATCAACATCAACATCAACATCAACATCAACATCAACATCAACATCAACATCAACATCAACATCAACATCAACATCAACATCAACATCAACATCAACATCAACATCAACATCAACATCAACATCAACATCAACATCAACATCAACATCAACATCAACATCAACATCAACATCAACATCAACATCAACATCAACATCAACATCAACATCAACATCAACATCAACATCAACATCAACATCAACATCAACATCAACATCAACATCAACATCAACATCAACATCAACATCAACATCAACACCAACATCAACATCAACATCAACATCAACATCAACATCAACATCAACATCAACATCAACATCAACATCAACATCAACATCAACATCAACATCAACATCAACATAAACATCAACATCAACATCAACATCAACATCAACATCAACATCAACATCAACATCAACATCAACATCAACATCAACATCAACATCAACATCAACATCAACATCAACATCAACATCAACATCAACATCAACATCAACATCAACATCAACATAAATATAAACATCAACATCAACATCAACATCAACATCAACATCAACATCAACATCAACATCAACATCAACATCAACATCAACATCAACATCAACATCAACATCAACATCAACATCAACATCAACATCAACATCAACATCAACATCAACATCAACATCAACATCAACATCAACATCAACATCAACATCAACATCAACATCAACATCAACATCAACATCAACATCAACATCAACATCAACATCAACATCAACATCAACATCAACATCAACATCAACATCAACATCAACATCAACATCAACATCAACATCAACATCAACATCAACATCAACATCAACATCAACATCAACATCAACATCAACATCAACATCAACATAAATATAAACATCAACATCAACATCAACATCAACATCAACATCAACATCAACATCAACATCAACATCAACATCAACATCAACATCAACATCAACATCAACATCAACATCAACATCAACATCAACATCAACATCAACATCAACATCAACATCAACATCAACATCAACATCGATATCGACATCAACATCAACATCGATATCGACATCAACATCAACATCAACATCAACATCAACATCAACATCAACATCAACATCAACATCAACATCAACATCAACATCAACATCAACATCAACATCAACATCAACATCAACATCAACATCAACATCAACATCAACATCGACATCGACATCAACATCAACATCAACATCAACATCAACATCAACATCAACATCAACATCAACATCAACATCAACATCAACATAAATATAAACATCAACATCAACATCAACATCAACATCAACATCAACATCAACATCAACATCAACATCAACATCAACATCAACATCAACATCAACATCAACATCAACATCAACATCAACATCGACATCAACATCAACATCAACATCAACATCAACATCAACATCAACATCAACATCAACATCAACATCAACATCAACATCAACATCAACATCAACATCAACATCAACATCAACATCAACATCAACATCAACATCAACATCAACATCAACATCAAAATCAACATCAACATCAACATCAACATCAACATAAATATAAACATCAACATCAACATCAACATCAACATCAACATCAACATCAACATCAACATCAACATCAACATCAACATCAACATCGACATCAACATCAACATCATTATCAACATCAACATCAACATCAACATCAACATCAACATCAACATTAAAATCAACATCAACAGCAACATCAACATCAACATCAACATCAACATCAACATCAACATCAACATCAACATCAACATCAACATCAACATCAACATCAACATCAACATCAACATCAACATCAACATCAACAACAACAACTGCAACAAGAAACACCGTCATGTCAAAGCCTACGGGTGTGTCCACTACACAGCCAACTCTTTTTTATGGTAAATTTGCGTTGGCTAGCAAAGACAAATGGTAACATTTAAAAACCGGCAATTGACCAGCTGTAAAAAACTACGCATTTGCAACCCTACACCTTTTGATGATATAGCACTTTACGCTAAAATTGCAAAAGTTTTTTTAAGCACAAATTTGGAGGCCATCTGTTTGAAATCAGGAGCACGTTGTTTCAATTTGCACCAGCTTTATTTTATCAATTGTTCGTTAACGGATTATGTATAGCCTTCAACAGAACTCATTAACCCAATTCTTTCTCATATCATGAAAGAAAGTACATTTTACAGTTACCTAAAGGGTGTTTTTTTTAGAGTTATAGAACTTCGAATTGAAATAAAACACAAGAAAATCGTTTTAATGTCCATCAATTTGGCTTTATTGGAAGGATAATTTTATGCCATTAATGTTTAAATATGATTTCGGGCATGTGGCCGCCGCGGCTGGCTCGAATAAAGCCAATTCTACAGGTCCAATTTTCAACCACTTTTTCGAGCATATGGGACCGTATGTCGGCAATAACGCCACGAATGTTGGCCTCCAAGTCCCCTAACGTTTCTGGTTTGTTGGCGTAGACGAGCGACTTCACATATCCCTAAAGAAAATAATCCAATGGTGTCAAATCACACGATCTTGGTGGCCAATTGACAGGTCCATTCCGCGAAATTATGCGCTCATCGAATGTTTCCTTCAATAAATCGATTGTGACGTGCGCTGTGTGGCATGTAGCGCCGTCTTGTTGGAACCACAACTCATCCACATTCATGCCATCCAATTCGGGAACAAAATAGTCGGTTATCATGGCTCTATACCGGTTTCCATTAACGGTAACTGACTCTCCAGCATTATTTCGGAAGAAGTATGGCCCAATGACTCCACCAGCCCATGGAGCACACCAAACAGTCAGTTTTTGTGGATGTAATGGCGTCTCAAGGATCTCATGTGGATTCTCTTCACTCCAAATGCGGCAATTTTGCTTGTTGACGTAGCCATTCAACCAAAAATGAGCCTCATCACTGAACAAAATTTTGCGATGTAAACTTCGCGAACTGAACCATTATTTTCGAAATAAATTTGCACGATTTGCAAGCGTTGTTCTTTTGTCAACCTGTTCGTGATGAAATGGCAAACCAAACTGAACATAAATGACATTAGAGTTGCCAGATTTGACCACAAAATGCCAGTTTTATCTCTATTCGAAAAACAAACCGCTAAAAAAAACACCCTGTACAACTAACAACCGAGCAGGTATTAATTACTTCATCGCCATTATTAAAATTACATTACGTTTTACTCTTTTTTAAAAAAATAAACAGTTTTTTTAGTGCTATATTCTTGCTGTATAAGATGAAATGCTAAACAATTTATAAAACTCACTCAACAGCAAAAGCAGCAGCAGCAGCAACAACATTTTTTCACTTGTCCGTTCAGAACAATTTATTATCGTTTGGTCTTTAAACAGCAACGAAACCGCAGCATCATCATGAAAATTAATACAAAACATTTTACGGCAACAACTTAAGTGATGGTAGAGTCGAGGAAGAAGTAAAAAATTTATTTAAAAAAAAAAAAAAAAATGTTGAAAGGCAGCTCAAATAAATATGGGTATATTTTGAAAAAAATACAGGTGAGTGAATATAGCAGATGAAGAGGAGAACAAGAAGAAATAGTAGTTCAGAGGCAGATAGGTTAGAAACAAGTGAAACAAAGTGAAACACCTCAGCATAACAACCAAGAAAAAGTTCAAAGCAGTTAAACCAACTTGAATGGAAAATCCATTTCCGTTTCCGTTACGTTTGCAGCAACAGCAGCAGAAGCAGCAGCAATAGCAGCAGGATTGGCATATGCTGGTCAGGCAAGTGGAGCCAGAGAGTTGTAGAAAGTGCCAGTGGAACAGGGTGAGGCAGGATTAATTCGACCGTATGTTTGAAGCGCGCCAGCTTGAGGCGTTACAAAACTAAGTAAGCAGGTTTGAAGGCTACTCGTGCTACGGCATAGCATGGCATGATGGGTTGCTTGGATTCATTTTCGCTTAAAGAAAATTAATTACCTTGGCTAGTTTACCGTAGTTTTTTCTTCTTTTTTCTCTTCTTGTGCTCATGTTGTTGGTGAAGCATTGCTTTTTTTGATGGATCTCAGAGAACTCAAAAAACAGGAAAATAAAACCAAAAAAGCGGGTGGATGGCAAACAACACCTCAGCTTTGCCGATATCTTTCTTATTTTTGTTATTTTACCGTTTTTCTTAAACTGCGTCAAGCAAAAGAAGAATGAAGTTTTCTTATGTGATGCTCCTTGAGAGCAGCAGCTAGTCAACGCCATGCACGAATGCTGCAGCGACGTTTACACAACCTAGCGGAAGTAGACATTTTTTTTTTTCTTTACTATTTACTTTCTTCACTGCTACTGCTGTCGACTTCTTCTGCGGTTGTTGCTTTCAACATTATTTCTTGCCGCAGCAACCACTTAAGAGTAGTTGTGAAACAGGTTAATGTAATGAAAAATGGCAGTCAATATTTGCGCAGCGCATATAAAACGAGCACAAATTGCTATTGACTTTATGGTCGGGTCATAATATTTTTCCACTAAAACGTTAGTTTTTTGTTTCTTTTCCTATGCTTGCTTGCGTTTTTCGGTTTTAATTAAGAACAGCTTCAAAAGTTGCAGGTTACAGTGTTAGTTGAGAAATTCAAGACTTTTGAGCTTATATTTATTGGACTAAAATGGTGGATGGTAGTAAGATGCAAGTTGCAGACGTTGACGTGATCGTTTATTGCGGCAAAAATACCTGTGCAGGCTGCATGCAATTATATAATATCATATATTTTCAAATTTCGCCGCAAACCAGCTAAGCTAAAGCATTATTGACAGAAAGTTTCGAAAAAAAAATATTTTTTTTTTACCGAACGTAGGAGTCGCGCATCGACATATTTCTTTATAACCTCGGTATTTACTTGATCTTAAAGAATGATATGTATATGTGTTTGTCTCAGGGAGACCTATATTTTGTTTCTAGAACTCATTGACCTCAGCTGACTCCTTATCGTACTGACCCACCAGACCTCTGTTTCTACCAGCTTAAGGCACCATTTTGATTTCAGAAATGGAAAGCCCGTAAAAATTCATTAAATTTTTACTAAAGAAATATTTCGCTATTTCCACTAGAAATGTTTAGTAAAATTTTTTGCAAAACGTTGGGAAAAGGTCGGATGTCACATATGTATGAAGTGAAAATTGTCATTCCCGATATTGGGTTAGAATTTGTAAATCACGAAAATCCCCTTTCAGTCAAAAACATAAAGCCATGAGTCATTCTAGAGTCAATGATTTCTATAGTGGAGGTCCGGCATACCTCACTTTCTATCTCCGATATCTTGAAATCTGTCCATTATTCGACTTTGTGCCCATTGAGACTTTTGATCAGGAGCTCGAATAGAAAAACATATATCAATTTCACAAAATTCCACCAAGGGCCACTTCCCATACAAAACGTGCGGGGTCTTTTAATTGTTAGTTTAATAGTTAGCTGGTCAAAAAACAGAACTCTTAAAATACGTGAACAAATGCATTAGAGCAGTGATGTTCACGTAGTACGACGCGCGGTGAGACTCGACGGCTCTATTCGAGAATCGAAACACGTACACGATCGAATGCACGAAGTTCTCTCAATCAGTTGGCGCTGAAACTTCAAGCTGGAAGGTTCGCGCCGCTTGGTTGTGTGTTTTGCAATGCACGAAATGTTTGTGGCATATAAAAATGCGTTATTTGCAGGATTACAATAATAATAATAATAATAATAGTGACATAGATAATGATAGTGATAATGATAATGATACTGATAAAGATAATGTAGATGACAATGATAATTATAACACAATTCTTGCTTAATACCTGCAAAACAATTTTGTTCAGTGCAAAGAGTGAGAGTGCTACTAACACAAGTACAAAAGTTGAAAATTGTAGTAGTATGGGTATGAACTCCATTGCATTAGAGTATGGGTATGAACTCCATTGCATTAGAGTATTAGTGTAGTGAAAATTTGGAAAACTTTACATATTCAATGAACTGGGGTTATCACGATTATATGCAGTAGGTTTGAGTTCACGGTTTGTGTCAAGAATGATAGAAACAAGATTACATCACTGAGCATAATATACATAGAGGACTCAAATTGCCATAAAATGCGTGGCTATCGACATGGAATAGTTCTCTCTTCGCATTTTAACGATCGTCACTTCGTGTTTTCATAGCTACCACGTTGAGCAAAAAATAAAAGCTACAACACAAAAAATAAAAGCAAAAAACATATAAAAAAAAACCGTGCATACAATAGCATTTTAACGATCGTCACTTCGTGTTTTCATAGCTACCACGTTGAGCAAAAAATAAAAGCTACAACACAAAAAATAAAAGCAAAAAACATATAAAAAAAAACCGTGCATACAACAGAGCGCATGCGTGTGTTCCACAGAAAATTCATGAAGTGACGAATATCCAAAGCTTCACGATCGCAATAAAAAAATATGCAGCATTGTCGTCGTGACAACCAAAACACGAGTAACGCTCGTATAAACGACAAGAACGGTCATAGCATAAATGAGAGTGTGGGAGCCATTGCATATATTTTTTTTTTTGGGTTAAAATTTTTATATGATTCGAGTTCTCTATCTATTGTATGCTCAGTGATTACATGATACAATTATACAAGGTAGGAGTGACAACTTGCTTTTTTCTCATCAGTACCTTTCATCGACTGTCATTTGCCTGTATATTTTGTTTTCTATTTTCTTTTTTTCTTTTTTCGTTCTCTAATTTATACTATTTTTGACAGTTGGCGTAAGACGAAAGAACTGTCACTCCTACCTTGTATAATTGTATCATGAGTGATTACACGTTACGCAGTCCCGTTATCTAATGATCTCTTTCTGAATTGAATGCATTACGTCACGCAGCGCTTCTGCTTAACAAAAACGAATGCAAATGTACGATCGCTTTGGCAAATCGCAAAAATTGAAAATAAATTCTTGCGGAAAAGTGAAGGAAAAATAATTACTTTTCTTTCTAAAAATATGAATACTTTTGCTTACGAAAAATTTGAATTTTTTAAACTTTCAAGATTTTTATCTCCTTAATTATTCGAGACTGACAAAATTTTATTGCATCAATAGTTGAAAGGTTCATAAGCATATTATAAAAATAAGAAAAAAAAAGAAATTTAGGCGTGGGACCCAAAGTTCAAAATTTTTCCAAAGTCCGACAATAGCGCTGGATGACGTCATGCTCTCTGGAGGACGATCCTCATAAGGCAACGCGTGAGGGTCATGGGGGCGATCTTCACATGGCAACTTGTCTGACTGCCTCAACGTGGCGAGGCCAGCATTATCCATGTCGAAATCGTCTCAAGTCGACTCAAACCTTTCTTGGTGTCCTCTCCGCAGCCCAACTGATAAATATCTTAGAAAGATACAAGGCTGATATCACTGCAATCCAAGAAATGCGCTGGAAGGGACAGGGTTGCTTACGGCAAGCATCCTGTGGTATCTACTAAAGGGCTGCGTAGATGCACCTATTTCAACGTACACACACTGTGAGTTATTGCATTGCTCTCAGTTGACTGCCTTTCATAACACTTAAGAGTTGGTTTTGCTCAACACCAAATACAAATCGGCAACAACAAGCAATACCCACTCTCTTCTCTCGGCAATCAATGCACGACTTGCTTTTGTTCGGCAACACCACAAGCAATGCAATTTCTTCATAATGAGGGAGAGGATAATAGAAAGTAATAGATGGCAATAGATCATTTGGATCATTTTGATAATTTCAATTAGTTAGGTCGTGTAAAGTGCGATGAAACAAATTTTTAATAATATAATTGATAATTTAAATAACAAATTAGCTAAATTTAATTTAGTTAACTAACTTTAATTTAGTTAACTAAATTTAGGACAAAGCTAACTTAAATCCATTTTAATGCAGCCATTATTTTATTTTTTTTTTTTTTCTATATGAACTGGAGGAGAAAATATGCATGATAGAAAATTTATCGGATTATTATGATAACTCATCGGATTAGAATGAAAATTTGTGTATAGAAGTTTTTTGGTACGGTACGTGTTTGTGGGCTTTCAATTTTGATCGACCTTGAACACCAGAGGACGCTGTAGTACAATTTTTTTACAAAACTGCCTAAAAACTCACAAACCGCTTATGCGATTAGAATGAAAATTGATATATAGTAGTTTTCAGATACGATGAATTTTTTTGGCAGTATCTTATTTGAACCACCTTGGACACCAGATGGTGCTGTAGTACAAAGTTTTTACAAAATCGTATATTTTTAGTTGTTTTCTTTGGCTACATATGCATATATTTACAAAATATAAAATATTTCTTAAATTTAAAAAAATTTCCGTTATTTTGACATCAAAAACATATCTTGAAAACTATGAAAAAATTTACTACAACGATATATTTAATGCAACATCGTTGCTCAAAACTGAGAAAAACACAATCAGAAATTCAATTTTGTAACTTTCGATTCAAATATCTCCGCTGATTTTTTATACATTTTGTTAAATGTTTCTTTGTCTAAAAGCTTCATCAAAGTACTATGAAAACCTTATTGCAAAAATACTGTTAGTTGATAATATATATTCTAAATATTTTTTTCAAAAAAAGGTCTGATATTTTGGAGTTTTCCTCAAAAAAAGGTTAAAGATTTGTTTTTGTTGTAAAAATAATTAAAATTTAAATTCAAAAATTTTCAACTCTATTTAAAAATTTATAACATTTATAAGCAAAAGTTATTTCAATTTTACGCCAAAATTAAAAACCAATTTTGTGATTAAAAAAACAAGGCCCCTTGATTTTATCGAACAAAAATTTGTTTTCCCTTTATTGTGCTTTTATATTTTTTAAAAAATAAACAAGCTAAGAAATTGATTTTTTACAAAAAATTATCTTAGTATCTCTTACCAATCAAAAGTTATAGCCAATAATCTATATATACAAAAAGCAAACCGCTGTCTAGTTAAATAAATAATTTCAAATTAAGATTATGATAACATGATACCTTTGAACTATTAATGAAACCTTTGTGTTATATAAAATTAGATGGAATCCGACTAAGTTACTTAAGAAAAAAAAAATAATAATATTTATATAAGTGTGTCAGATAACGAAGAAAAATCTCTCTCAAGCTAGTAGATGATCCAAATCATCTATTGCCACTTATTGTCAGTGCACATGGTTTCATTGCATTGACTGCAGTGTGCTCTCTTACAACGATGTCTTAGAACAACAATGTCTTGGATCTCTTTTCATTTGCGCTCACTTGTTTTGTTCGTCTTCGCTGACACCACACACTTGATTTGTTTGAGGAGAGCAAGACAATGATTGTGGTGTGTTATAAACAGATGTCTTGAAAGCAGTTTCAAGTGCACCTACGCAGCCCTTTAGTATCTACTACAGCGGCCATGCGGAGAAGCACGAGTTTGGATGCGGATTCGTGGTTGGCAAGAGACTAAGTAAGGCATCATGTCCTGCGATTCACACCTCTGAACGACTTGCCATAATCCGTTTCAAGGCAAAATTTGTCAATATAAGCCTGATATGTGCGCATGCTCCGACAGAATACTGAGATGATGAGACCAAAGACAGCTTCTACGAGCGCCTTGAAGAGGCCTTTGAGCGCAGTCCCCGCCACGACATAAAAATCGTGCTTGGTGACTTCAACTCCAAGGTGAGAAGAGAAAATATCTTTGCTCATACAATCGGAAAGATCAGCCTCCACGATAATACCTCCGATAACGGAATGAGGCTGATTGACTTTGCCGCAGCGCGAAACATGGTCGTTTGTAGCACTAAATTCAAGCATCTCAATATTCATAAAGCCACTTGGCTGTCTCCTGATCAAAAGACGCGCAACCAAATTGATCACGTTCTGATAGACGGAAGGCACTCTTCCAGTGTTTTAGATGTACGCACGATCCGTGGTGCCAATATAGACTCGCATCATTATCTTGTCGCAGCCCAGATCCGTACGCGTCTGTGCGCAATCAAGAATGCGCGCAATCTAGTACAGAGGAAGCTAGACGTCGGAAAGCTGCAATCAAAACGAACAGCCGAAGACTTAGCTACTCGACTCTCACTCCTGCTTCAAGAAAGCACTCCTCCGATCGACGATATATGCGTGCAGTGAAATCACATTTCCCACTCTATGCGTACGGTACCGAAGAGGTGATTGGCTACCACCGCCCTCCCCAAAAATAGTGGCACGACCAGGAGTGTCGCGACGCCACTGCAGAAAAAGACGCCACCTACAAAGCTACCCTGCAGTCGGTTGTAACGCGTGCTGCTAAGGAGTGACACAAAAAGAACAGGAGGGAAGAGAGACGCATTTTCAGGCGAAAGAAAAGAGAAGTGGAAATGCGTGAATGCGAGAAAATTGAGATGCATGGTGGCAGCAATGAGGTCTGAAATTTTTCGAAAAAATAAGACGCCTATCCAATGGTTTCAAGACCGGGGCCTCTTCCTGCAAGGATGAAAATGGAAATCTAGTAACAAATACCCAGAGTACACTGATGACGTGGAGAGAACACTTCTCTAGGCTTCTGAATGACGACGACGACAACAATCCCGCCAATAGAGATGATATCCCGGAATCCCCAATTTTGGACGACAGCGTTGAAGTTCCGCTGCCCGATCATAGTGAAGTCTTGAAAGCTATAGCTCGGCTTAAAAACAACAAAGCCGCAGGAGCCGATGGTTTACATGCTGAGCTCTTCAAGAATAGAGGCGAAGCTGTATTTAAATGCATTCATGAGCTTCTATGCAGAATATGGTCGAAGAATGCATTCCAAACGATTGGAACCTCAGTGTGCTCTGCCCAATCCACAAGAAAGGCGATCCCACAATTTGCGCCAACTACCGTGGGTTAAGCTCTTAATAGGACCTTATCCTGTCGAGCGTATTATGTGAAAGACTGTAGAAGCTGTAAAAGATTGAATCATTTCGGAATGCACACTCTCTTAATGCATTCAAAAGCTGCATCAACCAGATTGCAATCTTATGCTTCTGTAGAGTAAATAAATTACTGATTTGCACAATTCATCATTCTTTGCAGATAAAAAAATGCACACCCAATGCTCTCTAAGGAATGGGACTTATGGAAATATCAATCTCATTCTTGTTGGCTTAAAAAATTTGATGAATGCACTCAGTTTTATCATTCTTTTCAACTCTGAAACACTGGACATTTTATTTACTACCATGAAATACTACTAAATATAAAGCAGCATTTTGCATTTTTGTTGTCATTTGTTTTCGCAGCCAATCTTAGTGACATGCTTCTGTCTTTCCTTTGACATTTTCTAGAATAATAAAATGCTTATTAACAATAAATATTATTAACAAAATGAATAAAAATGAACTTCTTCAATTTGTTGCATATAATACTTTTTCTATACATGATATAAGCCAATGGCAACCCATCACAGTCATGCCCAACAGTCACGCACGCATACACAAATACACACAAAACAACTTCAGACGCAACAACAAATCTTTGCGGCTGAAGCCATCGCCGGCTGCATTCACTAAAATTTCAATTCGGCTGCAACTATCGATGGTTGCAGCCATCACGGCTGAAGCCATCGGTGGCTGCATTCGTTAAAATTTCAATTCAGTGTGCATTCTTTGCGTTTTGCAATTCATGACTTGAAAAAAATTTTAATCAGCCTAAAGGCTTCAGCCTAAAGAGTTCACACTTTGAATGTTAGAAAAAAAGGCTTCAGCTTTTGAATTTTTAAACAAGAGCATGAAAAGTGAAAAGAATTTAACACTTTTACAGCTCTGGAAAGACTGAAGCCCATCGTAAACCAGCTGATTGGACCTTATCAGTGTGGCTTGAGACCTGACAAATCCACCATAAACCAGATATTTACGCTGCGACAAATCTTAGAGAAGACCCTAGTTAAGGACTTTGTCTACCTGGGATCCAGCATTAACTCTTTCAACGATGTCAGTATTGAGATAAAACGAAGGATAACTCTTGCCAACAGGTGTTACTTTGGGCTAAGTAGGCAATTGAGAAGCAGAGCCCTCTCTCTATGAACAAAACTCACGCTCTATAAGTCACTAATCATGCCCGTCCTATTATATGCAGCACAAACCTGGACGTTGAGCAATTCTGATGAAAAGACTTTGGGAGTCTTCGAGAGAAAGATCCTTCATAAAATCTTCGGTCCAATCTGCGTCAATGGCAAGTATCGAATTCGATGGAACCACGAGCTGTATGAGCTGTACGCTGACATCGACATAGTTAAGCGCATTAAAATCGAAGGGCTCCGCTGGCTAGGTCATGTTGAGCGAATGGAAAACGACGCTCCAGCGAAAAAAATATTCGATTCGGTGTGCGGTGGTGGTCAACGCAGAAGAAGACGCCCACATCTTCCTTGGAAGGATCAGGTGATGGATAACCTGACCACGCTTGGTGTTTCCAACTGGCGCCAGCAAGCGCAGAATAGAAATGGCTGGCGTAATTTCTTACACGAGGCCAAAACCGACTTACGGTTGTAAGCGCCAGATAAGTAAGTAAGTAGACGTCTTGCTCTCTCTTTCATTCCCGGAACGCGTAATCTTGTTTCTATCATTCTTGGGTTTGTGTATCTAAAGGCCAACTTAACAAGAGAGGTATCCCAGAAATATAAGTGACAGGAAATTTCTCATTAAATTCTTTAAAGAAATCACATGGTCAGAGTTTGAATTTCATTTTCAATAAAACCGGTCGTGTTTTCTTTGAAAAATTGATTTATACATTTATATAAAAAAAAATATTGAAAAATTAAAAAAACGAAAAATCAATAGTTTTTTCTATCGGAAAATTGAATTAATATTGCGGAATAGTTTGAAATCCAGCTGTGTATTAGTGATAGACTTATTTTAGTATATTTTAGTACAATTGTTAAACAATATTGTGTTTGATTTATAAAAAGTGGACTTCGTGACTGTAATTTACAATGGGCGAACCGCCCGACGTGGCCAAGCGGCAAAATGCCGCTCAACCACTGTTTGAGCTGGACAATTCTAAAAGATTAAAAACAATTTCTCCCGGTCCAAAATATCTTGTAATTACAACAAAAGAAAGTGACGATACCCTGGCAAATGTTTCTCCATTCTTAATTAAAAAAACTATAGACAACGTGTGCGGAGGTGAAATCGAAACATGTAAAAAACTACGAAATGGCTCTCTTTTAGTCAAAACAAAAAGTCTTTCCCAAGCCGTCAAACTCATAAAACTAACAGCACTTACTCAAACAATTAAAATTGAGGTAACGGAACACTCTTCTCTAAACTACTCCAAAGGTATCATATACTCAAATGATTTGAGAGGTATACCGGAGGAAGAAATTCTGAACGAGCTTAAAGATCAGAATATAACAGAAATCAAAAAAATTTTGAGAAAAGTAGGTGACAATTTAACTGAAACTGGTTTAATTATAGTAACTTTTGCAACACTTAATCTTCCAAGTGATATCTTTATTGGATACGAAAAAGTATTCACCCGCCCTTATATACCTCTCCCAATAAGATGCAAAAATTGCCACCGATTTGGACATCTTAACAAGTTCTGTGAAAATAACAAAATTTGTAACAACTGCGGCAATGAAGATCACGTTGACCCTGACTTAAACGAATCATGTAACAAGAATGTTTCATGCATTAATTGCAAAGAAAACTTAATCAAATATAATCACCACGCGTATGACAAAAAATGCCCTGTGTTCATTAAAGAGAAAGAACTGCAAGCAATAAGAATATTGGAGAAAACTGATTCAAAAAATGCTGTCCGAATCTATAAAGAAAGGCACCAGCACAATTATTCTTCTTACTCATCCAGACTTCAATCAACTCCGACCAGCCATCAATCATCAATAACAATAACAAAATCACATACCACGCCAACTACAGTTCTTAACAAGTCCATACCCACCATAGCCAAAGTACTCTCAACTCTAAATTCCAATATCTCCAATCAAGACTCATTTTCGTTGCAAGCCTGCTCCAATTCTGATATGCCCAAAAAATCGCTTGGCACAAGCTTAAAATCCCAGAGAATCTCGGACACAAAACTAAGAATTCTTCCGAAAAATACTTCAAGACGTGCAAGAAATCAACTTAAGTTGAATAATAAAATAAAATCATCTTCCAGCATCTTAAAACACCATGGCTCCGACTACGATACCGAAATCACAGACAAAACAAGTATAAACGCATCACTGATGATATTAGAATGAACTATGCTCACAACTTAAATATCTTTTATTCCATTTTAATTTTAATTTTTATTATTGCTCTTTTATTATTATTATATCATTAATACTAGTCAAGCTATTATTATAAGATTTCTTCAATTATATAATTATTTTACTTCTTTTTTCTTTAAATCTCTTCAACAATGGCTCTTAAAATAATCCAATGGAACATTCGAGGATATCTTAATAATTACAATGAGCTACAATATTTAATTAAACTTCATAATCCAAAAATAGTCTCTTTGCAAGAAACTCATTTACATAGTATTTCAAACATTCCCATTCCACTCAATTTCACCTTATACTCCTCAAATTCCTCAACAAACTCGTTTGGTGGTGTCTTATTGCTTATTCACAATTCAATCCAACACACTCAAATTTTTCTTAACAATGGCATAGATGCAATCGCACTCTCAGTAAAATCAAAAATCGACTTCACAATAATTTCTACATATATTCCCCCAAGTAAACAATTTTCATTAAATAACCTTGAAAATGCCTTCAACAGTTATCACCCTTGCATCGTCACCGGAGACTTTAACAGTTGGCATACTAGCTGGGGTTCTCCACGAAACAACAAAAGAGGAAACATCATTTCTAAATTTCTGAACCGATCACAATTCATTTTACTAAATGATGGCTCCCCTACCCATTATAGCACCCATCACTCCTTTACTCACATAGATCTCACTTTCTGTTCCCCACTGTTAGCTGTTCAGTGCGATTGGAAAATTGAAGAAGACTCCTTTAGCAGCGATCACTTCCCTTTCTCCCTAACATTATTTCTAACTCCACCTCAATACACCCAAAAATCAAGACCTAGCTTTATAATTGACAAAGCCAACTGGGATCTGTATCATAAACTCACTGACAAACACCAAAATAGTAGACCAATAAGCAAAAATATTAACAAAGAAGCCGCAAACATTCACCGCATAATCCTCGAAAGTGCCAATGTATCAATACCGCAACGATCAACGCATCAAATAAAACCTACTCTTCCATGGTGGTCACAGCACTTAAGTAATTTAAAAACTGAAAAGAGAAGACTATGGAATATTTAAAAGCGTAACATTACAACAGTTACCATCCTCAGTTATAAAAGAGCCAACTCCAAATTCAAGCGTGAACTAAAATTGGCCAAAAGGGCGTCCATACATAGCTTCACATCTGATATAAATCCCACAACCCCAACAAGTAAAATTTGGTCCAATATTAGAACCTTTTGTGGTATAAGGCCACGCCAAAATATACACTGTATAGCTTCAACTGCCACTCCCAACCTTTCTCTCACAGAAAACAAAGAAATAGCTAACGAGTTTTGTAAATACTGGTCTAAAGAAGCTTCGGACGACAGCTTCTCGGCTGAATTTCGTCAAAAGAAAGCTTCTGTAAATGCAATGACCAGCCAATTAAACCCATCGAGCAAAGCATTGCAAATCGAGAGAGATATCAGCTACATTGAACTTAGCGCAGCTCTAAAAAAGCTCAAAGACCGCACCCCAGGAGCCGATAGAGTGTCATATCCTATGATAAAACACCTTTCCTATCCAACCAAACTACGACTTTTACAGACTTATAATACTATATTAAAAAATTACATACCACAATCTTACAAAATTAGCACAGTTATACCTATTATTAAACCGCAAACGGACAGAACACTTACAAAATCATACAGGCCAATATCTTTAAACCCATGCTGCGGCAAAGTTCTAGATAAAATCATTGCAGATCGGTTGTGGTGGTTTGTCACTACCAACAACCTTATCAATAACAGGCAGTTAGGATTTATAAAAGGAAAATCTGTATCTGATATTTTAGTATACCTAAATTACTAATTACCTTGATTACTAAATCCATTTCCGCGAAAAATCACTTATCAATAATTTCTCTAGATTTCTCGAAAGCCTTCGATAAGGTTGGCGTTCACACAATAATAGAACAGCTTATTAATTGGAATCTTGGCCCTAACATAGTTAACTACGTCCGCAATTTTATGTCGAACAGACAAATAAAAGTTCGTATTGCAAACTCTTACTCAAACAGCCTTCCTTTAGCCAACGGTATCCCCCAGGGATCCCCTCTTTCCGTCATACTTTTTCTTATAGCATTTAACAACCTATCTAATATTATTTCACTACATAAAGATATTGACTTTTGTTCTTACGCTGATGACTTTTACCTAATAAAGAAACTAGGAAAAAATAAAAACGTAAACCTAGACTTTAACAATGTTATCAACGACATTCTTTCCTGGTGCAAACACACTGGTGCTGAGCTCTCCCTTTCAAAATGCAAACACCTGCATATCTGTAGGAAACAGAATTGCCTATGTTTGATCCACTCCAATAACATAACCATTGAAAATGTTAATAACTTAAAAATACTAGGAGTCGTATTTAATAACAGATTTAGATGGAACTCTCACATCGAACATATCCTAATATCTTTATCAAAAAAGTTAAATATTATTAAATGCCTCTCAAGCAATAAATTCAATTGCAATACTTACACCCTCATCTCCATTATTCACTCTATTTTAATATCAAAAATTGATTACGGACTTTACCTTTATGGAAATGCGCCTAAATCGTTAATAAACAAACTGCAAGCAATTGTTAATTCGGCGATACGAATGGCCTTAGGGGCCTTTCGGACCACCCCCATCACAAACATGCTATTCGAATCCAATATGATACCAATCCGGAATAGAACCGAATTTATGAATGCTAAACTATTCAAATCACTCTTAAATGGTTATCACTCTCCCCTTACCAAAATAATAGCTTCGGAAAAAATTTCGAAAAGACCACAAAAAATCCCATCCTTGGTTAATAAGACAATTCAACTCTGCAAAAAATTTGGAATTCCTTCTAGCACCATAAAACCCCCTAATAGCGAACACCCATCTTGGCTGCTTACAGCTTCTACTATAAATACATCCCTTCGCAAATTCTACAAACCCGCTACTCCTTCCATTACTTTTCAATGTAAATTCCGTGAAATTAAAGACAAACTACCCAACGTTACTTTTTTATACACTGACGGCTCTAAATCTGACAATAACTGCAGCTACAGTATAACCACAGAAAATAGTATTCTAAAAATATCACTTTTACCGAATTATTCCACTACGTTCTCCTCAGAAATAATAGCCATCCATGAAGCCATAACGTATGCTGTAAGCCAATCCACCAAATTTGCAATATGCACCGATTCACTATCATCATTGGACGCCATACAAATCCTAAACAATAACGAATACTATCCTTCTCTTATCAGAAACATTCTTATCGATTACTTCCCTAAAATAATATTAATTTGGATACCTGGCCACGTTGGTATACCAGGCAACGAATATGCGGACTTGGCTGCTAAATTTGCATGCAAAGCCCCACTTGCCTTGACTGAAAACCTCAATACCAAAGATATAAGAAACTTTTTAAGAGAACACTACAATTCAAATCACTCCTTATCTTGGCAGCATACTTCACAATTGTACCAACAAATAAACATGAACAAAAACAACATCAAAACATTTCTTAGAGATAACCACATAGACCGGATATCCAGAAAAGACCTAATAAAATTTGAACGCCTAAGACTAGGCCATACCTCTCTAACTCATAGACACCTATTCGATCCTCAAATCTCCTCTTTATGCCCATATTGCAACACAAATTCTCCAATATCCTTACTGCACATCCTCAATGATTGTCCACATTTCAATAGCCCCAGATTAAGCATATTCCATAATGATGTTCCAACGTCTTTTCTCTCTTTTCCTACTTTAGATAACATAACTAAAATTGTCAACTATCTCAAATGTTCCAATATATTTTCACTTATTTAACGCTTGAATATGTATTAATTTACTCTATTATTATTTTATTACTATGTATATACTTTTAATGTACTTGAATATTTATGATTTGTAGTTATTAAACTCTAAGCTGAAGGCCATTGTTGCTACTGCTTTCTTTTTCCTAATTAGTTTTTATAATTTTAATTATAAGCTAATTTGTAATAAATAAATAAATAAATAAATAAAATCACATGGTCAAAACTATGCTTATTTTAAATACTTTAAATTATGTAAAGTTTGCAATATATATTTTCTATTATAATACAAGTTTACGTATAAAGCTCAAAGCTACATGATCTATCGTTTATAGATTCCAGATGCTTAAAAAGATGTTGATTACAATCGATTTACTAAATGTCTTAGTACTTAATTTTATTTTAACAAAAAAAAAACTCTTAATCATCAGCATAAATATGAACAAGTGATAATTTGAAAACATACATATCTACGATAGAATGGCAATATATTAAGGGATTTAATCTAGGGATTTAGTTCTGAAACCTTAAATCGTGAAGATGAAGTTTCTTTTTAAAAATCTTAAGAAATTCTTAGTCGTAGTTCACTCTTATTCATACATACATTTCTGCTTTATTCTGTTTTAGTTTCGCAAGGTAGAAAATACAGTTTTATAAAATAATCCATGTGGCAGGCAAAGCATGAAAAACATGGGAGAAATAATTCACCTAAAATGTGTGGCTGGCAAAATAAGTTCTGCAAAAATGTGAGCTTCTTTAGATTTTCTACAAAACAAGGTAAAGCAATGGCTAGGAATAACAGGAAAATTTGAACTATGAAATATGACCATACATTTTTGGCAACAAACATACGCTTAAACATGGCAGCACATACATAAAAAGCAGAGCACAGCAGCCACAACAAAGCATACCAGAGCGAGCTCCGATGTCGAGCAACACAAAAGAATTAACTTCTTTCAAATTTTTTGCCGATTTTCTTTAATTTTATTTATTTATATTTTTTTTTTTTTAAAGGACGCACTTGAGCATAACAGCAGGGTAACTAACGTATGCGCAACGACTTGGCCTTCCGCTTCCGGTTTTATTGTAGATTCACGTAGCCAGCAAAAAGGCAGAGCGAAAGTGAGTAAAGAAAACAGTTGCAGAAGAGTCAAAAGAATTGAAAAAAAAAATAAAAAAATGTTTTAGACTTTATTGCTTTTAGGTATGCATTTGTATTGAAAATTCTAAATTGTTTAGTGTGTCATCCATTCATATAGAACCACAAACACCCACACTTCTACATAATCTAATTCACTGCACCAAAAACGATCTCAAACATCTCGAAATATTTTAAGTTTTTCCAACTTCTTATTAAGTGGTTTTTTATTAAGCTCCTAAGCTTTACAGGCAGCTTTTGAATCTTTCCAAAAGCTTTCACACTCTTTAAGCTGCTTACTTCGCTATTATGAGCTGTACGTGATTATTTTATTTATATATATTTTTTGTTTTGTTGATCTAAAAAAAAATTTAAGAAAATTCTGCGTCATATGTCAAAACTTTACGACACTTCAATAAAAACTTTATTTTCTTCCTTTATTTATGTATAGTGCTGGCAAGCTCCTCAAGCTTTGAACTATGCTTTACAAGTTTCAAAAGACTTCAAGCTCAAACGAGTAAGCCGTTTATAACATAATAATTTCGAAAATAAATCCTTTCAATTTTAAGTATGTACGTTGGAACAGAAAGTTGTGCTTTGAATTGACAAACACTGAGCTTTTAGAGCTTCTATGAAAAGAATCATAGCTATAAGGTTTAAAGCTTGCAGCGTATGAAAGCATCAGCTGTTATCAGCATTAATGAATATATTCCGTATTTATTTTTTTTAATGTTCAAAGGGGTGTTCGTTTTAAGAACTAAAAAATAGCAAAGATTTTTGTGAAAAAATCTGCAACGATTATTGGAACAGTTGTTTGTGCATTAAAATGTTCTCAATAATGTTCTGAACAAAAAACTTTTACCACTGATTTTCAGAAAATTGGCTATAAAACTGTGAAAAAAGAATTGGTCAATAGGCCGCTATAAGAAGTCGTCACTTTGAATTTTTACTCGTCCTTGTTTTTCAATTGAATCATATATTTTTTTATAGGAAATCAAATGCTTCAAAATTTTATTTTTTTTAATCGGTCAGGTTGAGCATGGTATCCTACGATTTGAGAAAACGTAGTTTTGAGAAAAAATTGTTAAAATTCCGAAACCGGTTTCTATTCTTACGCAAGAACCCTTAAAATTATAAATTAAAAATTTCGGAATAGGTTCGAAAATATCGTGGATTTTCGATTACTATGAAGATTGCCTTTTTAGTCTTGCATCTAACTATGAAAAAACAGTGATTAATCAGTGAAAATCCTTCTATTGCTTTTCAAAGAATTCTACAAGATGATCATTACATTTTTGCAATCGTTTGAACGAATTTACGATTGCCAATCTGAAGTTGGTACCTCTGAAACCAGGGTTTTTAAGACCTCAGCGGGCTATTCGGGGGTAAAAAAACGTTCTCCACGAATTTCTTTTTTAATGTGAGCGAACAAGAAGTCATTCGGTGTTAAGTCGGAACTGCAAACTGGATGACCCATTAATTCTACATATTGAGCGCTCAAAAACTCTTTTGCTTTTTTTTTTTTTTTTTGTAGCTTTGAACCAAGGATTTCAGGTGGAATACCTATTCAGTCAAGTCTGCCTTGGTTCGAAATGGGGTGATAGATTAGTGGGAAGGAAAGGGCAATCAAGTGAAACATGTGTAGGATGTTCTAAGCGTGGTGGAAAGCCAAAGAAACATGTGAATTTGAATCAGAGGCAAGTATTATGCCTTTACCTCAGTCAATTCAAGTTATAAGGCAGTCCTCATCCACAAACTTCCCTACCATCAACTACAACTTCAAGTCGTAAATATTGATGAATTTTTAATTTCAGTTGATTAGAAATGAGGATTGAAAATTTAGAAAGGTTTAAAGCGAAGGACCATGGCCAGGCCGGGAATCGAACCCGGGACCTCTGGGGTAGCAGTCGAGCACGCTACCTACTCGACCACCGAGGCCGAGGCCATACAAATATTTTTTTATCTTAATTTTGTCTTTGCGATGAGCCAAAATCAAAGAACACCTGCAAAAAACAGCAACACAAACCGCACTAGTTCAGTGTTCAGCACATTTTCCAGCGAACTTTACAAAAACGAATGCATACAAAGCCAAAATAAAAAAAAGGCACACTCGGTGATTTCGATGCCGAAGCTGATTGTCCCAATACTTGTGCGTCGAGTAATTTTTATGACATGTGATTTTATTGCATTTTAATTGTTTTTTTGTCAAACGCAACGATAAGCAACATTTTGTGTTTTGTTTTTTTTAAGCATTGGCGGTTAAAATTTCTTGGTCCCCACTGCGCTAAACAAATGGTTGTGTACCGTTCAGCATTAGCAATTCTCCATTGGCATTCATTTGCTTGGATACTCCGTCTTCGGACAACTTTTGTCGGGGTTTGCTCACTTTGAAGGATCCTTACTTTGTTTCGAGCGTAGATTCATGATTCGTCATCTGAAGTGATGTCGTTGACGTATTTCAAACTACCGTCGTGAATCACCAATGCTTTACAGTCGCTGGATGTGGTGCTTCATAACCAAAAGTCGAACTCAGTTGATCGATGCTATTCTGTTCTAGTCAATCCAGGTCGAAAATCGTAAAAAAATCATTATCCGAAAATGCTCACATGTTGATTGCATTTTTTCAATAAAATACAATTTTCAAACCACTGTAAGCAAGACATCAACACAGCACACACACACAAAATGTTGAATTTTCGAATGTAACTATCAAAACTCATCTGGCAATACTTAGTGTTGCCGAAGTGCAAATCTTTAAAGGTAGACCTTGTATAACGCACCTTTTCGCCATACAGTTGTTCAAATAATCTGTGGCCGTCTTATTCTGTGGCTGTTGGATTCATTTCTTTGGGTACGAGGGGTACTATTTATATTTCGGGAACTGGCAACACTAATATCAATAGCTAAAATCTAGCATCAGCATAATAAAGTTCGACATTTGTTAGAGTAAATATACTCACAATGTTTTGATGTACAAGCGATGTTTGTTTTGGTTACAGTGAGTTAAGGAAATCAATTTGTTCAAAGGATGGAAATTTCAAGAGAGGGTTTTCGTTGGATTATTTTTCACAACTTTTGACGTGGATTATCTCAACAATAATGTGTCGATGAACTCAGTTTATAACGATAAAGCACCATCAAAACCCACAGTATATCGCTAGTGTAGTGAATTCAATCGTGGTCGTAGTACGGACTGCAACGAATTCCGTGAAGGTCGTCCAAAATCGGTTGTTGTGCCACAAAACATCGATGTAGTAAAAAACAAAAAGAAATAACTGGCCATTTCAGCCCGTGAAAGGACTTTGACCTAGCTTCTTATGATCAATTGTGTTGTGCGTGTTATTAAGTTTGTACACAATTGACCGAGAAATGGACCTACAGGCTTAACCCCGACTCCGAACGGCGATGAACGGAATGTTCTTATTCTCAAGAAGCGTTACATGGCATTTTTATTACTCTCTGAGGTTTGCCATTGTCTGCAGAGAGGTGGCGGCCGTACAGAAAACTTTTAATTCAAATAATTTTCTGTCGCTGCTGGGGTTCGAACCTGGGTCTCCAGGTTCTTTGACATAGCTGCCACGCACTGTAACCAAATACGCCAAGGACGCCACTGTACTCGATGTAGTACGTGTACTAATAATGCAAGATCGTCATGTGACATATCGTGAGATAGAGGCATCCTTGCACATTAGTTCCACTTCAATACATTCCATTTTACATGAAGACTTATCTATAAAAAAAATTTGCTCTCGTTGCATACCCCATAATTTATCAATCGCTCAAAAAAGTTTAATCGTGGTGCTTCAAAAGACGTGTATAAAATCGTGACAGGTGGCGAATCATGGATATATGCGTATGAGTCGAAAACAAAACAACAATCGACCGTGTGGGTATTCCAAGACGAGGCAAATCTAACAAAAGTTGTTCACGCACGAAGCACTGCGAACCAAATGGTCGCCTGTTTCTTCCACCGAATAGGTCATGTGGCCACTGTTCCACTTGAGCAACGTGGGACGGTCAATTCTGAATGATACACAACAATTTGTCTGCCGGAAATCTTCGGAGAAATTCGCAAAACCAACCGCCAAAGACGAATCATTCTCCATTATGACAACGCGAGCTATCGCACATTTCGTCAGACATGTAAAAATGCACATGCAGCAGTCAAAACGTCGAATTGATGACTCATACTCCATACAGTCTTGATTTGGCACCCAATGATTTCCTCTTGTTCCCGAATATCAAATGTAAACTGCGTGGTCAATGATTTACGGGCGCCGCAGAAGCAGTTGAAGCGTTCAAAAACCATGTTTTGGAGGTGTCTCAAGAGGAATGGAAAAACTCCAATGACAAATGGTTTCAACGAATGCAAAAGTATATTGATCATCAAGAGGATTATTTTGAAAAACAATAAAGCCATTTTCATTTCAAAATGTTTGTTATTATTTGCTATTCCCGAAGTATAAATAGTACCCCTCGTAGCCCAGTTCGAAGTAGCTCCTTCGAATTTTTAAAATTTGCTGCGCACAAGAAAAAAATTATGCAAAAAAAAAAAAAACAACAAAAATTAAAAATGTTTATAGACATTTATAAACAAAATTTCTTCTGGATTGTGGATGAAAAACATCGTACCAATCAGATTTTTATGACCTCTGCTTCAGTACACTAAATTTTTACACTTTCAAAATGTTCACTGTTGCCACTGCGAATGCAACCAGTTTAAAAATGTTCCTAATGCAACAACTTCAAATATGGGGAAAAAGGAGTCTTTATGGGGGCAATTGTCTCTTCCTATGGCATCAACCCGCAAAAAGCGTCAGTTCGTTCAATGTTAAAGGGTATTTTAGTGGAACTAGTACTGGTCCTTTTTGGAACTAGCTCAGAACTATTTTCAATTTATATCACAACTTTTAATAATAAAAACAAAAACTTTAATAAACAAGAAAAATAAACATATTTCTTCTGCCGTTAGTTTTTTAATTATTGTTTTTATCATACTTCCTGTAATGTGTGCGCACCTGACTGTGTCTGTTTTGAAGTTCAGTCTCTTTTCTTCTGGTAAGCTTATAATATGGAGTTTTTCTAATGTATATCATCTAAAGTTGTTGTTCTCTTGTTGTTATATCTCCACATTTTCAAAATCAAGCGTGTGTCCATTTTTCATACAGTGGGGGCGGCAAGTGTTGTTTTCTGGTCCAAACATCTACGAGCTTTTCGGTCGGATCGATGCGAAGAAATTCTTGTCGGTAGCTTGTTTTTAGTTGTCTCAACATATGCCTGGTCACATACGATGGACTCGTCACCGGTGCACATAATTTTGTAAATTAAATTGGATTTTTCAAGTTATTCAATTTTTGTTTTGTAAGAGCCCGTAGAATTCGAAATAAAAATTATTTCTAAAAGGTCGGAAAATAAATATATAAGTTTATACATATACTAGCGATACCCGGCGCGCGTTACTGCACCCGGCAAATATATTGGAAATAATAAGTAAATTCAAAAGTTTTATTAGTCACTTAGTCTGACACCACCCTCATGTTCCACTGCCCGTTACAGTTTCCCAGTAGTAGAACATCACTCCCAGGTGGCAATTCCATTATGAGTTTCAATGTCCTGTGATTTTAACTTCCATAGCTATTCTGTATAGAAAATCGGGCCACACCCCCTTTTCCAATGCACGTACCAGTTTTCCAGTAGGAATAGTTTGGCAATTAGTAACTCCATACTGAGTTTTATTGTCATGCGACGTTTAGTTCCAAAGCAAAAATTTGACTTGTGTGATCGGACCCACAACCCAGTTCTCTTGTAGAAATACATTCTCCATTCTGAGTTTCAATGTTATGTGTACTTCCAAAGCTATTCGATACCTAAATATGAATTGTATCGGCAGTGCCACGCCCACTTGTCAAATGGTCACTCAATTTCGCCAGTCAAAGCAAATTGTACGTTCTTACCGAGTTAAATTGATATGCGACTTATAGTTCGAGAGTTATACCTTAAATTTTGGCGGTTGAAAAAGTGCCACACCATTCGTTCAACGCCCATAAATTTTCACCAGAGGAACGACACGTAAAAAATTTCATTCGAATATCAAATTTCGATGCTGTGTGACGTATAATTCCAAAAATATTCGATATCACATATTCGCAGAAGGAAGTATCCAATTTGGTCCAGTCGTTTTCAAGTTTTGAGCAATCGAACAAATTAAGATAAATAAGAATATAGATAAATATACATATATAAGAGAGGGGGAACTCCTAGCATATTTGTATAGCTCTCCTCCCATTTGTAGTACTGTTGCCAGCAGTGAACATATGAACTAAACTAAAAATATGAACCAAGCCGTCTAATATATCAAATTTTCTTTAATTTGCGGGCGGTAAAACGGGGTGCGACAAAAAATGTTCACATACGAACCATGGTACGGCCAATAAGAACACAACAAAGAAAGCCTCAAGCAAATCGTACTCTCCGTTCTTGAGTTATGGAATTACAAACACACATTTTTTATAAATATATGACTTTTCTGATAAGTACAGATATGGGAACATCTTTAAAATGCCGTATCTCCGGAAATAATTGGTGTAATTTTGTGTAAACTTCCCCAACGTACCCTGAAATTTTGGTTGAAATCGGTCGACCCGTTTCCGCAGTAAGTGGTGACATAAAAATGTACACGACTTTTATATAAATAGATTTCATATTTACAACTATCATCTAATGCGCACATACTTTTTCCAGCTATAAACAATATAAGGTATTCTGCTATTACTGGTTAGCATGTTCAAACCGAGCATTTAATTATGTTAAATCAATTTAATGAAGTTAAATCGAAAAACGAGTTCTCGAATTAAGTTATAATGAAGTTATATGCGTACAATTGTTGTTAGAAATTTAACACGTTAAATAATTTAACATGTTTCGAAGTTCGTTAAATCACTGGTTTGTGTGCTTGCTAACGTCAGAAAAGCTTTTTTGCTTTTAAAACGCAGCCAAATCTGAAAAGAGCTTTTTAAATTGAAGTTTTTAATATAAACAAATAAATTCTTTGACAAATTATTCTTAATTCTTTGATAAATTTTTGAATTTATTTGAAATTTTTTAAAAAACAATTTTTTCAAAAAACAATTTTTTATTTCTTTCAAAATATAAACAAACAAACTGACATTTTGTAACTAGTTAAGTCGGTACACTCAAAAAACAGATTAGCTTAAAATTGAACACAATGTGTTCAACAAATGTGTTCATAATTTGACTTTTTTTCATATGTTTTTCAAAAATTTTAAACACATTTGCTCGTACTTTGACGAAATTTATTGCAAGCTATTTTTTAAACACAAAATTCGTCAAATTAATAACAAATGTCGTTAATTTTAAAACATTTTGTTTGTCCCATTTACTCTTTCGTGTTTTTGTATAAAGAAGAATTCTCGTTTACCTCGCATGGGTACTACGCGATCGATACCGATTTATATTTATGTAAATATTCTCATGCTTACCTATTTATTTATTTTAAACATTTTACTGTAGGGAATTTCATGAAAAAGGATGAATTCTGTCTATTTTTAACCGACTTCAAAAAGGAGGAGGTTCTCAAGTTCGTTGGTTTGTCCGCTTTATTTTTTTTTTGTTTTTTTCAAATGTATGTACATCGATAACTCCTAAAGCACTTGCCCGATTTCCGTCATTTTTTGTCAAAAGATAGATACCATGAACGCGGAGGTATCTATCGCGGAGGTATCTATGAAAATTGGGCGATATTCAACAAAGGGGCGTGTCAATATAAGAAAAATACTGTATTTCAGTTAATATTGACACTAGGGTACTGAAATTTACAGTAAAAATACTGGGGTAGACACAATTATTACAAATTACGATCAATAAAGTGGGCGTTATTTGAAAAAAGGGGTGTGGTCATATTAAAAAGCACTGTATCTCAAATAGTATTGACACTATGGTACTGAAATGTAGTACAGGGTAGACACAATTTTAAAAAATTACTGTAAAGAAAGTGGGTGTTATTCGGCAAAGGGGTGTGGCAATATAAGAAACACACTATATATCGAATGATATTGACACTAGGGTGCTAAAATTTAGTACATGGGTAGGTACAGTTACTACAAATAACGGCCAAAAAAGTGGGAGTTATTCAACAAAGGGGCGTGTCAATATTATAAAAATACTAATCTTAGTTAATATTGACACTAGAGTACTAATATTTGGTATGCTGGTAGGTGGGTAGGTAGAATCAATAAAAAAGTGAGCGGGATTGTACACAGAGTGTAGCACTTTAAGGAAAGTACTATATTACGCTTAATATTGATACTTGGACACTGAAATTTGGCACAGGGCTAGGTAGAATCCTTATAAGGTACGGTAAATAAAGTGGGCAGGATTAGAAAAAGGGCGTGGCACTAAAAATTGTAAAGAATCAGAAATAGAAAATACCCAACAAACTTTCAGGAATTAATAAAACAAATTTTTTAAAAACAAAGTGTCATGTTTGAAATTTTCCTCAAGAATACTATTACATAAAATATTTCATATTCTCTAAAAAGGAAGAAATAAAAACTTTTAACAAAAAAAGAACCGACTTCAAAATCACTACAAAGTAAAAAATAATTTTAAATAACTTTTCCCATTAATTTCTTAGTCAAATTTCAAAAGTTATTTATATGTATTTATTATAATATTGGAAATCTTATCATTTTCATTTTTTATAATTTGTTTTATTATCATCAATATATTAATTGTTTTATGTACATAAAAGCTTTGAAATCGACGCTTATCTTACCAAGTCGAAATCTTTTTATTTTAATTTTTACTAATTTGTTTTATTATCATAAAAATATTACTAACTTTATGAATATAAAAGCTTTTTAGTGATTTTTTTCTTTCGGTGACAATTGTTGAGTACGCTGAATGTAGCCAATGTGTTCCATGCATTATTTGTGCAGCTGTTACACACCATGTCATATTCAATATGAGCTTTACAAGCTCACCCAAACCAGTATAATGAGAATGTTTATGTGTACAAAGCTTTTAAAATTACTACAGTGTCACCAAGGCAGCATAGCATCAAATAAAAAAGTTTAAAATAGTGCAGGGATGGTAAAAGATCATGATTGTGTGTCAAAGATTAGCGCCGACTTCAAAGCTTTTATGTTCATAAAGCAATTAATATATTGAAGATAATAAAACAAAATATAAAAAATTAAAATTATAAGATTTCCAATATTATAATAAATACATATAAATAACTTTTAAAATTTGACTAAGAAATTAATGGAAATTTTATACTTTGTAGTGATTTTGAAGTCGGTTTTATTTTTGTAAAAAAATTTTTTTAAATTTACATTGTTGTTGCTTCATTCAATGGAAAAGAAAGAAATAGCTTCGTACTGCTTAATGCAACGTTTATGAATAATTTTCTATGAAGTTTTTTAGATGGTATTTAATCTCACATTTTAATAACTTTTTAGGGTGGGTTTTAAAAAATAAAGTATGCAATAACTTAAGTTAAGAATGACGCTTTGAATTAGTAAAAGAATTAATAAAATCGGTTGAGTAGTTCTTTAGTTTATCATACAAGAAGATACGTGATAAGCTTTTTATATAATAGTGTAGATTTAATCCTTCCGTTCTTATTCGATATGCATACTGTAGGTTTCTTATGGATTGAGTTTCATTTCCAAAGCATTTAATTTTCTGGAGCAAGTAAAGAGATCAATTGAAAACTTGAAACTTATGGTAGCTCTGAACCTGAAAACTTTATTTTTTCTTAATCAAAGTACGCTTAACAAAACTACATAATAAGATTTGGATGCAATGAAATGTGAAAAATGATTTTTGGGCATTGAATTTTTAAGCCCGACCTACGTGTGTCGGATGGAAAATAAAAAAAATTGTTTACACAAAAAACCTAGACTTGATAATACAACGGAAGCATGGCGTTCGTTTGCCTGCAGTTCAACACATCAATCATGATACTTACAGGTGTAAGATTTGTAAGATAGACAAGGTCTAATGATGTCGACAAAACAAAATAGAAACGCAACAAATATCCCTTCTATGACGCACAATGTGTTAAGTTGAGAGTTAAGTCTAGAAGTTCTAAAACAAAAGTATTTAAAACGTCAAAATAACACCATTCAATTATTCACAAACTATTGCCGTCGTCAGCGAGTAGTCCCATACACACACACACACACCAGCATATCCACAACACAGCATAAGCCACGCAACAAAAGTTGCCCGCTCCCCATATGACTAAAACAAAGCAACTCATTTAAAAAAGGCAAGAGAAAAAACAAAATATTTGCAACAAGCTTTACATATTACTGCTTAAATACGCAGTATAGTGATGGGCTTCACTGCTTGAGGATTTTTCAAGGATGACATGTGAAATCCACGTTGACTAAGCAATAAGTTCAAACAAGTGTCTCAAAGTGAAAGGTAGTGTGTTGTTGGGGGTAGACGGTATTTTGAGCTTAGAAACGCAGGGCTTTAAAATGTCACTTTATTACAACAACATACAAAGTGCAAAGTTCATGTGTCGAAGAGCAAGACAAACAAAATCAAATAAAATAAAAATATCAATAAAAGTGAAGAAGAGGCAGAGCAGAAGAAAAATGAAACCTATACAAATTATCAATTCAAACCTCGCAGGTATTCTTAGGTATCCTTGCAAAGTTACTGTTTGTTTACTTTGCTGCCGTTGTTGTTGCTTTATTTGCCATTTCACTTGTAACACCTTCGAATGTGGTGTTTATTTAATAAGCTTTGAGAGCTTTTTTTGTATTTTTTTTTTTTCATATAAAGCGGTTGCCTAGAAGCAAAGAAGATAGAAATCGAAGAGCTAACCTTTTGACAAACATGCCAGAGAGCCAACCTGCCAGCAGGACGATTTTTTATAATAAACAAACCTTAAATAAAGCTTGACAAAAACCAACAAAAACCAAAAATCACTAACACACACACACGTGCGAATGTTTATCCATTTGTTTACCTGGTTGAAGCTTTCAAGCGTATAACCCGCTTTCTTTTTAGCCTTTGGGCCAGAAGTCAGCAGACCGACGTTGTCTTCTTTGCACAGACGACATACCTATTGTGTGTGGGTGTGTGTGTGTGTAGTTGTGGGTGTGTATGCTTGTTTATTCTTTTTTTTTGTTTTGTGCTCTGCGCGCAACTCTGCTGCTCTCCTTGATAAGCTTGTCTTTTGCGTAACTTAAGCTGTCGTAATTTTCAAGTTGAAGACTTTCGAAAGTATCAGTAGCTTAAACAAGGACTCGATTAGACGCCCAGGTAAGAGAGAGTAGCGTGGCATTTCGCTTTGTGAGTGTAACTGTTACACAGTATCTTGTGGCGTTTTGGCTGTGTTTATCTTTTGTTCGCTTTCAGCCGTAACGGGACTCAAGTAAGAAATACCACGTACATACTTGATAATATATCATAATTTTTGCCGCAGGTGGCATGACAGTGGTTAGCAGCAATTTTATGCATGTCCTTGTAAATGGATGAAGCCATGCGCCGCAAATTTGTTGTATTTGTGTTAAATATCTAGAAAGTTGTCACAACAGATTTAACGGAACGCTTAGTTGTGGTCATATCGACTTTGACAGTGATGCAGTTGACATTTTGGCTTTGAAAAATTACAAAGTTGTGATACGACTAGATTTTCGAGAAACAAAAAAAAAATTTAAAAGAAAGTTTTTGTGTTCGCCTCGCAGGATACTCAAGTGTCTAAACAATTTCTCCTTAAGTTGAGGGTCTCAAGAACTCGAGGTCTCTATGTCCATATTGCAGCGAAGATTGACGAAAAATTTGTCGTACTTGCGTACAAGGCTCAATTGACTCAACTACTGCAGTCGGCAGACAACCAGCTCTTATTGGGTTTTGAAAAACACGAATGGTGACGTTAATTAAAAAAAACAAACAATGGTGTATTCTCACGAAGCTCATTTTAACATTGGCGTCTACATTAATACGCAAAATTGCAGCATTTAGGGATCCAAAAACCTGCGTGTGAGTCCGGAGATACCAATGCACTCACAACGAGTGACTGTTGGGTGCAGATTGTTGGCACGAGACGTCATAGGCATTATTTTCTTTCGAAAATGATAATGAAGCCATAACAGTCAATGGAGTGCACTGCAGAGACACGATGAGCAATTTTTGTTTTTGATTGGACATAGAGTTTACGAACATAAACGAACTCTACTTTCAACAGGATGGTTTAGCTCTAGTACTCCCCCCGCCTAAAGTGGCCAAAAAGTTCGCTGCTGTGACTTCGGTGACGCTGTCATCACTTCGGCATGAAAACTTCGTTAAAATTAAAATCGTAGCTGCTTCGCTGCCCGAGTTATTGGTTAAATATATTTATACCCCCACGAGCACTACGTACTAACATATTAACTCTGTCATTCCATTTGTAACGCCCATAAGGAGGCGTGGCAGGTATAGAAAAGTGTATTTATTCTTGATCAGCATCAACACCTAAGTCGCTTTAGCCATGTCCGTCTTTTGGCTACTTGAGGCGGGGTGTGACTACATGATATGTAGTGTTACTTATGGGTTACCAAATAAAAACCCAATATAACCCTTTCCGACCTACGCAAGAACTGTTGGTTTAAATTTGATAAAATTTTAGAACCTGCCGTTTTTGTATGCATAAAAATCAATGAAATAAACTGTTTTGACACATTGCTCGGTTATCCTTTATTTTCAGGATACGCACAATTGTAGCACTTCGGTCATTGGAAATAAAAACTCACATTCGAATTCACTTTTTTAGTTTTGAAATTTGTATATTTTCTTCATTTTTGAGTATGGTATTTTAAAAAACAATTTTGATTCTTCTTGAAACATAAATAAACTTCACATTTTGAACAATATGTGCGTGTTCTAGATTTACATCCGACAAGTCTGCAGCACCTTGCTGATGATAAATCATGCTCATGTGGCCTGTGGTTGTACCCATCGAGGCGTTTGTCAAGGCATGGTTGTGATGATATAATACTCATGGTTGGACGATACCTCTTTGAAACACTTTGGGCTTCTTCTTCGGTGTCCGATTCATATGCCGATGCTGCTTTTTTCTCTACTGCCGTCAGTTTTTCAGCCAATGCTAATCGGAAACTCAACAAGTCATGAGTATTTGATCAAGATTTGGCATTTGTTCTGGAATGATCTCTGTATTGTAGCCATGCGTTGCAGCAAGTGAGATCAATAAAATGAAGAAAAACCTTCAAAGTCCATTTTCTTGTTTTGAAAAAAAGAACTGTACGCCTCCATTAACTGGTTACAAACGTCTACACCTCCTATTGACTTGTTGTATTCTCTCACTATTCTTGGAGCTGGAACCTCTATATATCGTTTTTCCTTTTTGTACTAGCGTTTGACATTTCAAACTGGGCCACATCCATATGCTGATGATGCCAGAGTTACAGCTTTAAAGTCCTTTCTCTGTACCACAACAATATCGTATTCAATGTGACAAAATTCTTCCATATCACCATCATGGACGTTTTTAAGTCGGTTGCTCATTATTGTTCCATTAGCATAGATACCACTTTCTTTTCCCAGTACATCCGTAATCTTGGGTAACGTATGCAGCCCATTGCAATAACAATACCAAAAAAATTTTTTATTTCACCAACTGTAGCCCCTAGTGGTTTTCCTTTAACAGCCACATGGTATCTATTAGTGTACTCCGTGACTTTTTCTAAAAAAATCAGCATTAAAATATGCTCTGAAGTAATGTTCAGGCGATTCTGCTATGTTCAATTCAAAATTTGTGCAGACACTCACGTCTACTTGAACATCAAACGGTCTCTTTCTCCAGATATTGCGGCGATTGGTGTCTTCACTGACATTTTCCGTGAGTTTTGGAAGGATTTATAAACCTACTTCTTTCCCACCTTCGTCACTTTCCTCACCTTGAGATTTATCTATCGAAGGTAATTGCCAGGTTGCATCTCCACAAAGAGCACTTAGTATTTCCTCTTGAGTTAATTGTTCTAAAAGACGCAATAAATAAAAAAATATTTTGTGAAACAAGTCCTAACACGCACAATTGTTGCACTAAGTATAAAAGTGGCTAAAAAATGAGTTAAATTACAAAATCAAAACCGAATATCACTTTCTAATTAAAATTTGTAATATTTTGATCGTAAAATCACTTATCTGATGATATATATCAAAACAGTATACACAATTGTGTATTGTGTAACAGTATACACAAAAAAAACAGTAAACACAATTGTGTGCTTCAGGTGTTACTACACTACAGCAGCATTTTGTTGAATAAATAAGAATTGAACTACGCACAATTGTGTGTATACGGTCGGAAAGGGATAAATAAATAAAATTAAAAAAAAAGTGTGCGTGTCAGTTCCGACGCGCGACTGGAGTTTACTGCTTAAGATCGGTTACCTTGGAAATTTAAATATACTTAATAGGCAAAGGGGGTGACTGAAGGCATCTCTTATATTACTGAAAGAATTATATAGTACATTTATTCTTAAATTCAAATATAGTAGTAATCTTAAATAAATACACTAAAAGGTACATTTACGAATAACAAAGCGTGTTTATGAATATTTCTGTATCTGAGACGCAACAGAATTTATGCAACACCTGTTAACGACCGGATTCTACACTCTTGGTAATAACGTGATTGACAGAAGTCAGGTGTTTTCTAAGGAATGGTATATATTTCTTTTTTTAATGTTGTTATGTATTTCAAGTTTTGATTCCCGCTTAAATTTTTTTAATTCCCACTTTTCAGACCACTATGCATCAGCACATGCAGCAGCGACATCCATAACAAGAAAATATATGGACAGCATTGTTGTTGTTGTATGCTTTCGTGTGTATTTTGTTGGTATTTTTTCAATGGTTTCAATTTGTTGTAGTTGTTTTTGTTTTTCATTTTTGCTTCGTCGAAATTGTATTGTTGCCGTGTGTATTTTGTTGGTATTTTCTCCTTCTTTCTCATTCGTGTTGTTTTTTATTTTGTCGCCGCTTTATATATGCCATGCATAAGAGTTGGGCAAATGGCGCACATTACGCACATGCGCACAATAGGTGTGTTTCCCTACTAAGGGTTTTAATCCCGAAGCATTTTGTAAAATCCCGGGATTCAGGATTTTAAAAATTGCAATCCCGGGATCCCGGGATTTTTCGGGACTAACCTCAAAATTTCGGGATTTATTTACCTTGTCGAAAATAATTTTTTTTAACTAAAACTATGTAGTTTTCAATATAAAAAGACATAAAAAAAATAAAAAATTAAGTCAGAATGCAAAAAGCATTTATCTTATATATTAATACGCAAACATCGAATGTTGTGGTACACTTTTTCAATATTTATTTTAGAATAAGGACAATGAAACGTACATCATTCGAAAGGTACTGCACCATAGATGTGCCGAATTATGTTAGATTTTAAATTGATGACCTTTGACCCGAAATATTGACGTTGAAAGTTTACATCTATTTTAGTTAGGGATCTCAGAACTGGGAAGAGGTAGAATGAAGAATGTGGTATCAGATGAAAGGTCTGGCTGCACAATATGATTGAATATAAGATTAGTGACCTTTGACCTCAAATATGAGCGGAAAAAGAGCATTTATTAAATAAAAGCTAAACTATAAGAGATGGAAAAACATGATATAAGAGAGAAATTTAGACATTCATAAGATGTGCAAAAAACATATAATATTTTTCACCATCGTTTACGGTTACCCTACAATAAGCACTTTTTCATGTAATAAGTCTCAATATATATTGTCATGGTAAAATTGCTTACAAATAGTAAATTTGAAATTTCCGTTATTTTGACATCAAAATTATTGTGATATCTCGAAAACTATAGATGTTTTCAGTACAACGTTTTTTGTATGAAAATTAGTTGGTTGAGAAAAATAACGGTATACGAAAACTTTTTTGCTAATATTTTTCACGAATAGTATGTTAAAAAAGTTTCCCGTTATTATGACATCAAAAGTATTGCGATATTTCGAAACCTGTAGATTTTTTCCATGCAATACATTTCTTAAAGCAATGTCATTGCCTCAGAATGAGAAAAAACAATTGATATTTCAAATTTTGATTTTGCATGCAAATATCTCATACATTTTTCAATCGATTTTTCCTAAATTTTCTTTGTCTGAAAGTTTAATTAAATAACTTTTGAGAAATAAGAAAATATTTACCGTTATCTCACTTATTCAAGTTCTTATGTTGTTTTCAAAAAAACTCTAAAATATTCAATTTTTGCTTAAAAATTAGACCAGACATTCTTTTTTTGTAATTTTATTTTTGTTTTTCTATTTTCTTCTCTCACACTCTTTTATATACCATATCATTTATTTGCAAAAATTGCTTCATTTTGACACAAAATTTAATTAAGTGTTTCTATCATCGAAAATCATGAGCTACCCCTATGATTTTTTTGATGAAAATTACAAATGATTTTGTATTTTTTAGAAAGTTCTACACATAAAAAAATTTGAGATTATTTATGATTTTTAGAAAAAGCCCAAAAGGCGGTAGTCTTAGCTCAAGTATTAAAAATAGAACGGGGTAAACTTATTCTGTATGTATGGCTAGGATTTACTAGAATATGCTCAATGATTCATTCATCATGGGTCCATTTCTAAAATAATACCTCAAAAAAATTAAAGCATCTAATGGTTTGTCAGTAAGACTTGATCTGAGCTTACAGCATATATAACCTGCTGTAGAAAAGCACCTTTCTAACTGTACGCTGGTCAGAGAAATAGTTAAAGGAAAGTCATACATATTTTGCAAATATTGGCCACGAGATCCACCAGACACAATAATGTCCACTACTTGATTTAAAACGTCACTCAATTTTTGAACGACCACAGGATCATTTGCCTTATCCAGGCTTTTGCGCTTTGGTATTGCCTGGTTTAACTTATCTTCTAAGTATTCAATCTCCTCTTCTTCTCCTTCTTCTATAATACGTACTTCTATAACATCAGAACCGCATTCGAGTGGTGTTGTAGCTAATCTTTGGATAATTTTTAACATTTGAATTTTCATGCTTGATACACTTATAGGCTTATCCTCGTCAAATTCAGATTTTATTGCCGGATTTGTTAAGAAATTAAGAATTGCAGAGTACGAGTTTCTTCGCTGTGCAATTCGAATTTTAAGTGCTTTAAAAAGCTCTTTGCTGAAAGACATTTCAGCCCGACACAAGGCTTCCACAGTCATACTAATGGGTTTTAACACCTGAACCAAATTTTTAATAATTTTGCAATTATAATCACTTATGACCACCACTTGGAGATCTATAAGTGTTTTTTTTATTGAAGTTTCAAGCAAAATGAACCGTTCAAGCATGAAAAACATACTATTCCATCTAATTCTACCATCGATAAGAAGCTTTAATTCTTTTCTATAGTCATTCCGAATATATTTTTTAAGCATGCCATTTTTGGTTGGAGATTTCCTAAAAGTAACAACAATCTTTATGACTTCGTCGATAATTTTTTTAAGATCATGGGTATCTGTAACTTCGGCAAATTGTTTGCTTTGCAATACCATATAGCACCCCTCATCATAAGACTCTTTCTCATCGTGTTCGTAATCGACGTCAAATTCACTTGACACAGAGAAAGTCACGGCGGGTTTTTTGTAAGAAATATCGATTACTGCTAAGCGGATGCTTGCTATTTCAGTAAAATATCAATGAAAAATTAGTTTTATACTTTAAAATTATTAAGGTAAAAATCCCGGGATTCGGGATTGCAAAAAAAGTCCGAGATCCCGGGATTTCGGGATCGGGAATTCCAGGATTGAAAGCCTTGTTCCCTACACAATGTCGAGTAAAAGTTGAATAAAGTTCAAGCTGGAAGCGTAAAATGAAATTTGAGAATAGTGTTAAAAGTACGGAAACGGCTTTTAGCTAGTTTCTAGCACAAAACCAGCTGATTGCCTATAAAACGTAAACAGCGCCAAATTTATTTACGCCAATTATCAACAATCAGCTTTCAAAATAATTTATTATTAATTTATTTATATTTATTTGCAATTTATATTTCACTATTTGTAAATTTCTTTTCCGCCGCACACCATAAACAAGCAAAAAAATTTAAATTTGACATTATCTTTTTCTTCTTGATGCTTGCTCTTATAATGCTCGCAGAAATTTTTTCAGCACACTTCGAGCATGATACAATTACAAGGTAGGCTCATTTTAAAATAGCTGCTCAATTGTGAATTTTTGCAACAACAAAGCTGTAGGAGCTACCATGGTATAATAGTACAAGGTAGCATTGACAACTGCTTATTTTCTCTTGTACAAGAAAACATTTCCTGTCAAAAACAGCTTTTTGTGAAAATACATCTGCAGCCAGCGTTGCCAATGTGACGTCATTTTGACGTATTTTAAGCTCAAACGACGATTGACGTATTTTGAGGCATATTTGACCAATTTAATAAGTATTTAATTTAATATAATAACTTTGAAAGGTAGAATGTGATCGTGTGAACATTCATATATGATAAGTAACACTACTTGCATAGTATACATGCAACACTGCCTACATAAGTGATAATGTTATCGACTTTATTGTCATCGCAAGTGTCTGTTAGCGGTGTGATATTTTTTAATGTATTCAACGAGCATGCAGCTTGCAGCCAAATAAAACAAATGGAGCGCTATTTTCAGCTTCAATATTTAACTGACGTTTTGTTTATTGAAATGACGTATATTAAATCTGAAAATGATGATTCTGAATCATAGTTTTCTGACAACACTGTCTGTAGCTGCTGAAGTTGTTGTTTTCTTTTCACTTTCAACATTGTTTGTGTTTTCAATGGCGGATTGTGAGCGCTCTCTTTTTGAGTATATTTTTTGACAGGAGATGGTTTCCCAAGCAACTGTCAATGCTACCTTGTATTATTATACCATGGGAGCTACAAACTTCTAACGACAAAAGCAACAACAACAATTGGAAAAACTCAAAATTACTAGCTGATTTTGACAACTAGCGCACCCTGCTCTCCAATATGAGCCTACCTTGTAATTGTGTCATAACTTCGAGCTACTTTCGAGCTCTAGAGAGCGCTTTTATGCTTGTTCTTCTTCTCTCTTTTGAGCTCGAAAAAGTACGGAAACACATTCTAGCACATTGCAAGTTACTTCAATCCATGATACAATTATACAAGGTAGGAGTGACAGTTTTTTCGTCTTGCGCTAACTATCAAAAATAGTATAAATTGGAGAACGAAAAAAGAAGAAAAGAAAATAGAAAACAAAATATACAGGCAAATGACAGTCGCTGCAAGGTATTGGTGAGAAAAAAGCAAGTTGTCACTCCTACCTTGTATAATTGTATCATGCTTCAATCAAGTACAGAAATAGACCTAATATGTGACAGAGAGTGCTGACTGCGTGCTAAGTGTGCTAGATGAGGGGGTTGCCATGACTCGGGTAAAGAGAGAAAAATTGAGCGAATAAGAGAGTACCACTGAGCGCATTATGATTTTCACAAAGCAGACTCTCATACAAGCCTTGCCACTATTTTTTTCAGAAAACAAACTTGATATACTTTTGATTCAATATACAGGGTGGCCCATATCTAGAGGACAATACAGCGCGGGGTGATTCCTCATGATGAGACGAGCCAAAAATAATATGGGTGGGGGTTGTCGCAAATGCCCCCCTAGGGAGGTAGGAGGGAAAAACAAAAAAAAAAAATAAGTGTCATTACGTTTTAATCAATTACTTACATGTCTCTGCAACGATTACCAAAGTTAATAACTTTTTGAAAAGAGTTAAGTTATTGGAACAAAGTTTTGCCATAAAGTCACAATTTAAAAAGTTATAAGCACCTAAATTCAAAAAATGAATTTTTTTTCTTAAAAAAATCAACTTTCAAAGCAATTTTCTCGAAAAAAAACCAAATTGCTTATAATTTTTTATGACGTTCTTTTTTTTCTTATTTAATCCTGTGTAAATCCGCCATACATTGGTTTTTCTCCCGATCTTACCAGTTTTTCCTCTCTCTTGTGTTTTAAATGCAAACACTACGACATTGTTAATTATGGTAACAATAACAATTAAAACAGTTAGATTTAACGGAATTTTTTTTAAAAAGTTTATTTAATTTTTTTTAACTCCCAGAGAGTTTCTAACATCGATTTTTGTAGTTACGTCAAATAAAAATAATTCCTTCTTAAGAAATCATCATCTTAATATGCACAATATGCAACACTTTCTTAAAACTATTTTCTCGCTCTCACACTATCTACAAATCTACGCTCTTAGTTCTCTCACCAAAATGTGCACAGCATTGTTGTTGTTCCCTTGCGTAGAAAGATCATTCCCATCTGACCCATAATTTCAAAAGAAATAAGGTCCAATGATGCCGATATACCATAAACAGCACCAAACAATCAATATTTGTGGATGCATTGATGCTTGGTCGAACACTTGCGTATTGTTGTTGCTCCAATAATGGCAATTATGCTTGTTGACTATGTCAAAAATGAGATTGGTCCGATAAGATGATTTTTTGGCCAAAATACGAATCTCTGGACAACATTTCCAGCGCCCAATAAGCGAACTCACGGCTAATGTCAAGGGTCGTCCTTCTTTAATTCTTGCGGCAACACAATCTTATACAAATGTAGGCCGAAATTCAACCGCAAAATAAGCCTGGTTGACTCTCTGACGATTCCTAATTCAGCTGATCGGCGCCGAATCGACATTGCTGGGTCGACTATGTTTTCTTCATTTCGCACTAATTTCTGTCTGGTTGGTGGCTTAAAGTCTAAAAGAGTGTACTTGCGATCAAATTTTACCATGGTGCGACGAAATGCCTTTGCACTGAAGCCATGATGACGCCCGATCTCATAACGGAATTCACGTCGCGTATTAACAAATGAGCCAGAATTTCGATAATATTTTAAATAATTTTCACATGTTCTACAAACGATGAAATGGCAAACCGTTCTGAATATTTTGACAGCTGGATGTCATTGGTATCGTTGACAGCTACTGAAACAAAGCAATTGGAAAGCTATTATTGCTACCTGGTCACTCTTTGTGTACGTCATTACATAACTACATATCTCATTTAACTCACTTTTCAATACTCATTATCGGGTATGGGGACCACTATAGTTAAAGCCTCTGTGTTGTTTCTGTGTTTGTTTTGATGTAGAATAGGTCATTCTCGAAGGTAAGTAGG
>OX030949.1:91539132-91585180 GCA_943735915.1 Pherbina coryleti
CAACATTTGATGTTTTGTTTGCTTAAGTTTGCTACCTATTTATCGACGGTTTCCGGTTTTTTCGACGGTGAAGACAGCGCCATCTAGCTTGAGACATAAATCTTATAATTAAAAAAACAAAGCATACATTTGGGGGTATGTTGTTTTTAACAGAATCGCGTAGCCCAGTAATTCTGAGTGATTTTGAGGGGCATGCTTTTTAACAGAATCTATTATTGAAATGTCAAAATTCCGCAGAAAATTAAATATCCGGGCATATTATCGACAGTGAAATTTTGACATTTCGACTCTTCGCATGGGTTGTTGAACTTGATAGCATTGAACAAATTTTGTTTGCTTGTTTAAGTTTGCTACCTATTTATCGACAGTTTCCGGTTTTATCGACAAAACCATAAAATTAGTATGGGAAACCCCCTAAGGAGTGGTCGGAGGGAATAGTTGTCAAAGACAAAAGTGTTCCTTTTACAAAAGTAATGGGGGTCGGTGATACATATTAACCCTCTCCGGCACTCTTTTAAAGGTCATATGCTCAGGTGTATGGAATAAATATTTTGCTAAATATTTTTTAAAAAAGATGTCATCAAAAGCGAATTGAATAATTCTACGTCTTGTGTTACGACATAGTCGAAACTACTGTATCTTTTTTTTGTCTTTGATTTGTTGTTGCGTTTAGTGTTGCTACATAAGCCTTTGCTCTCAATTCTTACTCTCAATACTCCCAGAGCGCTCTCTGCCCATATCTGCTTTTTATACCATATGTGGAACAAAACCAAAATGAAATCTATATAAATCCTTCTTCTGTGTGTCATGCTCTTTTTCCAAAAACATTTATTTTGATCCCTGTAACCCTTTGACGACCATTCGGACACCGGTGACCCTTTTACTTTCGAATTTTTCCTGGAAAAACTATGCAAACGATTTTTCTTTACAAAGAATCATTCAACAGAGAATGAATGTGGCTTCCAGAAAATACTTAATTTTCAAGGGCAGATTCATCCCTTTGCCTACTAGCCCATCCCAAAGTAGAAAAATCTTGACTTTTTCTCCCCCTTCTTCTTGCTGCAATATTTTGGGGGTAGGAGGAGTTATATGTAAAATATTTTTGGAGAAGTTGCGGGCAACCTTCCACTTTTTAACAAAAAGTAGCAAAAAAAGAAAGTCCACTTGGGCTATCCACGCGACTACCGAATCTGACGGGACCTATATGTCCCAATGGTCGTCAACGGTAAAAATCTAAGACATATTTAATTTTGTTGAAAAGTTGATTTATTTGAAATTAAAATCAATTTGTTTGCATTTTTGATCAATGCATTGAATTTTCATTTTCTTATGATGAAATTTTAAATTATTTCGATCATTGGTGAAGCAAAATGGTTTTTGCAAAAGGCACAAATATTATTTTTTCGATGGCCTTTGTGTAGTTTTGAGCAGAAAATACATCCTTACGTCCCGTTTCACTTTTGCAGATATCGGACAGGGAAGTGATATCCGCAAGTTTAAATCTCTTAGGTACCTGTCTTACAACTTCGCGGTTGGTGACCGTATTCATATTTGAGTAGCCAGTTTCCCGCGGACTTCCAAAGCAGATATAGAAAATGAATCATTATTCGAACTAGAAATTTTCTTGTAACCACAGTGCACAGAGGTGGATTTACATACGGGTTGAAAAGACTTTAGCCGCCATGCCCCTTGAAAAATTTTTTGTGGGGAAAAAAAAATTGAAAAAATCGCTAAAAGCCGTTTCAGCCTCCCCCTTGGACTATAAAACTGTAAGCTCAGTCCTTTCCCCCTTTGGTGAACCCTAGATCCGCCACTGATTGTGCACATTCAAATCAAAGCGATCGCAGAAAAGACGCAAGCAGAATTTGGTCTTTGATTTGCGATCGTGTTTGTAGTAATACTGAAATAAAAACACAAAATCAAAACTGTAGTTTTTTTTCTAATGGTGGTATTTTGGCCACTCTACGACTATTGGTCCAGAAGATATTTCCAAAATAGGTCAAAAATTCGTTAAAAAATCTCAACAATTTTTTTGTTGCGGAGTTTTGTTTTGCATCAAATGAAAGATCCGATTTTTTGGAAAATTTAGCCTATTCTGTGATATTTTGAATAGTCGTAAAGAGAACAAAGTACAACCATTGGAAAGGTTATTTTTCAACCTTTCATTGGATGTCAAACATTATGGCGTAGCAAATATAAAAGGCCAGATATTATCATAGAATTTTTGGGGTTTTTTAACAATCTTTTTAAATACTTTGGGAATATCTCCTAAGCCAATAGTCAAATAGAGGTCAAAGTAAGTAACATCATTGCAAAGGTTATTTTTTAAACTTTCATTGGTTAATTTTCAAAACAGATTAAAAACAACGAGTTCTCATGAAGTAAATCAAAATTCAACCTCAAACTCTTCGTTTGCATACTGTCAACGAGAGAAAATAGTAGTATACATTTTACTGTTAACGACCATTGGGACATATAGGTACCATGATTTTTCACACTTATGCAGGTAAAAAAAAATTGTTTTATGCGACACTTTTTTTTAGTAATTTGTCGGATTAACGAATTTTCCAGCGGTTCAGGAGCGGTCGTCAAAGGGTTAAACGGTCGTTAATGTTTGAATGATTTGACAGTATTGTCTAAACCAGCAAATTTCCATTCGTATTTCCCAATAATTGGAGAGTAATATAGAGCATTGATCAGCTTCCCATGAATAAAGATGTGATATACTTTGAAAGAGATTTTGTCGAAGATTTGAAATTCGAGGAAAAAGCGGCTGTTGAGCAGCATCCTGTTGGACAATCTAGAGCTACCAAAGGGCTCATTGAGTCCGCTGTATTTGATTTAATATTTACCCCATCAATGCTCGAGTAAATTGTGATGGATACCTACTTACGAAAAAGATCAGAAAACTTTTCAAAAGTGGAATATCAAAACCCCACCGCAAAAAACAGGATGTGGAATAAGGTGACAAACATTGCATTGATGGCTTTCATTGGGCATATATTTCGGCAAGCGTAAATAAATCAAACGATGAGGATGCAGATGTTTTGTGGAGTAGAAGTAGTTTGTAATTACCGTGCAACAATGAAAAAATCTCGGTTCAATGAAATTTTACGATTTATTCGGTTTGACAGTCAGGTTAGCGATATGGCTGCTCCAATTTTTTATTTTTGGTCCCAAATATATTGCAATCTTCACAAGCACATCAACCATCGGGAGAATTTATTGTGGACTGTTGCATATCACAGAAGAACAAAATTCACACAAAATATACCATCCAAGCCTGCAAAGTATGGGATCATTTATACCGGACAGCGAGATTTATACCGGAAAGAGTAAAAATGGAAGTCGGTCAATCAATGTAGAAGAGAGTATCGTTCAAGGACTGGTGTACCATTGGGAGAACACAGGGAAAACCACAGTCTGCGACAATTTTTTCTCATCATTAAATTTGCGTAACCATTTAATGTCCAAAGGTCTTGTTCTTCTTGGTACTGTTCGTCAAAATAAGACATTTGTGCCAAATTAGCTGAAAGCAGGCCGCAAACGCGCAGAACAGTCTACAGTCTTTGGTTTTCTCAATTTAAAGTTTGCGTTGGTCCTATGTGCCAAAGAAAGCAAAAGCAGCTATTCTTCTTGCCAGTCATCTTTGACAACTGCTGTACCTGAGAAGAAAAACAAGCCACAATATATCCTTGATTACAACGAAACCGAAGGAGGTGTCGACGCAATATACAAAATGCTTTCTGCATACTCAACTAAACCAAAAATCTTGCGCTGGTCTTTGGCAATGTTTTATAACCTGCTAGATATAAGAGCTCTAGCCGAATTCATTATGTATTCAGAAAACAATTCCTACATCCATCAAACTGACAAACGACGGAAGTTCCTGCGAAACCTGGCAAAATAGCTTTTAATTCCATCAATTGAACCGCGCTCTGATATTTTAAAGGTATTAGACTTTGCTCAAACACGCCTAGCTATTGAAATGGCACTCGGTCGCTGTCCTTCTGCTTCTGCTTCTGGCTCTATTCCAGAGCTGGGCTGATATTTGTAATGACAAACAGCACGTGCACCCCGTCTGTTGTCAATATTGTGAAATTGGAAAGCGTAAAACTACACGTAAGATTTGCAGATGGTGTTAAAAAAACAATATGCGATGCACATTCCGTCACATTCACTTTAGAAAAATGCTGTTCCACAAATAGAGCGCTTTTACATAAATATTTTAAGATGTACATTAGGGCGTATCGAAAAATTAAGATCTTATTCTAAGAGATCTCAAAAGTTGCAATGGGTTGTCAAGATTACCCGAAAAAATTTTAGGGAAGAAAAATTATGTCTTCCTGTCCCGCTGTTGTTTTTTGGGGAAAACAGTAAAAAAATAACGATCTAAAAATGCTTTGACTTTTATCAAAAAAAACTACGACTGTCTTAATGCAAAAGTAAGTACAGGCTTAAACTAACAATATATTGCCAAACAAGATGCCACTCACGATTTTTATCCATAGTATCCTGTGTGAAGGATATTCGAAGCTAAAGTTGAAATTGAAATTGATTTTGGTCGTACTACTTACAGTGCTAACGTATTCCTTAAATTTGGCGAATTAATAATTATCATAATTTTTGCATATGCATTTTCCTATTTTTGTAAAATTTATACTTGAATGCAATTTTTTAACTTTTTCAAAAAAATGAATATAAGATTATATACCTCGGGTATCAGAAATGGTCCCAAAAAAACTTTTCTCAATTTGGATTCTTCAAATATTTCTGAACAACACCTTGTCTAAAAGTATTAATTTAAAATACCAGTGTAAGGCGATTTTGATTTTGGTTTTAATTTTGATTTTGATTTTGATTTTGATTTTGATTTTGATTTTGATTTTGATTTTGATTTTGATTTTGATTTTGATTTTGATTTTGATTTTGATTTTGATTTTGATTTTGATTTTGATTTTGATTTTGATTTTGATTTTGATTTTGATTTTGATTTTGATTTTGATTTTGATTTTGATTTTGATTTTGATTTTGATTTTGATTTTGATTTTGATTTTGGTATTGATTTTGATTTTACTTTTTCTTTACTTTACTTTTGCTTTTACTTTTAGTTGAGCTTTAATTTTGCTCTTGCTTTTGATTTTACTTTTGCTTTTGCGTTTGCTTTGTCTCTTCATTTGATACCCCATTTTGTCATATTGCATCATTTTCTTGAGTGTGAAAAATAGTTTTGAATGATTTAAGTTCTTAAAAGTCAGAGGCCTTTGAAAAAATATATGATGTTCTACTGTAAAACTGCTGTAGCACGGTGTAAATACATAAATAGAATGGAGAGGAATTGAACAGGGTTTAAGTAATTTTAACATATAGCGCACTCAAGAAAGGATTTCAGAAGAAGTTTACGTAAGAAGCATTATGCTAAGGAAATATACTTAACAAAAAAGTCGTTAAAACGCTATTGTGCATGCTAAGGATATACCTATAATAAGTAACCTTTGTAAACATATAACTTAGGCTATAGGACAGTTAAACTTTTTCATAACTATTGTGATAGAAACTTTGAAACTTTTACTTTAAATTTTGTCCCATTGAGTTCTAAGACAATAGAATATTAAAGTTTCATTTAGTCAAGCATAAATTAGAAAGCTTTTTTATTGCCGAATTATTCAATGTTCTGAGGATTTATGCAAAATAGTAATACTAATAGTACAAGTAACTCAAACTTGCTGATTTAAGTAAAAGCAGACTTATGGTGAATAAGTTCCAATATATAATTTAATATTTTAAAAATTTGGTAAAAGAGTGTTTTCAGAGTATCCTGTCTTGTGTTAAAATTGCAAAAATTTGAGAAAAGACTGAGAAAAACATTTCCTAAACATAGCTTAAATAGAGTTTAATAAAATTAATATCAACTAGAGTTAAATGATGTCTAAAATTTCTATCTGGTAATAAACTTAAATAAGGATTCAGTAGAATTACGCGCCAATCCAGCTTTACAGCAATTAAGCATTAATACGTTAAAGCTAATCCGCTAATATTTTGATAATTTCATAAATTATAATAATTTCATGATTTAGGCAGTCTATTTTTTTATAAATTAATTTCAACCATTATAATGCAAACTTACCTCCTTCATCTGTCATCACTAAAATGGTTGTTTCCGGACCCAAACCTTCGGGATTAAAAACTTGCACCGTCACCTTGTACTGCGTGTACGTTTCTAAATTGTGAATTTCATGGCTCTGCAAATGAGATGAGAAAGAGAGAGAGAGAGAAAAAGAGAGAGGAAGAGAGAGAAAAAAAATGCAATTTTATAATTTGTGTTGGAATAAAATTACGCGCCAAAATATTATTCGCATAGCTAGAATAGAACTGAAAGTGGCATAAATCGTGCCAGCGATAAATTCTCTGCACATCTTGGTGCAATTAATTTGCAGTCTTCGGAATTGAAATTAAATTTGTAAATGCAAGTTTAAATCAACGCCAACAACCAGCCAACAGTTAACAGCCACCGCTGCTCTAGCATAATAGTTTTCCCTGGTAATCCGCTAAAACTGATAAAAGTTTTTCTCGTTTTTTTTTTTTATCTACAAGATACTAAGCGCGCGCAGGTGCTGAGGCGGAAAGTTTTCATGTTTTTGTAATTTTTGTTTTATTTGCGAATGCTTTGAAAACAAAAAAAAAAAAAAAAATTACAAAAAATAAAATGGAAAACTAGAAATTTTTGTTAATGCAGGGAAATGCGAAAATTCGTGCTTGTGGCTAGCCAGAATTTCTTCCTTTTTCACTTACAGCCCAACCACATTTATTACTTTATCTGTTAGAGCGAAAAAACTGCACAAAACTGATATAAGAACTACTGCTGAACAGGATAATGCAAGAAGGAAAGGATTTTTCCAAAGTACGTTTTGTGCAGTAGAGATAGAGAGCAGCAGAGTGGTAGTGGGTGTGCATAAATTTGGCTCATAGTCAAAAACAGACAAAAATTGCCGTTAAACGGAAATTGCGCTCGCACTGCATAGACAGCATGGGCGTCCGCAGGATATTCTGTAGTGGGGGAGGGGCAAAGGTATAAATGGGAAATTCAAGCATTGGATAATAGTCTTGTAGAGATAATATTACAAAAGTATCTATTAAAAATGAAATGTGCATAGCCCCCCTTATTAGATAGAAATGGAACTTTTATCTGTAAAAGAAGAGAGCCTGAAGTGGTTAAATAAATAACTCTTTAATAGCAGACCGACATCTAAATATTTTCTTTTCATATTTAAATCAGAGCAGATAAAATCTGTTTAAATGCAGTTTTCGAAAATTCCTGATTAAGTTTAAACACATAAATATGATATCATACCCTATATACTATACTCAAAATATCATACTCATTATATCACACCTTCATACCATTCCCACTAGGACTTGCAATCCTAGGATCACGAGATCTCGTATCTTTTGTAGGCGGAACAATTCCGGGATTATAAGGACTTAAATCCCGGAATTTTAGGGATCGCGGGATTGTCTTAAAATTCCTGAATTTTTTCATAAATTAAAATACGATTAAAGAATTAATAAAACACTTCACTTTTTTGAGTAATGGCCACACTGAGATAAAATCGATTTTTTTAAATTTTTAAGTTTTTGACACAAAGTTTTGTGAAAATAATATCGAAAAAGCCAGATCACTGAATATGGCAAGAGTGAAAATTTACCTATTTTTATGTTAGTACTAGCCTTTTCCCGGCGCGCCTCGCTGCACCCTGCAACTATATGGGAACATAATAGGTGTATTCAAAACTTTTCTTAGACTCATAGTTTGACACCACTGTTACTTTCCACTGCCCGTTACAGTTTCCCAGTAGCAGGAGATCACCAAATAGTAACTCCATTTTGAGTTTGTATGTAAGTATTGCTACTTTTACTTTCAAAGCTATTCGATAATACAAATTTTAAATGAATGGGCGGAGCCACACCCTCTTATATGATGCTCATCCCAGTTTTCTAGTAGATGGACATTACCCTATTTTAGTACAGTTGTCGACAGTAAGCATACAGACTAAATTACCAAAATGTAGCCCAATCGACGAAAACCGTAGGAAATATAGCGTTTTTATTGATTTGTGGGCGGTAAAAGGGGGTGTGACAGAAATTTAAGCCATCTCGTACTTGAAAAAAATGTACTGCCAAAATTTCAGCTCTATCGGCTAAGTAATTTTGAAGTTTCCAGCCATCACACAGACAGCGTTTTGCTTTTTGTATATATATTTTGGATAAAAATTATTGGCTATAACTTTTGATTGGCAAGAGATACTTAGATAATTTTTTCTAATAAATTAATTTTTTAGCTTGTATATTTTTTTAAAAACTATAAACACACAATATTGGAAAAAAAATTTTGTTCGAAAAAATCAAGGGGTAGGCCTTGTTTTTTTAATCACAAAAATGGTTTTTAATTTTTGCGTAAAATTGAAATAACTTTTGCTTATAAATGTTATAACTTTTAATTAGAGTTGAAAATTTACGAATTTGAATTTAAATTATTTTTACAACAAAAACAAATTTTGAAAGTTTTTGTGAGGAAAACTCCAAAATTTCAGACCTTTTTTGAAAAAAATATTTAAAATATATTTACTCAACTAACGGTATTTTTGCAATAAAGTTTTCATAGTACTTTGATGAAGCTTTAAGACAAAAAAAAATTTAATAAAATGTATACAAAAGCAGCGGACATATTTGACTCGAAAGTCACAAAATTAAATTTCTGATTGTTTTTTTTCTCATTTTTGAGCAACGATGTTGCATTAATATATCGTTGTAGTAAAATTTTTCATAGTTTTCAAGATATGTTCATGTTTTTGATGTCAAAATAACGGAAATTTTTTTAGTTTTACTGAATTTAAGAAATATTTTATATTTTGTAAATATTTGCACATGTAACCTAAGAAAACAACTAAAAATATGCGATTTTGTAAAAAATTTGTACTACAGCACCATCTGGTGTCCAAGGTGGGTCAAAGAAGATAGTGTTTAAAAACTCATTGTACCTGAAAACTACTATATACCAATTTTTATTCTAATCGCATGAGCGGTTTGGGAGTTTTAGGTGGTTTTGCAAAAAATTTGTACTATAGCGCCCTCTGGTGTTCAAGATAGGTCAAAAACGATAGCAGCAGAACACTCAACGTACATGAAACTCACTGTATACCACTTTTCATTCTAATCGCATTAGCAGTTTATGAGTTTTAGGCAGTTTTGTAAAAAATTTGTACTACAGCGCCCTCTGGTGTTCAAGGTGGATCAAAATTGATAGCCCACGAACACGCACCGTACCAAAAAACTTCTATACACAAATTTTCATGCTAATCGGATGAGTAGTTTAGGAGTCTGCCTTACAAACATAAACTCCTTTTTTATATAAATATATAGATTAATAAGAAAATATGAATGAATTTTTTTTTTTTTTTTTTTTGTTAAAAAATTGGTTTTGCTCAGCTCTTAAAACCGCGGGATACCGGGACTCTTAGTTATTAATTCCAAAATTTCGAAATTGCTGTTGAGTTCTGAAATTGAAAGTCCTAATACCCACCATAGCATTATACCCATCATACCGTTAAAGAGAAAAATATTGACAAAGCTATGTGACCCTTATGTCGGTAAGACTCTAACTTCCGATTTCGGGGGATCAACTTATACCCAGTATCAGCTAGAAACGAGTTTCAAATCAAAGTACTTGCGCCTTAGTTCTCCGTGAGGAAGTGACTTAATACTCGAGAGAGTACTAAGAAGAGGTCTAATACTCGGACTGGCACTAGCACTCTGTGAAGAAATTGGCCGTAAGTGTTCTGGCCTCAGACAATACCGCTAAACCCGCTTAATGGTCCTGAGGAAGAGTTCCTCCTTTATTACGGCAGCATATACGCTCAAATAGCTTCGTTCAGGCCGAAGTTGAGGGCATACAAATCATGAGTTGCTACTTGGCATCAATTCTGTCCTTCCAAGCATTCGCAGAGACCCGAGAAGCAATAGCTGATGTCGCAAGAGGGTTCAAGCCAATTCTAACCTCAGGTGACTTCAACGAGTGGGTCACCAACTTGGACAGCAAAGAAAAAAAAACAACAACAATTAGGGTCTCATCCTGCTGGAAGCTTTTGCTTCTCTATATGTAGTGATCCTAAACACCGGAATGGTGTAAACAATTTGCAATACCAGTGGGAGTCCTATTATTTATCTCACATTTTCCAGTAGCGAGCTTAGTAGGGAAGCAGCATGAAACCGATGTTTATATACATAGCGAATACTAATCTATCATAAAGCTTGGTGGGCGTAGGCTTGATTCATAATTACGGAGAGAAGTCAACATAAATATTGGAAGCAGAGCTTATGCTGGATGAAAACGTTTATGTAATAATAATGTTCGATATCCACCTTTTTGCCACACATACCGCAAGGAAAAGGTATGGATTGAGTAAAAAGAGCCTAAGATGCAACGATGATTTTGAGGCGACCTAGCAAGCGGCACATCAACCGGCTCGAAAACAATACCTTCAAGCAAGAATAAGATAAATGCCACTGCCAGAAGTACAAAACAGCTTCGAAGAACTCCACGAACAATTTCGAATGCTGAAGAAGGCCCTGATGAAAGCAATCAACGAGATCAACCGAAAGTGCTTCCCGAAGTTATGCAATGGGGCAGAAGACACCCCATAGGGTACTGTATACAAATTGGTCATGAAGAATCTGAAGGTGTTTAGACGATCAACATCCACAGTCTCACATGATCTAAGAATCATCCTTTGAACATTTTTCACAAAGCAACTCAAAGATGAATATGTTGATTTGCTAACCGTATCTATGGTTAATGAAGGCCTAACGGAATCAGGGCAGAGAAAACGGCAAAGCCTGATGAAGTCTCAAATCATGCATTCTGTCACAGCTGCAAGGGTTTGCGCAGCTATACAACGCGTGGTTATGAGAGGTCATTTCCTGTGGAAAATACAGTTGCACTAACTTACCAGCACTAGCTCATACCGAAAGATGATGCTGAACTCAATAGGCAAAATCTTTAAATGAAGTATGATCTCCTTGAGCTACAGATCTTTGCACGAGTTCTGTGAACGCATTCGTATTTTAAACGAGTTCTGGAAACGCTTAGCTTTCAAGCAGTAAGATCGAGTACTTTCTAGAAATAATCGAGGCCCTCATTAGAGTAACCATCAGCACTATCCATGACTGGTCACTTGCATAGTGATGTACGACTTAACTGTATTGGCAAGAGCGATGGAGACAAATACTTACCGATGAGTTTTTGAATCCATGTACATACTGGGTGCACTCAAGGGAAGCGGTGCTTTCAGAACAGTCTCCGAAGATGCAACACTAGTTCTAAGAATCTCAATTCCTATTAAACTTCTCGGTGATGAAGCACTAGATACTTCTACAGCGAAAACCCACCCGTTTTAATCCACACGCAAGAATAAAAAAAAAGAAAGCTAAGGAAAGAATCATGCTGAAGTAGCAGAACTGGTGAAATGGATCAGTAAAGGGTTTTGGTTTATGCAACAGCTCATCCCTGTATTGGTCATTGGGTGCGATCGAAGTAATGGGTCTGTGAATTTTTACTTAATATAGATTTTCAGCGGACATGGTTTATTAAGAGCGTTCCTGCAAAAATTAAAGCACGCTACGGATCACAACATTAGAAAAACGATTGAAGGCTTAAACAACATCCTTTTCCAGTGTCACAAGTTTGACAGTGTATGGCATGAGGCTTCACTTAACTGAACAGCAACAGAACTTAGTCACCGTTAAAGTTGCTGAGATGTGCTGAGAAACGAAAATTGTAGAATAGATTGTAGACTAAGGTTGCAGACAAACTCTCGAATATTTACTCCATAGACTACGGACATTAGCCAATCAATCTCCAGTTAAGTGCTGCTCTTAACATGCCCTGTAAAGTCTTGCTTTCCGGAGGTTCCAATGGATTTAAACTGGAACACTGTTTCGACGCAGATGTTCAGGTTAAGTGAGGAAGAATCAGAAACGCCTACCTACACAGTGGCGCCTATTGAATATTCCCTCCATCATACTGAGCCCATATGATACCATTTAATTTGTTCTGAGTGAGTTTGTCAAATTAGTTTTTTGTAAAATCCTTCATCATAAATCTGTTAGTGCAGATTTTCCTTTCTTACAGAACATACATTTTTTTGTTTTATATACAGTCTACCAATTTTTTTTTCCTTTATATATAGTCATGTCATACTTTGTCTAGCAATGTACCTTCCTAGAAGTTTTATAGCCAAGCAAAAAAGTTAATTGAATTTTTTTCATTTTTACCCAACCAAAATTATTGCACGAAAAATTTTCTGGAACAACCTTTGTGCCAAGTTCAAAATTCCAATTGTTATATCTCCAGTATTAGTTTATCTCTTACTAGCAGGCCACAGTGGTTTACCAATAGTTTATCGTTACCAATTTAAATTTTGCCAAACAATTTACCAAACAATACCACTCCTATAAAAGTTAAAAGTCAGACGTTTGTTTCTCCTGCTCATTTTTAAATTACAGGAAAACCACGGTCAAAACATATGTAGAAAAGTTACAGGCCGTGCAACAAATATACATGCATGCATACATATATACAATGTATATTATACATGCATACTATACGTCAAGTCCGATTAAGTCTCATTGAAAGCATAGAGAGATAGAGCCGAAAAACTCCATATAAATAAAAAATCTGGAACATGCTGAAGGTGGTCAGTGAATCCCCATTTAACACAACTGTGTTGGATTAATTCACCACATCAAAACTAATTTCAAGATATAAGAATCTACTTCGATCCAATTGGCAATTGGTGTGGTGAAGTAATTTGTTCTTTTGTTTTAAGCGCATCAAAGTATGCACATATGTATATGTGTTTGTTTGTTTACTTAGCTGTGTTGTGCTTGCTGAGAACAAAGAGAGAACAGAGTAGAGAGCAACATGGTAATTATTGAAGCTCTCGCAGCACAAACGCATGAAAAGCTAACGATCAAATAATGCATGGCATTGTGAATGATTTTTTAAAAAACTTTGCTTTAAACTAAAGATACTTAATAAAATTTCGTAAAAAAATATCCCTATATCCTTTTGTGGTACAAATGTGATATTTAAAATCTTATTTCATAAAAATCGGACTAGTAGTTTCGGAGCTTAGCGGCAACAAAAATTTTTATTTTCATTCTATATAAAAGTATAGATTAAATTATACTTCTGGTTTAGTTTCAAATTTATAACTTCAATTCTATATATGTAGATTTGAATAAATCACACCCATATTTTGATCAGTGGGTATATAATGCTATTTATTAGAAAAATTCTTTGCCGTAGACAAGAATTCATTTTTTCGATAATCGCATACATCGGGATGAGTTCGATAAAAAACTATTTAATGAAAGTTTACCGTTTTTAAAAGATTTTACAAAAGAAACAACGAATATATTTTTTATTTTATATATTTTATTAATATATATAATATATATTTTATTATATTCAGCTTGTCACTCCGTTTGTAACGCCAATAAGGAGGCTTGATCGACATAGAAAACTGTAGGTATATCCTCTTGATCAGCACTACCTCACAAGTCGATTTAGAGATTTAGTTCGTCTGTTCGTCATCAGAACTACAGTCGTAATTTTTAAGATTTCGTATCAAAATTTATTGTATAATTTTTTACTTTTTTAAGAAAAGGATTATTAAGTTAAAAAATGAGCCAAATCGGTCGGAAACCAAGACTACTTCCTATACAAAGTGATTTTAATGAAATGATAAAATCTCAAAAAATTCCATAAAAATTAATTTAATCACTAGAAATTTCTCAAATGCGTTTTGATTAAAAAAATCCACTCTGAGTTTGAAGTTTAGTAAAATCGTATGAAAACCACGCCTAGCTCCGAAATGATGTAAAAAAAAAATAATAAATAACTGGCCATTTCAGCCCTTGAAAGGACTTTGACCTAGCTTCTTATGATCAATTGTGTTGTGCGTGTTATTAAGTTTGTACACAATTGACCGATAAATGGACCTACAGGTTTAACGCCGAACGGCGATGAACGGAATGTTCTTGTTCTCGAGAAGCTTTACATGGCGTTTTGATTACTCTCTGAGGTTTGCCATTGTCTGCAGAGAGGTGGCGGCTGTACAGAAAAATTATTTTTATTCAAATAATTTTCTGTCGCTGCTGGGGTTCGAACCCGGGTCTCCAGGTTCGTTTACATAGCGGCCACGCACTTTTAACCAACTACGCCACGGACGCCGAAATGATGTTCTAATGGTAAAATCTATAGAAATTCCACAAAAATAAATGAAATTACATTTTGCACATCAGTTGTGAATCCAAGTATGCACTCTTAGTTTGAAATTTGACAAAATCGTATGAAAACCACGCCTAACTGCGATATGAAGTGACTGTGTCGAAATGGTAAAATCTCCAGAAATTCCACAAAAAATTTTCCGCATAAGCTTTGCTTTTTAATATGCATTCTGAGTTTGAAGTTTAGCAAAATCGGACAAAAACCACGCCTACCTTCTATACACACAAAGGAAAAAAACGTTTATCGCCAGTTTGCCGCAAACGAAATTCGTTTGTCGTGCTTGAAATCATTATTTCCAAACGTTTCAACAGTTGTTATAATAATAATCAGTTGCGAGAAACGCGTCATTTAGCTGCAGGAAATTAATTTTGTTTATTAAAGAACTGCACGGATGTGTTTGCAAGCCATTCGTTTGTTGTTTGCATGCTCACTCTATTCAACTCTCATCTTTACAGCATTTAAATACTAACAATATAGAGACCAATAACAAAGGAGCATAAAGCATATCGAAAACAAGATAAACGAGAATTTCTTCAAAGCAAGCATATAAAGTAAAATTGAAATGGGTTGATATGCTCGGTGCTAGACACTGAGTGTATTTTATGTTTATTTTTTAAAATTATTTGACAATGACAAAAGCATAAAACGAATATAAAATTAACGAAAAAAAAAAAACAACAACTTCGCACAAATAATGTGTGTTGTTATTGTTTTGTGTTTAAAAGGTTTTTCTGCTTCATATCAGAGCAAAGAAAAGAACATCGTATGCATAGTTGAATAAATAAGGTTGTCTCGTGGCTGATCGTACTCTCTTCTCAGTACCCATAATTGTCAAAATCAATGAAAAGCAACAACAACAACTTCAACGGCTTTTCATGTTATTAATTTTCGTTTTCAGATTTTGTATGAGCTGTCAACTTCGATTTGACATTTATGGGAACTCGCTCTCACCCATGCGACAACCTTATTTATTCAACCATGATCGTATGTAGTTATTTCTCTATAACATAATTGTTTTACTCGGTGTGCTCGTTGTTTTTTGCATTGATTTGATTGTCTCGATTTGATCGTTTCGAATATATAAAGCATTTAAAAATAATGAGAAAGTACATATCTTGGTGAGAGGCTAACAAATGCTGTAGAGTGAGCACTTTTTTGTAAGAGAATTCTGTATTATGTTTGCTTATACTTGAAAGAATAAAGTAAATAGAGAACAAGACTATCAAATACTCGATGCACTTTATTGTATCCAATACATTCATACAGCTCTTTATCGTTTATCATAAACACGAGAGATTTTTAAATTGCAGCAATTGATCATTTGAAATAGGTTGTTTTTCCCCTCGTTGTATAAACACAACGCTTAAAGTTCAGAGTTACTTTTTGGACAAATTGTTACTATACAAGAAAATTGGTAATATGCTTAGTACGCAAACGGAGATAGCAACAGAGGTACGATGAGTGCAATTCATAAAAAGACGGGCAGACATAGGGAGAAAGATAATAAGTATAATCAATAATAATGACCGAATTAGCTTGCGGCATATAAAGAGTGATTTTTTAAGTGCCTGATAACTTTTTTTAAAAAAAAAACGCATAAAATTTGCAAAATCTCATCGGTTCTTTATTTGAAACGTTAGATTGGTCCATGACATTTACTTTTTGAAGATAATTTCATTTAAATGTTGACCGCGGCTGCGTCTTAGGTGGTCCATTCGGAAAGTCCAATTTTGGGCAACTTTTTCGAGCATTTCGGCCGGAATAGCCCAAATTTCTTCGGAAATGTTGTCTTCCAAAGCTGGAATAGTTGCTGGCTTATTTCTGTAGACTTTAGACTTGACCTAGCCCCACAAAAAATAGTCTAAAGGCGTCAAATCGCATGATCTTGGTGGCCAACTTACCGGTCCATTTCTTGAGATTAATTGTTCTCCGAAGTTTTCCCTCAAAATGGCCATAGAATCGCGAGATGTGTGGCATGTAGCGCCATCTTGTTGAAACCACATGTCAACCAAGTTCAGTTCTTCCATTTTTGGCAACAAAAAGTTTGTTAGCATCGAACGATAGCGATCACCATTCACCGTAACGTTGCGTCCAACAGCATCTTTGAAAAAATACGGTCCAATGATTCCACCAGCGTACAAACCACACCAAACAGTGCATTTTTCGGGATGCATGGCCAGTTCTTGAACGGCTTCTGGTTGCTCTTCACTCCAAATGCGGCAATTTTGCTTATTTACGTAGCCATTCAACCAGAAATGAGCCTCATCGCTGAACAAAATTTGTCGATAAAAAAGCGGATTTTCGAACACTGATTTTGGTAATAAAATTCAATGATTTGCAAGCGTTGCTCGTTAGTAAGTCTATTCATGATGAAATGTCAAAGCATACTGAGCATCTTTCTCTTTGACACCATGTCTGAAATCCCACGTGATCTGTCAAATACTAATGCATGAAAATCATAACCTCAAAAAAATCACCCTATATATAAGATATATTTTTAAGTTGTTGACAAATGATTATTCGTTTGTGGCAGTTACAACTTGCAAACGAAGTGTAGTTGCTGAATTTTTCAGTTGTGGTAAATAAAAATTTATTTACGTGTACGAGATGACGTAATCAAAGTAGCCAAACCCTCATAAAATCCACAAAAATTAATGTATTGACTTGATATCTTACACATAAGCTTTTATATGTATTTCGAAATTACTATGCAGTTGAATGAAGTTGGATGAATTTAATAAAAACCACGCCTCTATACAAACTTGACGTCATCAAAATAATAAAACCTTCCTGAACTTTACAAAAATCAATTTAATGACTTGATATTTAACACATTAGCATTGATAATCAAAAAAAGTACGGGATATCTAAATTTGGATAAAATGAAGATAAATTACGCCTTTCCGTTATGCAAGTTGACGTCATAAAGAAAATAAAACCTTTATAACGTCGGATATTAAATATAACACACGGTTGTGAGGATAATTAAACTATGTTTATATAGCCAAGCATTTCAAGATTTTTTTTTTGTTTTTTTTTTTTATATCAGCCATTCCAAATTAAACGCATCCAAAAAACCTAAATTACGGGTTGACCACCTCCGATTTTGCTCAAACTTTCAGAATTGAATCTTCTCATGAATTAAAAACAATAATAAAAAAATTTTTACATTTTTTTCGAATTTTTATGTAACATTCAAATTTCGCCCAACATTTCGGTCTCCTCGAGACAAAAACATTGATGTACCAAACTTTAAAATCCGACTGTAAACACCAGAGATATGAAGAAATATGTCAATGCGCGACCCCTACGTTCGGTCGAAAAAATTTTTTTTCGTAATTGTCTTGCAAAAACGCGTCATATTCGCTGGTATACGGCGCACTTTTTTTTTGAGGTACAGTCTAATGTACATAGTATGGTTGTATGGAAGTAGTATGGTAGGTGGTCGTTTAAAAAATATTAAAGAAATTATTTAAACAGAAATAAAAATAACACCCTCATGATTTTTGGCGGATGCTAAGGTAATAAAATGAACTTTCTGAAAATATTTTTTTTCAATTTTTAAAGTGGGGAAAATCCTATTTTTATGACTTCCAAAATTTGACCTTGAAGTTAAGAAAATTAAAAAAATAATTTTGTTTTTTTATATTTTTAAAAAAAAGAACTATTTATTGTCTTTTCGAAAATACCTCAAACGTGAAAATCGAGTTAGTTTTGTTGAATATATGATTTTTCAAGAGTAAGGCAATTTCACTTTTTCTCCCAGTTTGACGAAATTTGAATGTTACGTAAAAACTTGAAAAAACTGTAAACATTTTTTTACTCAAACTATTGTTTTTAATTCTTGAGAAGATTCAATTCTGAAAATTTGAGCAAAATCGGAGGTGGTCACCCCATATGAGTGATACGTTCAAAAGGGAATGGCTGATATACTATATGACAACTTTTTTTGTTTGTTGAAGTCGAGGGGAACATGGTCCCCTAACTCAGCATTTTTCGTTTCGCCCATGTCTAAGCACAATTCTGCAAATTGTCGTCTTCATCATCGCACAAATTCGATAGAAACGCAAAAAGAGAGAAATCAGCGGTGAAGAGGAAAAAAAAACAAATGCATGCACGCAAACACAACTATGCCAATCAATACCAGCACAAATGGTAAAACTCACACAAAAACACATACACACACCCACACTCAAATTCACAGATAGTGACAACGATCGGAAATTGACTTGCTTGACTTAAATTTGCTCCTTTTTTTTTTGTCTCTGTGTTGTTTTGTTTTTGGCAATATGGCGACCCATCCTGGCACCGCGTATTGACATCTAAATATATCTGTTTTACCCACATGTTGTCTCTCGGCGTGTTTCTTTCTTTTTTTGACGCGTAATCGAGTGCTTCAAGTCGAGTGTCTTAGCGATGAATGAATGATATGAGGGCGGGGGTAAAAATGTTCTGTTTATTTTCCATCTTCAGTTTTGGCAAATATCTACTTCTTCGCACATATTCAGCTTATAAGCAGCTGCAGCTGCCAGCTAGGCGTAAGTTGGGCGTCTCCTGTCACGCAAGGACTTCAACTCTTGCAGATCAAGTGCCACAAAATTGAGCAAACAACTTTGGCATCATTGAACCATGCAATATCAGCAAATAAAATAGAAAGAAAAAAATATTCTAGAAAAACATAAAAGCAATACCATACAAAGGATAGCTTCAGGCTTTAAACGCGACATTTAAATTCGATTCTACACTGAAAAAAAAGTTAGCTTAAAATTAAACACAATGTGTTCACAAAATGTGTTGTTAATTTGACTTTTTTTTCATATGTTTTTCAAAATTTTTAAATACATTTGCTCTTACTTTGACGAAATTTGTTGCAAGCTATTTTTTAAACACAAATATCGTCAAATTAATAACAATTGTCGTCAATTTTAAAACATTTTTTTTTCAGTGTACTAAGCATTTCAAGTGGTAGATATGTGTGTTTTTTTTCAAAAACTATGACTGCTCTTCAAATCTTAAACACTCCTATTTTCAACCCATTTCAATTTCCCCACGATATTTTCACACATTAATTATCTCTATTTTTGCCATATCCTTTCATGTATTTGAAATATCTTTTACGCTGTAGGTGCAAAAAAGACATGAATTTTCATTCAATTTTTATTTTTAATTTTTTGTATTCTACTCGTATCTTCCATGTATTTCCTTTTGTCTAAAATGTGCTGCATCATGTTAACACAATGACGACAGACATTTTTCATTAACGTATTGATGTGTTTCATAGATCATATAACGCTACAAAAAAAGCGAAAGTAAAACAACATAAAGAGTGTTGAAAATTTTACCAAAAATTGCCTTCAGTGTTGTGCTCTATGCTAATGCGATGTTGAAATTGTGGCTTAACATTGTCGCTGTTCCTGTTCTTCTGTTTTTGCTACCAACCAATTTTTTGTGTTGTCGTATTTTTTTTATTTTTGTTTGAATTTTTTGCATTTTTCTATGCTTCATCTTCAGCTTAATTAGTTGAAAAACTCTAAATAGCTCAAAGCCAAAGTTTATTAAAAAAAAAAAAAAATATTGGAATCATTTTTGTGCTACAAGCGTTAATTGGTTGTAATGTGGGTAGTATTTTTTAAGTAAATTTTTGTCGTAACTCCTACACTTGCACATTGAATATTGAAACGCATCAATATTGTAAATTGTCTGAAACGAAAAAATTTCCCTCAAAATTGAAATAGCTTTTCTGACTTGCATTCCGTAAAAGTTGGTAAGCAATGAATATTTTTGAAACTTAAGAGAATAATTGTTGAAAAAAATTTATGAAACATGCTGATTTCTTAAAAGAAGTTTTTTACCTAATCACCCTATATTAGTTTTCGTTCCGAGATCGCCAAAAGTATGAGGAAAATAATAAGATCACAAAACAGCAACAAAACTGAAGAGCTCGCATTAGAACGGTTAATTCGAGAGCAATCATCGAAAAAGTACCGAGCGATCGTACTTAGCTAAATCACAAGAATGATAGAAACAAGATTATGCGTTCCGCAACTGAGAGAGGGAGAGCATGACGTCACAAGCGATATTGTCAGGCTTTGGATAAATTTTATTTTGCGGCCCACGCTTAAATATTTTTTTTAATTATTTTTATAATATGTATATGGACCTCCTTAACCCATTGGTATAATAAAATTTTGTCAGTTTAGAATAGTTTAGAAGATAAAAATCTTGAAAGATTAAAAAATTCATATTTTTCGTATACGAAAATATTCATATTTTTATACAGAAGAGTAGATATTTTTACTTTACTTTTTCGAAAGAATTTATTTTCAATTTCGTCTATTTGCCTAAGTGATCGCTTATTACGTTTTTGTCAAGCAAAAGTAATGTGTGACGTCATGCAGTCAATTAAGAAAGAGAGCATTAGATAACGGTACTGCGGAACACGTAATCTTGTTTCTATCATTCTTGGCTAAATCACTGGCAAGGCAGCGAAGAACAGTCAGCGGCGAAGAACCGAAGGAACAACTGTATCCAAGCAAGCAGCAGACGTGACGATCGTTGTTATTAGAGCCCGAACAGAATCAAATATCGTTGCGACTAACGATCCTCTCTGGTCGTCGATCGCAGAGAACACCTCCAGAATGAAACCACTGCAACTGACGATTCAAAGTTGCTTTTAAAAAAACAATAAATAAATAACTGGCCATTTCAGCCCTTGAAAGGACTTTGACCTAGCATTTCATGATCAATTGTGTTGTGCGTGTTAATTAGTTTGTACACAATTGACCGAGAACCGGACCTACATGCTTAACGCCGACTCCGAACGGCGATGAACGGAATGTTCTCGTTCTCAAGAAGCTTTACATGGCATTTTGATTACTCTCTGAGGTTTGCCATTGTCTGCAGAGAGGTGGCGACCGTACCGAAAAATTATTTTAATTCAAATAATTTTCTGTTGCTGCTGGGGTTCGAACCTGGGTCTCCAAAGTTCTTTGACATAGCGGCCACGCACTTTAACCTACTACGCCACGGACGCCACCACTTTATATCAATTTATATTCTAATCGCATGAAAGGTTTGCAAGTTTTAGGTGGTTTTGTAAAAGATTTGTACTACAGCGTCATATGGTGTTCAAGAAGGAACAAAGGAAATAGCGCCAAAATACTTGTCGTACCTGATTACCACTATATACCGATTTTCTTTCCAATCGCATGAGCCGTTTGTGAGTTTTAGGCGGTTTTGTTTAAAATTTGTATATCAGCGCCCTCTAGTGTTCAAGGTGGATCAAAATTGATAGCCCTAAAACCCGCCTCGTAGCAAAATATTTCTATACACAAAGTTTCATCGCGATCGGATGAACGGTGTAGAAATGTATTCAGGACACACAAACATACATTCATTTTTGTTTATAAGATTATCTTTCTCCCTATGTCCGTCTATCTTCGTATGAATTGCGCTCATCGCACTTTTGTTGCTATCTCCGTCCGCGTATTAAGCAAATTACTAATTTGCTTCTTTAGTAACAATTCGTCCAAAAAGTAACTCTGAACTATAAGCGTTGCGTTTATACAACGAATGAAAAAAAAACGATTTCAAACGATCAATTGCTGCAATTTAACCCTTAAGTAAATATCGGGGTCTGGCCAGACTCTTTCAGGTTTAATTCCATTTTTTTTTAATACTTTTACTTATCGTATCGATTCCATATTTCACGAATTCCTAGAGAAACATTTTCTAAATAACTTTATAAAAAAATATTTTTCAAAAGTACAGGGTGAGCCCTGTTTCTTAAAAAATTAAAATTTTAGTCATAATTTTAACGCTGGGGTTTCGCATTTTGAAATAGTATATTTTGGAATTCCGCTTTTTGTTTTTTGTTTCTTTGTTTTTTATGCTAATTGGTTACGCTGGTTATACGAATTGGATCAGTGTTACCATATGATCTGTATAGCAGTGTTGCCATATGGGCCGCCATATATCGGATTAGTTACGATTTTCAGACGGAAATCAGACTGTCTGATATTTGCTCATAATTCTTCAATATGTTACGATTTCATAAAAAATAAATACGATCCGAATTCATATGAACCTTTTTCATATGTACGTTTATGCGTGGTGGGCGTGGAGCAGTGAGTAGACTTAGTAACCAATACGCCAGAGAACCCTGGTTCAATTCCCACCAGGCACAGAAAGTTTCTTCTATGGTAGATAATGGCAAACTTCAGAGAGTAAGGACTACATGTGATGTAGTAATAATAAATAAATTACCATTTGCATAAAATTTACATCATATGTACATAATAAGTGTAAAATACAACTGAAAATATCTACGTTGTTTTTTTTCCAGAACAACAACACAGAATCAACACACAATTAAAAAAAAAAACAATAAATAACTGGCCATTTCAGCCCTTGAAAGGACTTTGACCTAGCTTCTTATGATCAATTGTGTTGTGCGTGTTATTAAGTTTGTACACAATTGACCGAGAAAGGGACCTACATGTTTAATGACGACTCCGAACGGCGATGAACGTAATGTTCTTATTCTCAAGAAGCTTTACATGGCATTTGATTTCTCTCTGAGGTTTGGTATCGTCTGCAGAGAGGTGGCGGCCGTACAGAAAAATTATTTTAATTCAAATAATTTTCTGTCGCTGCCGGGGTTCGAACCTGGGTCTCCGGTTCTTTGACATAGCGGCCACGCACTTTAACCAACTACGCCACATTTTATTTATCAAGACAGAATTGAACAATTCTTTTTTTTTTTTAGTTTGAACCACGGATTTTAGGTGTCAAACCTATTCAATCAAGTCTACCTTGGTTCGAAATGGGATGATATATTAGTGGGAGGGAAGGCGTAACCAAGTGAAACATGTGTAGGATGTTCTAAGAGTGATGGAAAGCCAAAGAAACATGTGAATTTGCATCAGAGGCAAGTATTATGCCTTAACCTCAGTCAATGCAAATTATAAGACAATCTCATCGACAAACTTCTCTACCATCAAATACAACTTCAAGTCGAATATATTAATGAAATTTCAATTTCAGTTGATTAGAAATGAGGATAGAAAATTGCAAATGCGAAAAGTTTAAAGCGTAGGACCATGGCCTGGCCGGTTTTCGAACCAGGGACCCCTGGGGTGGCAGTCAAGCCCGGAACTCCACTACCGAGGCTGCCTAAATAAAACTTCGTAGTAATGAGTCACATACTATAAAATGATTTGCAAGCCGATTGGCAAGAAGGATTCCGGTAATGATTCAGATATGTATCTATTTTTGATATTAATGCAATTTTTTTTTTTCAGACAACAGCGGACCAAATGTGTTCCAGTGGGACCAACGCTTTGAAAAAAACGTGATTGCCGGTTAATGCCATGTCAATGATAAAGCTCAGCGCAAAACTCGTTTCTACTACGAAATATGTTCGATCCTGTTTGCCAGAAGCATTCCTTACAATTGCTCTTACAAATGTTTTAAATGTACTCGTATAAACAAGTAAAAAATTAAATTAATACGTTTTTCATTCAAATTATTCATTACACCTATCTATATATTAGTACACCTCAAAAAGTGTGAATTTTATAGTTTTAAATAAAACTATCAATAATATCCTGAAATTCAGAATATGAAATCCTGAACTCATATAAATATGTATGGGGTCTGGCTAGACCCCTGCATTGTTAATGTGACAATTAAAGTGGTCAACACACTAGGGTTAAAAATGAGTCGCATTTAAAACAAACGAAATTTATTTCTTGCAACTAAATGACGTGGTTCTTGCAACTGACTTTCATTATAACAACTGTTGAAACGTTTGCAAATAACGATTTTAAGCACGACAAGCGAAGTTCGTTTCCGGCAAACTGGCGATAAACGTTTAAGTTTTTCTTTGCGTGCAACAATCGACTATCTTTGGGGATTTCGAGCCATATGCAATAAAAGTTGTTCGCGCATGAAGCACTTCGAAGCAAATGGTCGCCTATTTTTTCAGAATAACTGAACATGTCGCCACCGTTTCATTAGAGCAACGTAGAATGATCAATTCTGAATGGTACACCATTTGTTTGCTATAAATGTTCGAAAAAATCAGGGTAACCAACTGCAGAAGACGAATTATTCTCCACCACGACAATGCAAGCTCTCACACATCAGTTCAAACACAAACGTCTTTGAGCATTCAAAACATCGAATTGATGAGTCATCCCGCCGTACAGTCCTGACCTGTCACCCACTGATTTCTTCTTAATCTCGCAGATCAAAAATAAATTGCGAGGTCAACGATATTCGACGCCTGAAGAAGCGGTTCATGCGTTCAAATCACATGTTTTGGGGCTACCTCAATCGGAGTGGAAAAAGTGCTTTGAAAATTGGTTCAAGTGCATGAATAAAATTTTTTAAAAAACAATAAAGCCATTTCCAATTGTAAATATTAGTTTTTATTTGCCTATCTCAAGACTTAAAAGTCAACCCTCGTAACATATATAATGGTTGAACAAATGTTTCTGCGTGATTAACTAAGTTTTGACGTTTATTGAATTATGAAATTATTACAGAAAACTGGGGTAATCTTGAACTTTTCTCCGTTGTTCAAGACGGAATATCTTATGGAGAGTAAAATAAGCATATAAGCAAAAAAATTCCAAAATCCTAAAAATACGAAAAACTCTCTAAATACTTTCATGTTTGACAAATATTTAAATATTTCCCCACAAACGTCAGCTTACACATTTTTTTTTATTTGCTGTTTTTATATTCATAAATATTATAGATAATTTATAGAAAAAAAAAAAAAAAAAAAAAAAAAAAAAAAACACTGACGCAAATGATATTTTAATAACGTGCACCCTACCCTACTACCACGAGGCACGTTTCTGGTAAAATAAATATAAATAAAGTAAAAAAAAAACCAACAGCACACAAGAAGCTGTCTGTCCATGCAGAGCTTTAAGACTGTTAAACAAAAAAACTCCCAAAGGTTATTCAATGTCATAAGCAGCTCCATCCTCGACAACAAAGACACTTGGAGCACATAAATGAAATCGATTCCTAGCCATAAGCAATAAGAAGAAGAATAAGAAGACTTAAAAAAACAGCCCATGACCTTAGCTCAAGAGGGTAAAAATTTAACTAATCGAGTTGGAAACAAAGAAAGCCCAAAGACATTAAGACTGGAAAATGCAAAGTGTTATGTTAGCAGGCACAAACTAGCCACAAAAAAAAAAAAACAAAAATCCTTACTAGGAAATCAGGGACAACAATAACAACTTTAAAAATCTTCAAGTTCTACGCTTAAATGAAGAGCTTGTCAAAAAATATTCAAATAGAAATCAATATAGGCAGAAAATCTATTTGTTGAGCAAAGCATGCAGCTGGAATATCACGCCGCTCTCCAAGGATTTACACTAAGACCACTCGACTCAGTAACTCGCTAGGAAGCAAAACAATTTGGGCCAATCCCACTTGAATGCCATAGCTAAAAATATGGAAATATCACCAGAAGGGACAGTAATTTTTTTTGCATTCCACCCAAACAACGCTCCCCCACAAAACATACACACCCACTTACCTCGACTGTGCTGTCACGTATGTAGATTTCCTTCGTGTCATTGGGATCGCGGTCGCGGGGTCGATATGTAATCCGGTAGCCAAGAAATTCACCCAATATGGTATCGGGTGGCGGTGGTTTCCATGATATATACACTGATGTCGATGAAGTATTGTGCGCCGTGGTTGGTATCGGTTTGCCCGTCGGTGCTGCAAAGAAAACAAAACAAAACAAAGCAGTTAAAAGTAAAAAGTTAAATACAAGAATAACAGCAAAGTTAAAGAAAAAATAAGACACCTTACAACACAAGCAGATAAACAAACGTAAACAGAGGTGATGGGGCAGCCAGAAGAATATGAAGAAATGTAAAATACCTCAACAAGAAATTGAATGAAGTGTCAAAAAAGGGAGCGCAAAAAAAATTAAGAGATAAGACTACCAAAAAATATTGGCAATCTTTTGAATTTTGTAGTACTGCGAACGTGTACCGGTTGGTGGGTTGACACACCATGCTTGGCAATACGTTGGCCCGCTTCATTGTGATGCTGTCAAAACGTCAGTCAAGCCAAGCTCGCTGAGCAGTTTAAAGATTGTCGTGATTTTTTTTAACTTTCTTCTTTCTTACTTTCCATCTTATATATAATTTGCATTCTATCAGGCATCCGTTGCTGTGGGTTGCGTCTCAATGCGCAGTTATGCCTAATGAGCCATGCGTTGTCAGGCATTCAGGCCAGAAAAGAAAAATGAGGTGTTGAAGTAGCTGAAGTACACTTCAATGACTTTATAAATAAATTAATGGTACCTCAGATGCTAGCTGAAGGAATGGTTTGTCGACTGGCTGTTTGTCGCTTCAGTGGCCATGTTGGTGCTGCTGTTGTGGATAGTAAGGGTTAATGTCATTGTGAGTGTTGAGTGATGAGTGATGAGTATGGAGCAGACGCAAGCAGGTGTATAAAGGTAAGACATATGCACGAAGTCAATAAATTGACTTAATTTTTAATGTCTCACGTTGCTCACAAGTATGTTTTTTTTTTGTAGATTTTTCGTAGAAATAATAGTCTTAAGTTCTAAGCTTAGATTTATTATTTTAATTTTCTTAAATTTTTATGAAATTTTAAGTAAATATCTAAAGGGGGGTTATATACCCAGAACGTTTTTTGCAAATATTTTTTAACATTTTCGTAAAGCTTTAAGTCTCAAGAATAGGGGGTGAAAATTTCAAGTCGATATCTGAAAAAGTAACAAAGTTATAGCGTAGTAAACGAACCGAATTCTAGAGCGCGCAGTGCTAGCCTTTATTTTCAAACGCGTTTTTCTGGAAACCATGTTTTCAAAGTCGGTGATCAAGATTTCTCGAAAACCGATCGTTTTGATTTTTTTGGTGACTTATTTTATTCATAATAATCTCGTACTTGTCATAGTATTTTTTTTTCGTAGCTTCGTTCATTTTTTATAGGCAAAATAATGACGAATTTTTGGTCGAAAATCGTTAATTTACGTTCGGAAGTCCGCCATTTTGTGTAAAATCAATATTTTCAAAATCGGCTATGAAAAGTACGAGTTTTAAGTATCTAGTTTAATAATATTTTTCATTTTTTTGTTTCAGTTGAATTTAAGAGGAGCAATCTTGGTCACCCCAATTCACCTTTTTTTCAGAGCACTCTACAAAAAGAAAGCTGTATATATCTTAATATGTATTTTAAGATTTTTTTATTAAAAAAAAAATAAACATCCTCTTGAATGTGTATATTTAAGGTATAAAAACCCTCATTTTGAAATATCCGTTAGATTTCCTTAAAAAAATGCACAAACATGACCTTTTTTTCGGCCTCTGGGTATATAGTCCCCCTTAAGGAAGTGCATTTTAAGTTTGTTTCTGATTACACTGAACAAAAAAATCAATTCTTTTCCAAAATAAGAAGGTTCCGACAACGGATTCTAATAGAGGGGAGGAAAAAAAATATACGTGTATCGGCGTTTTAAAAGTTTACGTATGGTTCTTATTTTAGGGGGATTTAAGTTTTCTCCTTTTTGAACATTCTCATAGTGAATCGGCATAAGAAATTATGTTATCCTTACATTTTGGGTAAAGGATGTGTTCTGATAAAACTAAACGCAAAGAAATTTTTCGTTTACCACAACTGAAAAATTCACCAACTATACTTCGTTTGCGAGCTGTATTTGCCGCAAACGAATATTCAGTTGTCACAACTTAAAAATATATCTTATATATATATACCACAAGCTATTTCGGTCATTATTACTTATTATATTAATAATCTTTCTCATTATGTCCGTCCGTCTTCTTATGGATTGCACCTCCCTTGCTACCTCCGTCCGCGTATTAAGCAAACTACCAATTTCCTTATATAGTAAAAATTTGTCCAAAAAGTAACTCTAAACTATAAGCGTTATGTTCGCTCAACAATCCATTCAAATTAATAACAATCAAATAATTTAATAACCACTTTGTTTTAACTTTTACTTAAAAATATTTATTTTAAAAGGAGTTACAATATATTTATTAAACAAAAAGATATTAAAAGGAATATATTAACTTCAAGGCACGATCACACGTCCGTTACAGTAAACGGTTGAAAAGCGACAAACTAAATAGCGGAGCAGCGTCAACTGCTTCAGCCCAAAATGTCTTGTACATACAGTACAAAGACAACAACAAAAATAACGCGATGAACAGTTTTATATACATTGTAGTTGTATAAACAAATAAATTGTGTGCTGCTAAGAGCACTGTTGAATGTTCCCATTTCCGCAAATTGAATCCACCAGCATTCAGTAATTTGCACAGTTCTTGTTGTAAAGCGAGGGCTTCTGGAACATCATCAGTTCCAGTCATGATGTCATCCACATAAATATCAGTCAAGAGCTTATCCGCTGCATTGGGATATCGATCATATTCATCTCTAGCTAGTTGTTGAAGAGTTCGAATTGATAAGAACGGTGCGGAAGTAGTTCCGTAAGTTACAGTGTTTAATTTATATATTTGAACTGGTTCATTTTTAAATTTTCTCCACAATATTTGCTGATACCATTGGTGTTCTGGTTTTATAAGTATTTGTCTGAACATTTTCTCAATGTCAGAGCTCAACGCAATTTTGTGTCTGCGCCATCGTAGAATTATCTGAGACAAATCGCACTGAAGAGCAGGGCCTTTGATTACGATATTTGCTAGATCCGTCAAAAACTACACGAAGCTTTGTTGTCGTACTACTTTGTTTTTCAACTCCGTGATGAGGAAGATAATACGCATTTTCCTTTACGTCATGTGGGTACTCGCCCACTAGTTGCATGTGTCCAAGATGAAGATATTCATGCATGAATTTGCTGTATTCTTTATACAACTCAGGTTTTCTCTCAAAAGTTTTCTCCATATTACGTAGCCTGATGCTAGCACCAATATGAGAATCTTCAAAGTCTTGAATTGATTTCCCTTCAATTTCAGCTTTGAATGGCAATGATACTATATACCGACCTTTGTCGTCTCTTTTATAGTTCGAAATAAAATGATTCTCACATGCAACTTCTTCTAATGTAGCTACCCGTGCTTGGGTTAATTCTTCTTGCTCCCAAAAGCGCCTTAATTGATCATCTATTTTGCAAAAATGAGTGCTAATAGTGAACTCTTGATTCAAAGTACTAATTGGTCCAGAGAGTATCCAACCGAAATAAGTTTCTTGGAAAAGTAGTCCATTTTCATTTTTATGTTGGCCCTCTTTTAAGATTAAACCATATATATCAGCGCCTAATATAATATTAATTGGACGTGATTCGAAATATTGAGGGTCAGCAAGATTGAATGGTAAACTTGATGTTACTTTTAAAGGCGAAATGCTTCGATTTGGTAAATATGTTGATAAATTTGGCAAAATAAAAGCTTCAACAGCCACAGAGAATGTGTCATGATTTGAATATAGTCGCATATAAGTGGACTTCCGTGCATAGTTGACTTGATTAGGATTTACCCCATGAATTTTGAGGTGATTAGAATGACAGCGAAGTTTGTATGTTTGCACAAACTGTTCAGTGATAAATGATCCTTGAGATCCTTGGTCTAGAAGAGCTCTTGCCCAAACTCTACCATTTGGGGTTTCAATTTTCAGCAAATGTGTTGCAAGTAAAATATTAGTTAAGTATTGCGGCTGATGCGCATCGAGAGTGGAAACGTGATGGTTTTGTAGACTGCTTGAGCATTGCTTGACTATGATATTTTTAGCTGTCTCACTTGGAGAAGTATTATGTAGGAGAGTGTGATGCTTCTGATTACACACTTGGCAAGTATAGCTTGATTTGCAATCACAAGCCTTATGTCCGCTACTTAAGCAATTCATGCAAATTGATTGGCTTTTCACGAACTTAATCTTATCTTCCAATGAGTAAGATTTGAATGCCCAACACGAATAGAGGGAATGAGATTTTTTGCAGCATAGGCAAAGTGATGATTTGTTAAGACTGAATGTCTTAAGCTGAGAGCGCGGTGGCCCATTCATAGATTTCGGTTTAAAGGCAGCTTCAGCTGTGCCCAAGGTTTCTAACGTTCGGAAGGTACTTTCCAAGAATTGAAACAGATTTTCAAGTTCTGGAAGTTCATTTGAAGCTCTGAGAGTGTGCTCCCAATCTTTTCTAGTTTCTGTATCAAACTTTTGTACCGTAAGGTGTACAATCATTGGGTCCCAATTATCAGTAGGGATATTCAGATTAGCAAGTGAAGATAGACATTCCTTGGTAGTATCTAATAAAGTTTTGATCGCTGAGTGCGAAGGCTTACTACACTTAGGAATTGCGAAGAGCTTTTGGAGAAGCGTGTCTACAATAATGCGTTTATTGTGAAACCTGTCCTCCAATGTCTTCCAAGCTAGATCATAATTTGCTTCAGTTGCAAATATATGTCTTATTAAATGTTCTGCCTCTCCCTTGACGGAGCTCTTAAGATAGAACATTTTCTCAATTTTGTTCAATGACTTATTGTTATGAACAAGAGATGTGTACAGGTCTCGAAATGAAAACCATTCTAGGTAATCACCTGAAAATGTTGGAACAGCAATTTTGGGCAGCCTTGTTTCTGCTCCTAAAATTGTGTCCTCTCGTTGCACATAGACTGTGCTAGAATGGGGTGGTGTGCATGGATCTATAACGCCTTCAGTTTGAATAATGTCTAAGAGTTCTCCCTTTAATTCAAAGCTTAACTCTCTATAATGGTAATATATATCTTCGGTAATGTATGGAATATCCTTTGATTCCAATGATGTTTCTTGAGCTATTTTTAATATATCGAAATGATTTTTCTTTACCTTATCAAAGTTGTTGTTCAGTTCATTTAACACGGTGGTAGAGTATCCTTTAGATTTGCTTCTTCGTTCACGTACCATCTTTGTCATGCGTGACAAATCGTCAAACGCAGCGCGTTGTTCTTCAATTAATTTTTCCATCGTTGTTGATCTTTCAGATACAAAATACAGTGCTGATAATCACTAGAGTTCCAAAGAAATACAGTAGAGCAGCGGCACAGCAAGATAATTGTAGCGCACAGCAGGGCAGCAAGGAAGTACAAGATGATATTCCAATTAAATATAGCAGAGTTGTTATGAAGATGCAAACAAAAGCTTTTGAATGCATTTAAATTTCAGTTAAGTTCCCGGGTTTCGGCACCAAAAAATGTTCGCTCAACAATCCATTCAAATTAATAACAATCAAATAATTTAATAACCACTTTGTTTTAACTTTTACTTAAAAATATTTATTTTAAAAGGAGTTACAATATATTTATTAAACAAAAAGATATTAAAAGGAATATATTAACTTCAAGGCACGATCACACGTCCGTTACAGTAAACGGTTGAAAAGCGACAAACTAAATAGCGGAGCAGCGTCAACTGCTTCAGCCCAAAATGTCTTGTACATACAGTACAAAGACAACAACAAAAATAACGCGATGAACAGTTTTATATACATTGTAGTTGTATAAACAAATAAATTGTGTGCTGCTAAGAGCACTGTTGAATGTTATAAATATAACAAAAAAATGCAAGTTTGCATTTTTGGTATGACGTGCTTCGAAGTTATTTAGATTATTGACTGGACAGCCATCCGAAACCTTTGTTTCAAGTGACTGCATAGTCATGAAAGAATTTAACTTAATTAAAATAACTTAATTATAATAGTTCGCATTGAACACGTTATGTTCATACAACGAAGGGAAAAATAAACAAAATTTTCAGTTGGGAAAAACGAAGTTTTCAATTGCTGCAATTTAAAAATCACTCGCGTTTATGACAAACGAAACTAATTTCCTGCAACTATATGACGCGTTTCTCGCAACTGAACGGTTATTATGACAACTGTTGAAACGTTTGAAAATAACGATTTCAAGCACGACAAACGAAAGTTCGTTTGCGGCAAACTTGCGATAATCGTTTTTTTTTCTTTGCGTGTACGAGGAATATTTTTGTCGAACATTATATCCCCCTAACTTCTCATTTTATGGGCCTTTTTTTACCCTTTTGTGATAAATGGCAAAAAAGACTCACAAAACGAAGATATAACGGGTTAAAGTGTCCGAAAAAATTTTTTTTCTATTCTACTATTCAACTTTATTTCGGTTAAGCTTGTAAATGTGGCTTATATAACCTTTGTTATTGGCAGGCTTTGTTGCTAGTAATAGGACAGAACATAAGTTCCTGCTAATGTGCAGATCAATTGGACATTCTAATGTCTTTAGTAGAAGGGCATAAGGCTAAGGTGCTTGAAATATTTAGAAGTGGCTTAGGCTATAGTGGCGGTCGTGGCCGTGTGCGTTAAAATGCGTGAAACAGTCGGTGGAAATTTTCGAACGCGAAGTCCGAGGTTCGAATCCGCCACCAGAAACAGAAAATTTTTTCAATTGAAATTAATTTTTCTGATCGCTTTTCACCTTCCTGCAGATAATGGCAAACTTCAGAGAGTTAATACTACCACGTAAAGCTTCTTGAGAACATGCACATTTACCGTTCGGAGTCGGCATAAAACCAGTTCTCGATCAATTGTTTTAAAACCTTTTAATAACACGCACAACACAATTTGATCATAAGAAGTTCGGTCAAAGTCCTTTCGAGTGCTGAAATGGCCAGTTTAGTTTTTGTTTTTGTTTTAGGCTAAATGCCCAAATTTTTACCAAATATTTTTTACAGGCCTAGATGGCAATACTGGCCTTTTTCACTGGAGCGTCGTTTTCCATTCGCTCAACATGACCTAGCCAGTGCAGTTGCTTGATTTTAATGCGCTTAACTATGTCGATGTCAGCGTACAGCTCATACAACTCCATCGAAGTGGTTTTATCAAATTTGGTACTCGCCATTGACGCAGATTGGACTGAAGATCTTACGAAGAATCTTTCTCTCGAAGGCTCCCAGAGTCTTTTCATCAGAACTGCTCAACGTCCAGATTTTTGCTGCATATAGTATGACGGGAATGATAAGTGACTTATAGAGCATGAGTTTTGTTCGTCGAGAGAGGACTCTGCTTCTCAATTGCCTACTCAGCCCAAAGTAACACCTGTTGGCAAGAGTTATCCTTGGTTTTATCTCAATACTGACATCGTTGAAAGAGTTTATGCTGGATCCTAGGTAGGCGAAGTCCTTAACAGCCTCTAAGGAGATGTTGTTAAACAGAGAAACTTGGAAACCATCAAGACGCTGGGACTGTTTATTTGTTGACAGTAGGTATTTCGTCTTATCTGCATTTACTGCAAGACCCATTCGACTCGACTCTTTCGCTAATCTGGAGAATGCTGCACTGACTCTGAGCGTATTATGGCCAATGATATCGTTATCATCAACATACGCTAGGAGCATACTTTTGTAGAATATCTTACGACTACTTCTCAAATCAGCAGCTCGGATGATCTTCTCCAACATAAGGTTGAAAAAGTCGTACGATAGGAAATCATCTTGTCTGAAACCTCGTTTGGTATAGAATGGAGGAGTGAGACTCTTCCCGATTTTAACTGTGCTGCTGGTGTTGCTCAGTATCATCCCGCAAAGACGGATGTGCTTTACTCGAATACCAACTTCAGATATGGTGGAGTAATAGATCATTATTAAACTGTCGAAGGCGGCTTTGTAATCGACAAAAAGATGGTCTGTGTAGATTTGTTTTTCTAGGGTCTTCTCCAAGATTTGTCGGAGCATGCCACACCGATAAGGTTCAATCAGCTGGTTTACGACGGGCTTAAGTCTTTCACATAACACGCTCGACAGGACCTTGTATGCATTACTAAGAAGGCTTATACCACGGAAGTTGGCGCAAATTGTGGAATCGCCTTTCTTGTGGATTGGGCAGAGCACACTGAGGTTCCAATCATTTGGAATGCATTTTTCCGACCATATTCTGCATAGAAGCTCACGAATGCATTTAAATAGAGCTTCGCCTCCACTCTTGAAGAGCTCAGCAGGTAAGCCATCGGCTCCTGCGGCTTTGTTGTTTTTTAGCCGAGCTATAGCTTTCAAGACTTCACTATGGTCGGGCAGCGGAACTTCAACGCTGTCGTCCAAAATTCCTATTGGTGGGATTGTTGTCGTCGTCGCCATTCAGAAGCCTAGATAAGTGTTCCCTCCACAACATCAGTGTACTCTGGATATCTGTCACTAGATTCCCATTTTCATCCTTGCAGGAAGAGGCCCCGGTCTTGAAACCATCGGCCAGGCATCTTATTTTTTCGAAAAATTTTCGGACCTCATTTCTGTCACCATGCATCTCAATTTTCTCGCACTCACGCTTTTCCGCTTCCCTTTTCTTTCGCCTGAAAATGCGTCTCTCTTCCCTCCTCTTCTCTTTGTATCTCTTCGACTGCAAGGTGGCTTTGTAGGCGGCGTCTTTTTCTGCAGTGACGTTGCGACACTCTTGGTCGTGCCAGTGGTTTCGGCGAGGGCAGTGATAGCCAATCACCTCTTTGACAGCCGTACGCATAGCAATGTGATTCCACTGCAAGCATATATCGTCGATCGGAGGAGTGCTCTCTTGAGTGAGCAGGAGTGAGAGTCGAGTAGCGAAGTTCGTTTGATTGCAGCTTTTCGACGTCTAGCTTTCTCTGTGCTGGATTGCGCACATTGTTTGTTGCGCACAGACGTGCTGGATCTTAGCTGCGACAAGATAATGATCCTGGTCTATATTGGCACCACGGATCGTGCATACATCTAAAACACTGGAAAAGTGCCTTCCGTCCATCAAAACGTGATCAAGTTGGTTGTGCGTCTTTTGATCTGGAGACAGCCAAGTGGCTTTATGAATATCGAGATGCTTGAATCTAGTGCTACTAACGAACATGTTTTGCGCTGCGATAAAGTCATCCAGCTTCATTCCGTTATCGGAGGTATTTTCGTGGAGGCTGAACTTTCCGACTGTCGGACCAAAGATATTTTCTTTTCTCACCTTGGCGTTGAAGTCACCAAGCACGATTTTTATGTCGTGGCGGGGGCTGCGCTCATAGGCCTCTTCAAGGCGCTCGTATAAGGTGTCTTTGATCTCATCGTCCTTATCTTCTGTCGGAGCGTGTTCACAAACCAGAATTATGTTGAAGAATCTTGCCTTGACACGGATTATGGCAAGTCGTTCGTTCACAGGTGTGAATCGCAGAACATGATGCCGTAGTCTCTTGCCAATCACGAATCCGCATCCAAATTCGTGCTTCTCTGCATGGCCGCTATAGTAGATATCACAGGGTGCTTGCCGTGAGCAGCCCTGTCCGTTCCATTGCATTTCTTGGATTGCAGTGAAATCAACCTTGTATATTTCTAAGATATCTATCAGTAGGATAGAGGCACCATCCCAATTAAGGGTTCGGACTTTCAAAGTGCATAGCCGTAAATCATTGTCAGTTTTTCGTTTGTGGTAGTCGTCATTAGAATTGGGGATAATTTTTGTCTTTTATCTTTTACGTTTCATTGAAATGGTTTTTTATGTAGTGAGATTCAAACCCGACGCACAACCCTATAAAGGCAGGTAGCACGCCGCTCAGATTAGCCGTCAAACTAACGGTTGCCAGTTTGCCGTTTTTGGAGGACACCACGGAGAGCTTTGAATCGTTTTGAGACGATTTCGACATGGATAATGCTGGACTCACCAGGTTGAGGCAGTTAGACACGTTGCCATATGAATATCGCCGCCCTGACCCCCCAGTGTTGCCTTGGGAGGATCGTCCTCCTCACAAGTGGCTATGACAGTGGTCATTAAAGCTTTGTGACTTTTAATTCAATAAAAATTATCTTAGTTTCAGGATCAGTTGAGTACTTCTTAATAGTCATTTGGAAGCGTCAATAATGGTGCCAACTTAGTTCATTAAAGCCCTTAATATATCATTTAAAGGATTTATTGATTGATGCCCATGATAAGCCCATTGTAAGAAGTGCAAAAATTGGCATCAATCCATTAATATCAATAACAAATTATTAATAAAAATAATTGAATTGAAGCGGATACTTATTCCCGCTCAAAATAATTGAAGAAGCGGAGAAAAAGACAAACTAGGTCAGCTTGTAAAGTAGAGAATTTAAATTTTAATGGTTTAAATTGGGTTACAGCCTGAGTTAAGGGACCTTTAGAGTGCTTGTGGTATTGCAACAAAGCGTTAACCACCCAGTTTAAGCTGTATTTAAATGGGCTGCCAAAGCAGCTGCTGCTAGGAAAAAAAACATGCTTTTCTACCCGAGCTTTTCGTGCCACACCTGCTGATGCATTAGGCATTAAAGGCAAATTTAACTCAATTCATAAAAACGGATGCGGAAACTCATTTAGCACACACGCGCCGCAGAGATACAGGTACAGCAGCTGGCCACAATAACAACACAATAGCGTCAACAATAGCTGGCATGATGCGTCCGCCAACTAAGCCTTAATTGTTGACAAAGCGCACCTCACAAGCGGCAATTTCAAGTTTGCTACTGTTTGTTCTCATGTTACGCCCAATAGTGGACGCCAACACTGCCGCAACAATTCTACATCTTCGTTGCTGTTGTTGTTGTTGTTGTTGTTGTTGTTGTTGTTGTTGTTGTTGTTGTTCTTATTATTGTTGTTGTTGTACCGTAAATGTGGCAACTAATGATGTTGCTCTTGCGTTGGTGCGAATCTCTTGCATGCCTTTGTTTGTTGACATGTTACTGTGTGCGTGTGAGCATGTCGGAGTGGATGTTGTTCGGTGCTTTTGTTGTTGTGCTATGTAGGTGTTTGTATTCTTTGTTGCCCCAGCATTTCTAATGGTGCGGCCTAAGCAGCCAGTGAAGCCGAGCAACACTGCCAAATGGCTTTTAAGGCTGCCGCATTGTGTCGATTGTTTAAACTGTTTGCACACGCACTTTAACGCATCTCTGTAGTGTGTGTGTGTGTGTGTGTGTGTGATTGTGTTGATTTTTCTCCACCGTGCTTATGTGTAGATTGATTGCGTTAAGCATGTTTGCCGTTGTGTGCCCGTGTTATGTGTGTTTGTTTGTTTGTTTGTTTGTGGTATCATCTAGTATAAACACCGAACCAGCACCTTCAGTACCAGGCGTCAATTTATTATGTTTAACATGACATTCTGCTTAACTACCAGTTTTGTAAATATTTGATGGACTCTGTTTGTTGTGTCCTTTAAAAATTTGGACAGACTAGAGCCTGTCAGCTCGATGACTTTAAATCGTTGTCAGATTGTCTTTTGACAGTTTTTATTTTGCATTTATCAAGTGTTCAGCGAAAAACATGTTTTAGTTCCGTTTTTTTGTGTGTTTACTTCGATAGAATTTGGCTTTGTTTGTAGTGATATAAAGAGGCAGATTGCTTTGGTCTACATAAATTCCAGCTATTATTGTATCAGTGGTTGTTGTTGTAATGGAATGTAAGCAATTTTTATTAAGTGTTGTTGTGTGTAAACCGACTAGAACTTCTATGGAATACTTCTGTCTTTCTTATGGCAGCAACAATTTTCGGCGGAAATGACGCAATACCTATGCATACAGCTGTGTTCGATGAAATATAAGTGCTTGTGCAGTTTTCCAAAACTAAGAATTTTATTTTATTTTGTATTCTAAAGGATATAAAGAATTCTTTATATTCTTTTAATAAGGTTTTCTTGTGGGAGTCGCTAAGGAAGGACGCCTACACATTATAATTTAGTTGAGGTGTCAATACAAAGGAAATGTCATGTTCCCACTGAACACTGTAAGGTGAGAGTTTTGCGAACGTTTTTGGTTGGAATTTTTTTTTTAATTTTTTATTTTTATTTTGTCGCTTAAAAGTGCTTGCTTGAGAAGATGAAATTCGTGAGAACTTTTCCCATAAATTAAAACTGTACTTCTTTTGCGAAATTCATATAAAACTTATTTTGAGTCAAAAAAGTAGACTTTTGTTATCATTTTAGTAGGTAAAATACCTCGTAAATGAACCGCTTTTGTTCAAAATTACTTTTTAGTATTTTTAACCTGTTAATGACCAACGTTACATATATGTAACGCACGTACGTACTTCTTATTATAAAAAAAAAACATTAAATTATCTTCGTCGGGTTTTTAAGTAAGCTTTTAACGAAGGCATATGTTTAGTTATTTTTTTTTTTTTTTTATATGTTTAGTTAACGACATGAAACTGCATGCACATCAGTAGAGTGGAAATATTTGACGTGAGAGCACGTATTATCTTGTTGATATCTGTGAACAGCTATTTCTTGGGAATTATGGAAAGTCGTAAAAAGTAAGGCTTTGTGAATTTGTGTGTGTTTAATTTTTCTAGAAACATTTCTCAACATATGAATTAAGAAAATACCAATTTACGGTTTCTAAAAAAAGACAATAAATATTTCGGTGATTTACTACCATTTATTACCATTTTCGTTTCCGCGTTACATATATGCAACGCTGATCCTAATGCAGCTATAGTTGATTATTATTTTTCGGTCGTAGGTTTTTGAATGTGGAAGAGGTTTTGGATTATTTTGAATCAGGAGAAGCAGAAAATGAGACAGTGCATGCGATTTTTCTTGAGCAACCGGACGAAGATGGATGGTCTGGGAGGATTCAGGTGATGAATATGGGGGATCGTTACAAAATTTGCCAGTGCGGCAATTAGCAGCGCCACGTGAAGTGGTTAGTACTAGTACTGGAATAACTGATAATGAGTTGGGTTCTCCAGATGAAGTGTTAGCGATGCATAACTCGATAATGAATTTGAGAGTCGACAAGTGGATACTTTCAACTTCATCATCAGTTTTTACTCCTTCACCAAATATGGGATTCCTACAGCTTGTTTCTATAGCAAATCAATTATAATGTCATTACCAGCAACTAAGGATTTGATTTTGCCAAGGCATCAATCTTCTCCAGATTTTTCCTCAACTATTTCACCAGTACCAGTAAGTACAACTTTAGAATCAGAGCCTGAGTCAGAACCTGAAGAAAACCTGAGTGAAATGCCACTGCCACGAACAGAGAAGACACCCCAAAAGATGCATTTATGTCCCTTTAAGGACGCTACTAAACAAAAAAAAAAATAAGCCGCATGCTCTGCGTAAAAGACCACCAAAATTAAAATTTCTACAGACTGCAAAAAGGCAGAAACCATGTGATGGGTTGCAGACGAAGGAGAGCCCTTGAAGCCAATTTTCCCAGAAAATGACTATCGTGATTATGTAGGCTTATAACCACATGAACAGTTCCAGAAATTTTTTGACGATGAGGTGATTTTCGATTTCACAACAAAATCCTAACATCAATGCAAATGAAATGCGCGTATTCTTGGGAATTATAATTATAACTGTCCATCAAAAAGATATTATTGGTCAGAGAGCGAAGACATGCTCAATGTTATGATATCCAATGCAATGAGACGCAATCAATTTGAAATAATTTTCCTTTATCTACATTTCATAGACAATTCCAAAATAAATCGGCCAGATAAGATCTGTAAATTACGGCCATTGACAGATGCATTCCAGTCCCGGTCAGACTATGATTAATTTCATTCCGTATTTTCGTCTATGTCATAGTTGAAGTTTGGTGACCCAAGAGTTTGAAAAAAATAATTGGAACCTTTTAACTTGAATTGGCAAAAGCAAAGGTATAACACTTGCCTCAGATCTAAAATCACATGCTGATGTAACTTTCTGCCACAAATAGAACAATCTACACCAGACCGTCTCGCCTTATAGGAAAAAAAAAACAAAAATGGCGCCGCACACCCGCTAATCTCAAGCATTATTGAAAGAAAGTTTCAAAAAAACAATTTTTTTCCCGACGTTTTGCAAAAAAAAATTAAAAAAAGTTTTTAATATTTCTAGTGGAAATAGAAATAATTTGTTTAATAAAAGTTTAATGATTTTTTACGAGTTTTCCATTTCTTAAATCAACATGGTACCTTAAGGTGGTAGAAACTCAGGTCTGATGGGTCAGTACTATAAGAGGTTAACTGAAGTCAATGAGTCGTACAGACAAACAATAGGCCTCTCTGAAACAAAAGCATAAACATATCATTCTTACAGATCGGACAGTAAATACCGAAGTTATAAAGAAATATGTCGATGCTCGAACCCCTACGTTCGGTCAAAAAAACAAAATTTTTTTTTACGAAACTTTCTTTCAATAATGCTTTAGGTTAGCTGGTGTTTGGTGAAATTTATTTTTTCGAGTCGGTGTAGTTTACACGTATTTGGTTTGATTTCCTTTCTTCACAACTGGCCCATTTCGAAAAAAGTACAACTGAAATAAATAGCTTTCTAAAAAAGAACAGAATATTTTTCACAGGCACTATTTTTTAAAAAAATCGAAGTATCTCTAGCCAGGCCCGTAGACAAGGGGGGGTTTTTAGGTTTAAAACCCCCTCCTTATGGTCCAAAAAGTATAAAAAATAATATATTAGCATTAATATAACGTTGCCAATGTGCGAATACTTGCTGCACGTGCGTCTTTTTTCTCTTACAGTGCAAACTGCAAGTGCAAACAGCTACAGCGAAAACATCAACATGCTTAAGTATCGAAAAAAGTTCGATACATTCAATTGAACTTTGTCTACCACCAGCAATTTAAGAATTTATTGCGTTAACAGGTGTTACGTGAAAGTGGTGAAATTTTGATTGAGTTTTGTTAGATAAGTTTAAGAGTTTCTATTGTTAATTTTACTGTGCCAAAACTACAAAAATGATTCTACTTAATTGGCTGCAGAAACCAGAAGTAAAAAAGGCTAGAAAGGTTGAAAGTAAGTTCTTGATTTAAATGATTTTTTTTCCTTTATCAAAGCGTAAATGTGTTAAAAAGTTGCCGAATATTCCTGTATGTTTGAAAGCTGTGTTTTTTTGGTAGCGTGTTTGCATTGATTGAATATTAATGGATTAACTTTTTGCTCGATGCGGAACCGACAAAATCCGAATAATATTATATTTCATCTGTATTGCAGAAAACGTTCAAGAAACTTTGGAATCTGAAAAGTCTTCAGAACTTCCTTTGTAACCTGCAGTTGAAGAAAGCTTTAATGTTGACAGCTATGTTGAAAGCGGTAGTACAAGTTGTGGAATTAATATTTTACTTTTAATGTTTATAACTCTAAGTTTGTGTGTATGGTTCTAGAAGTTTTTCCAGAAATATCATTTGATTTATCGGAACTGCCTTCGACTTCGAGAGTATATCAATGTCCAAATAACGATATTTCCAAGTTGATGAGCAATATTTCTGATTCGAACCGCCTTGAAAGTTTTCAAAGTATTTATGTGCCTCCCCAAATTTTAATTTTCCTGCCAGCGGTTTTCGCAAACTCCGATTTAAGCATACTTGGTTGAACCGTTGGCATTGGTTGGTTTACTCCAAATTAGAAAATTCAGCTTATTGGAAGTTTTGCATATTTTTTAGCACTGGTTTTGGAGGTGCAGGATCACAACCTCTTGGTAATTTTACTGAATGATAATAAAAACTTTTTAAATAAAATTTTTTAACCTTTTCATTGTGGCCTTTACAAAAGTCAGGAAATACGAGAAAATGTCGTTATTCTAATCGTGGTTATTTTTATATAGAATTTTAAACCGACCGTTTGCAAGTAAATTATTAAAATAATAATATAAGATGCTTAATTATCGTAATTTTAGAAGTTTGTCTTGAAAATTTTATTTTTTAGCTTCTTTCTGTATTCCAAAATGACAGTGCAAAGATAAGCAAGATATATAGCCGAAACACATTGAGCTCAACAAACGACAGTTTTGAAATTATAGAACACACGTTTTTTATGTTCAATGGGTGTGCATCCCTAAGCATACATAGGGATTGCAGTGTCACAGCGGACGCTGTGTTATTAGAATTAAAAAAAAAAAAAAAAAAATAAGAAGACTTAATCTATATATATAAAAATCAAATGCGTGTGCGTTTTGCTAAGGCTCAGAAACGGCTGGGCCGATTTTAATATTTCCTTTTTTGTATTGTTTGCCTTAATACAGATGTGGTTTAGAAAGAAAGAAAATTACAAAAACTTCAAGGAACAGCGGAAAAATCGAAAAAATCAAAATTGGTAATTTTGTATGGGAATTGCCACATCAGACTACTTTAAATAGCCAACAAATCTTAACGGCAGGACGGATTTAACTCAAATTCAGCACACACATTACTTGAATCCTAGATTAGGTTATGGAATACTTGGTTTTGACCACGCCCCTTCTTCTGCCCCTTTACAAGAAAAGTAAATTATCCTACTAGCGTACTTTTATTAGCGAAACTGTGCGTCTAAATAATTAAAAGAAAATTCTGTCAAAAAATATTCACATATCTTCAAAATTGCACAAAATATTAGTACAGCGTCTTTTTCTAATAACTTCGTTTCCTTAGAATAACAAAAAACTATCAGAAATTCGTATTTCTTATTGATATATTATAATAATTTTAATATTGATATATTATAAGTATTTCGTTGATAAATTCAATTTAAGCACTTAATAAACCAGATTTGAAGAAAGCTCCAACGTATTCATTTTTTACTCCAAAAATCACAAAAGCTGTCATTTCAATAAATAAAAAAAACTTTAAAAAAAAATTATTTGTTTGCCCATTGTGGGGATCGATCCTTAGACCACCTCATGGCTTCAAAACTAACAGTTGAGCTGACTATTTTTATTCAAATTGAAATGTACTAAACAATTTTCTAATAGAATTCGCAATAAAATGATATGACAGCATAATCTTTTGAATTCGAATAACAGCAGCCTATTACATTCCGTGTTAATATAGAATATTGGAGTGTTTCATGCACTCAATATTTGATTCGATTGGCACCATTGGCACCATTTGTTATCGATCATGAATGTTCGATAAAAAATTAATTTCGGGTGGAATCGTGATTTTAGGGCGGGACGAAGTTTGCCGGGTCCTCTTGTATAAATATATAAAATAAACAAAAATAAAGTAAATTCATTTTTGTTTTTTGTATTTGGTGTACAAAAAAGTTTTAAAGTGTTTTTTTTTCAAGTTTGTCGCTTTATTGTGAAAAATTTGTTACAAATTCATTTTTCAAAGTATTGTTCATTTCTAGCCACTAATTTTTCACATCTTTCTGGTAATTATATAAAAAATACGTTTTCATTTATCGATATCAAAAACTATCGATATTATTTTTAATCCAAACCCCCCCCTTAGGTAAATCATGGCTACGGGCCTGTCTCTAGCTAAGAATTGAAACGAGAACACATTCATGAGAACACGCTTTACTAAATAACTTGTTAGTGGAAAGTCGGTGTGACAGGGGGATATATTTGGATTTATATTTTTAAGGACTATTACTATCATAGCATTTCTTTACCAAATATAAAAAAAGAAAATTCGATTTCGACGTATATCACTCTAGTTTTATTGAAGTAATTATTATAACATAGAACTAAAGAAGAAATGGCTGTTTTAAGGAAAATCAAATTAAAAAGTCGCAAAGAATTTCGATGGATTTCAATTCATATAGAAATCAAGTGGCAGCATTGCCATTTTTCGAATTAAACATTTCCTAAATTTGATTATTCCATTACAATTTCATCGAACACAGCTGAATAAATACGAAATCAGTAGAAACAGGCAAAAATATTTAAATAAAAACTAAGCTACTTTATGGTTTATCTTATTTCCAATTTACCTTCACGCAACGTCACTATGTAATACGATTCCTTGGACGGTGGACTGACGCCTAATTTATTTACAGCCAATAGACGAAAGCTATATACAGTGAATGGTATGAGTCCGGTTACTTGATATGATGTTGAATTTGTATTGGTAAAAATATGTGGTACTTGGTCCCATGGTCCATTTTCGCCGACTCTGAAAAATAATAAAAAAACAAAAAATTAATTAAATGCAAGAGAAGAAATTAAATTTTTATTATTCGAAAATTATTATGACATTTTTATGTCATTTATTTTGTGTCATGCCCCATTTGAACTCTTAAGAAATCGTTTTCATTTTTAACGTTGTATCAAATTTTTATACCGAATAGATTTCCATTAAATTTAGCTTGTATCAAGTTTACTGTACTTAGTATACCTGAGTCTGAGAACGTCTAGGACAATTAGGGTTTTGTGAATTTGTGAAAAAAATTTTAAAAATAGACATAATTAATATTTTTCAGATATGTAAAATAATATTTTTGGTTTTATTTTTTTATAAACTTAATATGTTAGCCTCCTCGGTAGTTGCTTAGGTAGCGTGCTCGGTTGCCACTACAGAGGTGCCCGGTTCGAACGCATTTTATATCCTCTTTTCTTATAAACTGAAATTTAAAATATGTGAAGTTGTTTTTGGTGGCAAAGAAGTTTGTGGGTGAGATTTCTTTATAACTTGAATTGACTGAAGTAAAGGCATAAAACTTGCCTCAGATTAAAATTTACATACTTTTGCGAATTTCCACCACGCCAGGCGCGGATCCAGGGGGGGTTTTGGGGGTTCAAACCCCCCCCGAAATTCTAAAAGAACCTGTATTTAAATCTGATGTACTGATGTTTATTATGTGGGCTAAGAGTACCAAAAAGAAAAAAAAATTGGTTTCTTATAATTTACTTTAAATATTCACACCCCTATGCTGTAAACGTTTGTAGCTGTTTCTACACGTATTGCTAAAATACTGAATTCTGTTCCAGTTTTTGTTTGTTTTTGCGATATTGCGCCTGTAGCTGTAAACAGTCACACATACAATCTTAACCTGAAATCACAAAAACACCGCATTTTTTGGATAAAATATATCCAAACACCGCACAGTCTTAATTCAAAAACCCACAGTTTCGATAGTATCGGAAGTGTAGACTTAAAATTCCTTTTTATACAGTAATGGAGAAAAAATTCCGGTTTTTGTAGTTTTTATTTATTTTGATGTTGGTTTTATGTTGGCCTTTAAGATTTGTATTCGAGTCAAATAAACAGAGAAATAACTTTTATTATTATAATTATCTTCACCCCAGCGTCAGCTTGTGGAATTTAACACAAAAAAATAATCCTGAGCACCACACAATCATATGGAGTGCATATGGAGTGTGTGGATGGCTATTTATTTCGTAGCAAAGTTTTTTCCAATAAGTGGAATAATTTTTTCACATATTGCAGCAAAACACAAATTATAACCTTCTTTTGAAAAACCAGAGGCTCGAAATAGATTTTAGACTAACATTTTCTTCCACGCCTACGATTTTTTGAAAAAAAAAATTATCCCTCTCTAATCTATATAAAGGGTGGTTAAATTTAAGGGCCGATGTCGAATATAAACCACACCTAAATGTCAACTTTTTTCTGTGCCACTTGCCACACAGCTACCGAAACAATGGCTCGTTTGCGCGACAAATTCAATAGCCGTGTTATCTCACGTGGTGGCGATGTCATTTGGCCACCAATCATGTGATTTGACACCGTTGGACTTCTTTCTTTGGGGTTATTTGAAAGAAAAGGTGTACGTCGATAAGCCAGCAACAATTCAAAAGCTAAAGGATGAGATAATTCGGCGGCGGGGTGCAATAAGGCCAACGGCAATAAGGCCGAATTCGGCCTTATTTCCATTTGAAAAAGAAATTAAGCCAATTTGGCGTTATTTCCCTTTAAAAGGAACCAATATTAAAACGCCATTAAATAAGTTTTTTAGTTTTATTTAATGAAAAATTAAAGATATAAAGTATTGGAATAATTGTACTTTAGGGGCCCATGCTC